>OY986048.1:48808948-49408948 GCA_963920205.1 Stenodema calcarata | reverse complement strand
AAATTTCAACTATTTTCATTGAAAATCAAGACTTTGCCCAGTTGCCATGGTGTGAAAAATCCCCCAAAAAAGTTTAATTCTATAGATTGATTCATATCTTTAGGCATAGATTCTTTATCTAGATAGATTCATATCTTTAGTTTTGTTTATCAGCTAGTTTCAATCCTGCTGTTTCTCTTCAAGTTCCCTTCAAAATTGCTTTCAAGTAAAATAAATATAAAGCTCTTGTTATTCAAATAAAAATTGTAAACAATCAGTAAATAAAAGTGCCTTCCCATGGTTATGTAAACACAAAGATGTGCTTGAACTACACAGCTCAAGGCAAGGAGGCGTAGTTTAGGGTAACCAAGTAACTATTCACTTAGATGAGTGAAAATGAAGCTGTGATCGACCAAAAGGGCAATAGGAGAATCCGCCGTTTGTCCGAAAAAGAAGAAAGTTTGAAACTAACTCTCCTGATCTTACTTTTGGAGACGGTGTCCGCATCCAAGCGCCAGAAGTAGACAAAGGCAAAACAGCGGCAAAATAAAAGCAAAGAACCATAACACCATGAAAAAGTGATTTTATTCTAAAATAAATTGGTATGCGCAATCGCAACTTCCCTCATGCAACGAACAATCACAATTACACCTGAGGAATTTATGCTCAATTTCATTTATAATTCGTATAGAACTAACGTGATTTATATAAAATGCATTACACTCGAAATAATCATTTTGCGAAGTGTGGCCACGTAACAAGCCCTTGAGCCTTGACAAGGATCTCAAATATCATAGTTTACATATTCATTCACACTCTGCGCAATTGCGCAACATTGCGCAATCGACACCATATTTGTTTTTTCAAACGGGAAACCCATTTTTTTATTGCAGATTTGGATTCTACGAAGAATTTCATGAAGTTATGACTCTTAATCCGATTATTCTGACCGCGCGCAACCCGTTCTTTGAGCGCGCAAGGTCGCCTACTACCGAAATTGCGCAAAACATGGATTCTGGTAAACCCCAAGTTTGGTACAAGATGCATCTTTCTCAACCGGGCTTTCTCAAATCAAGAAACGATTGGCAGTTCATGGCGGGAAAGGGAACGGAAACATACGAAATTTCATGTGCGAACACGCCTGAAAAGGCGATTTTTTCACGCAAAATTACCGAATTTCGGCCATTAGGTATTTCAATAAAATCGAATCAAATCAAGAACCAAATCTGCTATGAAAAATGGGGATCTCATTTGAAAGAAAAGAAGAAAAAATGTGTCGATTGTGCAATGTTGCGCAATTGCGCAGAGTAAAAAAAATATGATATTTGAAGTCCTTTGAGGGACAAATAATCTGTCTTGGCCATCGAAAGGCTACGTTCGTTGATGGACAGAATCGGGCAACTCTAAGGGGGGTTTCGGGTAGTTTTAGGAGGAGAAATTCCCGAAATGAAACAGTCTGACAAGTGATACCTCAGTTTGAAGATTTTTCTCCGCTAATCACGATGGTGAAGTCAGAACTGTGATACCTTATTCCGTTCTCAAAGTGGAGCGCTTCGAAAATGAAGAAACGTGGTTGTTACTTGAGATATCTTCACGCTTTATCAACTCTAATTTGATAATGGAATGAGATATCGCAATTCTGTCTTCACTATCGTGTTACTCGTTGAAAAATGGAGAAAACATTTGTGATAAAAAACTAAAATTGAGACATTTCAAATAAAACCAGTTATTTCTTAGAAAATTTGCTCTTATAGCCAAGCTGCATGACTGTGCACTTTTGTGATATTGCGTGTCTTGTTCTAAGGTAGTTTTCTTCTCTACGGAAAGATTTCAAATATTTGTTGGCAGGTAATTCTTGATATCAATTATTGCAGATGTTAGTAGGTACAAGTTAGAACCTGTGAATTATATAAATAAAAAAATCCTATTAATAATTGATCATTCATGACTTACAAAAAACGTACATTTATCAGAAGAGTGAAATCGAATTTATGTAATCTATCAACTTTCTACTATACGATTTCAAAAACGCTTTACTTGCTACTTGTGGTTGCATTTGAATAAGATATCGGTTTTAGTTCCAACCAAGTTTGAGTGTATAATACATTGCCATTATTTAGGAAAACACAGATGTAAGTAGATAGTCGTACAAATATAGTTGTTTATTATACTTTTTCGAATGGTACAAGTGAGTAGGCAAACAAATATTTGAAAAATTTTTATATAATACAAAAATAATTAGTGTGATTCACATTGGTGGGTCGAAGTAGTACGCGTAAATGAAATTTTCTGATCAAGAACAGCAATGAATTTCGATATGCACAAGGGGGGGCTATACCCGTCACGGTTCACTTCACATTTCAGTAGATGTGTGTTCCTTCCATTACTCAAGATGAAATTTTCAATTATTTCTTCAGTGTGTTTGGAGCCCAAAGGGGTTGAAGTTGTGATCCCGTTAAAACACGACGGTGGAATCCTGTAGCGATACATCTGTTTTGCCTGCCCACCGCATGTCATTATAGGGATGTTGTCCGACGTTCTGAGAAGAACTTAAAATTCATCAGTATAGTGCGGTTCTGTTGCCGGCTATTGCTGTGGGACACGAGTAGGTTCGAATTTCTGTTTTCGGAATAAGGCTCCCGTGGGTCTGCGGTGAAATGTCGTCGAAAGCGTTTAGCTGTTCCGTTGGAAGGTAGTTGCTGATTTGTGGCCGAACGCTTCAATAAGACCTCTGCATATCAAAATATCAGGTCAAACGTGTCACATAGTGCCGTAACCTGAGACAATTAAGGGCCGATAAACGAAGTGGGTTGTGGTTCCGGGAACATGGAGCATATCACAATTATGGTTTAACTTGTCAATGTTGATAGTTGTACGTGTTTAAAAACTCGATGTTCAGTATTAACTCAGGCACTTGTGGGAGGTACTTGTTAAACTCGGATTAAATATTCGTCATAATTTCCAGAAATGTCCAAATATGGTCACAGAAATTGAGCGCAAGTTTTTGATTCCATATTTTCTTGGAATCAACTTCTTTAATTTTTTCATTGATGTCCCAAAAAGTCAACGTGGTCATAATATTATTACATCATAATATTATTACAATATTAGTACGAATAATCGAAGTAATTCAACGATCAGCTCGTATTTCCCGTTCACATGCAGCTATTGGGTTTTGTTTTACCAATCTCAGGATTGCGATGAACGGAAATCTCGATGAAATTGGGATCAATTTTTCGTAACGATGACATTGCACATCTCACACATTCAGCCATCAGGTCGAGTTGATGATACAGGGAGATATGAGTGTTCTACGTAAATTATTACTTAAATTGCATGAAATTGAAATATTGGCAGTGTCCTTGGAAGAGTATATATAATATTGCACTGGTTTCTTGCTGATTTAATCTAATACGTCAATGAGCAATGCCAATAATTGGGGCCAAAAGACCATCCAGACTCCAACATAAAGCGTCATCGCTAATGACTGCATAAACGGACGATAACGAATGACAGGCTTCTTCTTGGTAAAGGAAAGTGGCGGGCCGCTCCTCAAAAACAGGTTTCCGTGAAACTTGTGCGCGTTGTACCCGAATATCGAGAGATTATACGCGCTGACGTGCACACTGTTCGAGTTCAAAGCATTGACCGTCGAGATGGCGAGTAAAAAAATAAAAATCACCCGAAACCACTTCATATTGTCGGAGAACCACTGGTCAGCTTGACGTAAACCGAAGTGATTGAATCCTCAGGAGCCGACGCCTTTCGGGGTGACTGTCGATATCTGTATCGATATTTGAGGACTCGAATAAGAGTGGGGGAGCGATTTGTGCGCTACCGGCCGGATAATATTATCAGTAATCCGCTACTCCGCCGTCGATATTCTCAGTATAGCCGGCTCGAGTATCGACGGCGCTTTCCTACCATCATCTCGCTAAATTCAAAAATCATCTTATTGTTGAGGTAGTGAATTTAGTCAACAGTTGCAGGATCCTGGGATAAACGTTAAATTCGTGTGGGTTAAGTCTCACGTAGGGTTAATTTATAATGAGCGAGTAGATCATGCAGCGAAAAACGCTGCTCAAGGAGGAGAAACAATGAACCCGAATCTGCCAAAGGAGGAATATTATGCAATTTCCAAACGCGATACTCGTGCAAGCTGGCAAAAACTGTTAGAACAAGGGACCAATGGGAAATTTTATAAAAATATAAATCCTAAAATTAATTTTGTACCATGGTTCAAAAATATAAACTTTCCTAAACTAGAGATTCGAATAATATGCAGAACCAGAGACAATACGGAATCAGTCGCAGGGAGAAAGAAACCTGTGAATGCGGTCACCCTACTGGGGATCTAGAACACCTAATAATTTTTATGATTTGTCCGGTATTCAATAAAGTCAGAGATGTTATGTTTAAAAGGATACATAAAAATATCAAGGTAAACCCATTCAATTACCAGACCTTAGGAGGGAAAATGGGTAAGTATTTTTTTTTTATAAGTGACACTGTTCAAAACTTAGGTTTTTCACTGAGTTTTTTCTACATTAGGACGGACTTGCTTGTTTTCCAAAACTGCTTCACAAAGTGAGGTCAAGTGGTTTTGTTCGTTTAAGTCGTCTGGTGACATCACATGTATCAAGGAGGCGGACAGCTTCATCGTTGACGTGTGATTTAAGCCGATGTAGATGACGTTAATGTATTTGTTACTTGGAAACTTTGATATATTGTATCCAGATAACGGATTTAATTTGCCTGTTCAATGTATTTTTATAAGAAAAAATTGATACCTATTTTATAATATTAAGTAGATGTAAATTATAATATTGTGACACAGTTTTGTTAAAGCATGGCTTAATGTAAAGAAACAAGGCCAAATAAAAAAATTGAAAAAAAAAAAGTGTTGAATCTTTTTATCTGCAAAAATCGCTACATCAATTCACTCCTTCCGTGTCGCTTTTATGTTCACTTTTCGGGATTTTTTTCTGGCCGCGCGAGCGCTACTAACGTAAGCGCTGAACTAGTTGGGTAGGTACATCAAAAAATCTAATTTTGGGCCAAATAGAGATACAAGGTTTCACCTCTTCAACGTCGATATAATATATCGATCATATTATGATCTCATACACTCGTGACTTTGAGGTTGTTTCATTTAATTCAAGTGTTAGCATTCTTGGTGGTATGACTGTTGTTCTCAAATTTTGGTTTATTATTGTCAACTTGAAAAAATATATCAATGTCGATATCTATATATATGGTATCTATATGTATAGTATGACGAATAATTCGGGGCAAAAGCAAGCTAAGACTCCATAAAAGAACGACAACGATAATGACTCCATAAAACCTTTTGGAATCGCCCAAGAAAAAAAATACAAGATGGTGAAATCCGAATTGCGATATCTTATTCCTTTATCAGACTATAGCAGACTATAGCAGATTATAGCAGACTAAACATGAACATCTCAAGTATCAAGCTCGTTTCTTCATGTTCAAACTGCTCCAGTTTGAGAACGGACTGGGATATCGCAATTCTGACTTCACCATCGTGTTCAGCATAAAACATCTTTGAAATGAGGGGTCACTTGTCAGAATATTTCATTTTGGGAATTTATGGGTAACTTTTCCCCCCTAAACCTCCCCCCCTCCCGCTTGAGTGGCCCGAATCTGCCCATCTTCGACTTAGCCTTCCGATTGCCAGGATGGATTTTTGTGCAAATTTGAGCTTTTCATCTCAATTCTATCGAGTTATCATCCCGAGTGACACACATAAATATCAAAAATTCAAAAATTGGTATGGCTGGTGTGGTGTGCATTCTTTGGTGTGGATGACTTTTCCCCATTATAATGTTAACCTCAATACAAACTAGATACATTGTTTTATGCAAATATTTTTTTATTCTTCAAGTACATAATATTACATATATTGTTATGAAAATTTAAATATATAAATACGTTTATACAAATTGTTTGGTTAGCTGGATTAGCGTAATTCATCTGTTAAAAAACTTTTATTGATACTAATACGTTTTGTGCTTGCATTTTATATTTATTATATTTATAAGTTTATATTTATATTTAGTATATTTCATATTTATATTAATTTTATATTTTATATTTAGTATATTTATTCATCCTTCCATTTACCATTTACTTGAATAAAAGCTATAAAAAGTAGTGAGAACCATGTATATGGATTAAACCTCAAAACCCACTAACGACTGTTTTTGGTTGCCTTTTGTTTTTTTTTTTTCGTTTTTTTCGGAGAAAGTCTAGGACTACAAGTATCCTTCTGGTCTCAAATGAAAGGTAATTAAAATTTAATTACAATCTGATTTAAATGTAATTTACTACAACGTCATCTCTCATAATATTTGATGAGGGATGAGTATTTCAAAAGGTAGGTATTCCACAAAATAAGTGACCATTTTGAGAATTTTTCACTTTTTATAAAAAATGGCCTTTCCTTGACAGGATGTATCTTGAGAACGAAGAATCGTAGAAAGCTTGCCAAATACCAAATCGTAGCAAATCTAGTGTTCTTTCAAATATAGCGGGGTGACCAGACCCGTCAGGCCAATACTTCATGGAGATATGGAGCGAAAACTGAAAAAAGTGAGAAAATGTTATAGTTTTTCGCACCCAGCACCCAGGAGCGTCCAGAAGCTTTCAAAGTTGGACTAACCGCGTTTGCACGTAATTTCGATAAGACGGAAAAACCCCCAGTGTGGCTCATGAAATTACATAATTTTTCAACACTGAATCACGTGGTAAAGTAATTTCTCTGATTTGATCTTTATTTCTCAAAATTTAGAAGGGAAAATGGCACTTTTAATCGACAATTTGATAGTTTTTCAGTGCTATGAAGTTCTCCTACTTATTGTTTTCCTGAAAATCTCTTCTTTTTTTTTTCTTTTTGCTCTGGTAGGTGTGTCGGCTGTGGAATTGATGGGAGATAATAAAACAGTAGTATTGGAGACAATGATTTTCTTATCCGAGGAAAAGTTGAATTTAGATGGAGGTCATAGCACTGAAGTTCAATCACTTGGATCATATAAGAGGTTTCAGCACAAAAACTGCTATTTCCATCCACTGTGCGCCGCTCAAATGACTGTTCAGACTAAAAGGCGGCTGATTACCGCAAACCAACATGTTGTCTAGGTTGAGCAAAAGGTATTGAAGGGGAAAACAGCCAGCCCAAGGGGTTCCTACGAACCAACCCAACGGGATCCTAGAAACGCTGCCTTGACATCATATGATGTCACTGGGATTGAATAGGTTAAATCATGTTGTACCTAAATATTATGCATTCATTAAATTCACTTATTTCTCCCCTTCTTTACGTACGCCGTATTTTCTCCCGTACGCCGTCCACGCCGTTTTGCCCAGTTAGCGTTGAGCTAAAATTGCGAAATTTGGTTTCTGGGTTTGGACCAGCCCCACAATGATCCTCGAAACTTTGCATAACCCTAGGTCAAGGGGAAGGGGTTCAAAACGAACTTTGAAATTTCGACAATGTCATATCTCTAAAAATTCACATGTAACGGTGTAATTTTTAGTTCACTTTTTAATGACCTGAAAAATTACGAATTTTTTAAGACCAACTGGATTTTTGTACGACCAGCCGTTCGTTCACAGTGAGCGCGCAAAGGTTTAGGAGAAACATTAAACTTCGCGTCTAAAACGGCCGTTAGGTCGGTCAACCCCCCGGACGCCCATCATTAACTTTGTTTTCATCTTCCCGTTAAACTACAGACTGGAAATTTTAACCGTGAGTCGGGGATAGACCACATTGCAATATTCACTCGGTTTCTCATCTGTAAAATTGTTTAGATAATACCTTTTTGTAATAATACAAATTAAATTTTGATGATGAGCAAGACACTTGAAATTTTATATATAGGTCAGAACTGGATGACATTTCAATATTCACTCGGTTCGTATGACACGGTATGAGTATAGTATGGTATATTATTGTATGTATGATTTGGTATAGTACAGTATGGTATGATAGGAAAGAAATTCGTATGGTATGGTATGAGTACGATGAGAATATGGTATGTTCCGATTCGCAACACTGTCTGGTATAGACAGAAGGGTGATCTGCACAAGGAAGATAATAAACCGTTGTGTCAAGAATTTGCAGAGTTTTTCAGTCCCTGACTATAACATCGGTAGTCTCAGCATTAGTCGCATTACGCTATTCAAACAAATCATAAAGACAGCGACACTGGATAAATTCATGTTTCCATCAGGACATTCCACCCATTTCAGCGGCACGACCCATAAATTCCAATAGATGTTTCAACTATGAGACAAGTCCGTCAGGGGGATTCCTGTCCGTAAAATCAATTACCTCCGGTCCTTGGAACAACCGCGTCTCATATAAACGGACATTTGAAGATGGACCGAAGGGGAAACTCAAAAGGACGGCCCCCTTTTGCTCGCTAGGTATTGAATTTGTGCTATGGGATTCCTCGAGTGGTCAGGGACAGAGGTCAGGAGGGGCCAACTGGCATTGAGGCTGAAGGGGTGGACGGTAGTAGACAGAAGCCCATTTGAATAATTTAAATACCGAGGTTAGGTCTTTGGGGCTGAGAAAGGGCCCCTCCGGAGTGACTCGGGCGACCTGTGCTATATTGCCTTACAGTTATAACCTCATGCCTCCGTTTCCAAGGAAAACCCAGGATTTTTTTGTTCTCAGGATTTTTTTTTCTCTTTTTCGGGGGTTTTTTCCCCGACACACGAGCCCTTGGATTAAATCAGTTTTAAGGCTTTGAATTATTCGGGTGGGCCACTTTACGTGAGGGTTGTCAAGGGCGACTTCCTTGCATGCCCTGCGAGCCCACGTTACTGATATGGATCCTCATCGAGCATGGAAGGAACTAAACTAAACGCGGTATCAAGAGGAGGTTCATAACGGAGGTACCTGAAGACGTACCTCGTACCTCACAAACATAAGCTAATTTGATAAATGAAGGAATAGAACGAAGTTGTCTGGGTTACGTTGAGACATAAACCTGCCAAAGCCAAGTAGGCATGGCTAATACGGTTATTTCTTGGTTATAGGTTATCGAGTAACAGCGACCTTCTGGTAATAGGTTATGGTATTATTTGGTGATAGGTGACTGGCGATCCATGAACCTATTACCAAAATAACCTAATACCACAACCTATTACCAGACGGCCGTCGTTACTCGAAACTAACTCAATAAACTTGTCGACTGTTATGATCGCATACCTTTCACGCATTCGTTTTCCGTAACCGATTAGGGTCAGGCGGGAACGAATTTCATTCATTTCAACTAAGTTAAATCCTCAACGTGGTCTTGCTCGGTTTAAAAATAAAAAAACCTAGAGTATTTACTTTTGCTGTTTGTCCTCTTTCACATTCCATCCTATTTCCCAAAATATTTTGAGTTTTTGCTGTGAAATTTCCCTGTTCACAATTTCCCCCAATATTCACACTACCCCCCCCCCCCCCCTCAACCCAAATGGGGTAATTGTGAACACAGATTCTGCCTTCTTCAGATCTCATTTGAAGATTCATTTGAATGAAGAGCTAGGGAGGGGCGCCGATATGAAACCACTAAGATTCACTATTCTGCTGCATCAGATTCATTGCGGTGAGCTTCTTCTATTTCGTCTTCCAAGTTTTCTTCGTCACTCTCGCTTTCTTCCTTCACTTCCACACTCCTCTTCCAGATCTGTTTGTATGCTTCTTCCTTTTTCAAATTTGCTCCTGCATCTTTCTCCGTATCTAGATTCTTCAGTTCCTCCTTATCGCAGATTTCTTTAGTTCCTCCTTATCGCGAGTAGAGACAGCTGAGTTGGCCTAGCTGCACCCATCTTGTCCATGTCCACTTTCCTCCACGAATTTCTAGAACAGATGACTGGAATAGGCACTCTGTAACGTTCCGATGCTTGTCTGTACGTCATATTCTTATTATTCACGTCCGAAACGGCATTAGTCAGTTCCTCAATCGTGTAGCTGGGACCAGGTATCTTCTTCACGTAGTTTCGCACCCTAATGGTCATACGCACCCATAAATGGTCATACTGGCGAAATGGTTTTACCACCTGCAGGTTATCTAGAGGAACTAACTAACTTAACTAGGAACTGAGAACACCAACTAATGTAATTGACATCAAAAGATAACTAACCGTTCACTAGACGAGCAGTGGAAGACAAAAAAAAAAAAAAAGAACTCACAGAAAACCAAATTTCACTTTTACAGGACAACTCATAACATCATCAGCTCTGACAGCAAAGCGAAGGGGCGGGATGACGGGGAAAAAAGTTCTCCCGACTCACGATGTACTAGTGACTAGACAACTCATGCCTTGCAGTTCCAAATGACTTCATACAGAGCTTTGACACTGCTTTTTCACAATTTCACAATTTCACCCCGACTGACCCTACCTGGTATTACCTGGAATAGTCCCAGCCAACTTATTATCACGGAATCCCGAATGGCCGGCGACAAGGAGGCCCTCAAAGGCCTTTCTCCAAAGTTTTCAGAACATTTATTCCAGTAATAGGGGTTTTCTGGTATTAGGTTACTAGACAGTATGAGGTTATTTGAAGGGGTTTCGTTAAATATTCCCCAGTCCTAGAGTAAACCTAGGGGACCATTATTGAGCTAGTTACTGACTATCCTCCTTTATTCAGAGATTACGTTTTAGTCACCCCCTCGATCCATATTTCAACTCATTATTTCGATTAGATCGTAATAATTATTATGAAACTCAAAAGGATATTGTGTACAGAACGGTGATCTATACAAGAGATAAGAGATCTGTGCAGAAGATGTTACACCGCTGTGAAAAATTCGCAACGGTTTTTAATTGAAACGATTGATTTCTGTGGCACTAGACCAACCGATTCTTTTCGATTTGACAGAACTGGCACCAGTGTCACTAGTTAGGTTATCGTGGCCACCATATTTACGATGTCACAAAAAAACGATACCCAACACGTACCGTTGGCTAGGCCTCCTCAAGGCGACCAGCGCTATACCACGAGTAGACCTTCAAATACATGGACGAATCCGTTGGATCGCATTTTTTGATTCAGATGACAGATGAGGTGAGCTTTGTCACTGCTTTTTCACAATTACCCCCTTTTCACAATTACCCCGACTGACCCTACCTGATATTACCTGGAATAGTACCAGCAATCTTATTATCACGGAATCCCGAATGGCCGGCGACAAAGAGGCTCTCAAAGGCCTTTCTCCCAAGTTTTCAGAACAGTTTTTCAAGTAATAGGGGTTTTCTAGTAGTAGGTTATGTGGTATTAGGTTACTGAACAGTATTAGATTATTTGAAGCGGTTACGTTAACTACTCCCCACTCCTAATCGAGATTGGGAACATAACTTGCGGTCCATTAGGGAAAAGTTGATGCTGGTGTAAAAACAGAACTGAGCCAAGTTGTGGCAGAATCACAACACCACACGCTGTATGCTCACTTCGATGGTGTGCTTTCTCGCATTCATTTTTCGTAACCTATGTACCATGAATAAAATTACCGTACCGCCATTGTTCGTATTTCGCGGTTTCGGGGCTCCCCGAGGATTGTCCCGATCAGCTGATTACCGTACCAAAGAAGAAAATCATTCAATATTAATTTTATTTCGCAATTTTTGAAGGAACTCCAAGTTACTCAATTTTATATGATTTGATTGACAATTGAACAATAAGTTACTATCCTAATACAAATGAATTTATGGTCAATTTTGAACATATCTCGGAGTGTGCTGGCGTCAACCGATCCCGAGAGAAAAAGAACCGGCACTTCTCGCTTTTCAACGGCCGCTGTCGATTGTGCTCTCTATAAAATCTATATACCGCCGAATTATTAGAGCATTTCTATAGTTCTCTTTTCGTCATACTAGTGCTGGATTTTCGGGTATCGCTTCTTACCCTTTTCTTCGTGGATTCGCCATCCGACGCTCGAAGAGCAACAAGTTGCTGGTAAGCTCCCTTTCCGCCATGCCTTTTCGTGTCTCTCGTTTAATTTCGTACCGAATCTTCAAGATATTATAAAATTGTCTGCAGATCTCTCCTCGGAGCTGTGTCAGTATCGCCGTCCTTTCTGCTGCAAATAACTACCGCCCGCTGTCTCGCAATACATCTATCGTACCGGTACGATTCTTCTATGTCTCAAACCTACAGACCGATTTTAGTCATCAGAGAGAAACATATCTTTTCGTTTCTTCGATCAGTTTCGGGTACTGGCTGGAAGGCTTCCCTACCGCCGAGCTGATCTCGTTGCCGCCTCCAGAAGGATACCGTTTCGTCAACTTTTCCCACCCCGCCTCCCTTCATATACCTATACCGAATTGAAAACCACCTTATCGTCTACCTCTCTTTGATATAAGATTTGTATTTATACCGTACCATTTTAGTAGTACCTACCTAATACATTCCACGTCCGTCGGAACTGTAGGTATTCTAATATAGTCTTAAATATCATTAAGAATATTGGTACCACCTACCGCTTGATTTTATCTGTGATAAAATACCCTGAGAAAATTCATCTCCCTATTTCAAAAGTTATTTTCATTTTTTTAAATAAAGATTGTTTTTCTTTCTACCATCCCCGTATGGTAATTTCGTTTCGTTATTTTCCCCACCCTTATGCTCTCGTTTTAAATTTTCTTGTTTCGTCACAAAACAGTTATTCCAGTAATAGGGGTTTTCTGGTAATAGGTTATTAGGTTATCTGGTATTAGGTTACTGGACAGTATTAGGTTATTTGAATCAGTTACGTTAAATATTCCCCACCCCTAGAGCCAAGAAAAGTTTGTTGAAGCCACTGATGGTAATAACTCTTGACAACGGTTTATCATCTTCTTTGTGCAGATCGATCTGCACAAAGAACCCTTCTGTGCATCACCCTGTGATCACCCTTATGTCTAGATCACTAAATTATATATTTATTATTATTATTATTGTGAATCATCTTTTTTAATCATAATTATCAATAATTGAAGACTACAGGGGAAAAACGGGGTAATTCACTTTTTCCCAAATGTTCATGAGAGCCTTTTCCCTCGGAAATTGCCTGTATTCTTCACTTGAGCCAATTTTAAAGATATTAAAAAGGGTAATAAATTAATTTTCCACCGTAACATGAGATGAATTGATAGATTTTTTCAAAGTTTGAAATAAGGTGGCAATATGGCATTGAACATCCAAAGGTCCAGCTGAACAGAGGAAAAGCGAGGTATCTATGTGCTATGCGGGTCTGAACCAAGGTATATTACATCCTATTGCTGAAATAAAATGTGATCTATTATCACAATAGGTTCTAAAATTGAAATAGTGAACCAAAATATTGAAAATTTGTGAATGAACGTTTTTTTTAAATCACTGCATTTTGCTGAGATTGGCGAAATAAGCTTGAGCTGATGAACTACAGAAACGCTGCAAGGAGTGGACGCCGCGGCGTCAGATTTTGGTTTTGCCAGTAGGGGGCGTCGTTTATTATAAACTATAATAGGCATTAGCAGGAAAAATAAATTCATCCGCCTGCAGCTGTTGACCCTGATTCTCTACGTTGTTGCTCATTCTTTTTTTTCGGATTAGGAATCATGATTGTGCTCTAGTAATCGGGGATAGTTTCTGTCTATTTTCATCTCTCTCATTAACCTGGTCTTCAACAATCTTGATTCTTTTGGTTGAGCCCTAAACCGAATACCTCGTTTTCCTCCTGTACGCTAATCTTTTAACAGCGATTTGAGGCCTCTTAAACTCGTTTTCCCGCTGTTTTGACTTAATCATCGTATTCACCTTCCAAAAATCTGTCAAAATTCATCGGTAACTCATTTTAGGAAAAAAAATCGAGTTACTTACCTCGTTTTTCCCCTGTTGTCTTCAACTATTATCAAGTAGGGTAAATTATTATTATGTATTTTCATGTGCTGTTCTAAACAACTGGGCCAGTATGAACCTGAGAAAATGAAACTGACTTCAAAGGTAGTTGGCGGATCAACCTCAATGTACCTGAAACTAATCGATGAAGCTATGTAGTATACCGTACATACGGTCCAATCACTCGTATTGATAACATTTTTGAGCGGTATTTTATTAGAGACAAGAGCTTCTACGTTATGGCACGTTATGGAATTTCGTATTTTTCAATTTAATTTTCGACTTCAGTTCTCAGTATTTATTTGGTATCAACCTCAAGTGAGAACTAAGGTGAAAACTTTGTATAGCGTTGGACTAGTAGCGTTGTGTAGTGTTGGAAATATATCTCATTTGATTTGATTTCATTTCATTTCACTAGGTTGTTCATCTGTAGGAAACATCATAGAGAAATGACGAATACTACCCATATCTTCCAATTTCCAATTTCATTGAATCGCAGTTTGAAATAGATTCACAAAATACACCCTGTCCATTTAACTATTTGAATTGATTATGAATTGATCCTAACCCAAATCACTATACCAGTTTCACTGGAACCCGAGTTGCACTTGGATTTTTAGATATAACTAGAGTGGCTGTAATATACTCTACATTGTGAAGCGTGGGTACAGATGGTAGTAGGAATAAAATTCATCATACTTTTCTGTACACACAATGAGTCATTAAAATAAACTATTCATCCATAAGCCGCAAACCATTCACCTGTATATGGTTCTGAAATCATCACAGGATTTCCCCACCAAATTTTATTAATTAGTCTTACATATTTTGACAACTTAACTAATCCACTCTACAAAATACTGGGCCAACTAGCGCAAGGATGCAGTTTCCCTAATCTATAGAAAATTAAAGGATTATCTACAAAATTCTTATGTCTATGTCTACAATATGTCTTATACAAAACTCAAAATTTATTGCTTTAATGAGATTTGATGAAGACTGAGGGTTTTCTACTTTCCTAATTGTGTTTCAGAAGAGCTGATTTCTTTCAGTCTGAAGGTTTCTCGTTCCACGAACTAATTATAAAATTCGATATTTTCCAAAGTCTTATTAAGATTTTTCATCAGAAAAAAGATAATGGGATATTAGCATTTCACCTGTTCTCCCAACTCTCTTTGACTGCCACGAAGGTGATGGATAATTTTGTCGTATTTTTCGTCATCGGTCGTTTCTAAAACCTTTTCTGGAAAAAGCTGTACAAGTCCGACTTATGCACAATATTAAAATTTAGCCAAGTTCATTGTGTCTGTTAGCGTTCTACATCTACCTGCTGTCGCACATACTGCAAACATCGTGACTCTTATTAAGTTTCTACCGTCGGCGTAGAAACTATCAACGCTGTAGTTGTTGCAGCTGTCTTAGAAATAGGTCCTAGGAATTTGTCCTATAACAAATGTTGATTTTGTGACGGTAGAATGAAAATCTCACGGTATTTTCATAATTGGCATCTACACAGAAATTTTCGAGGTCTATTGAATGCTTCGATGATTAAAATGGGGTTAATCCCAACAAATTCCTCCCAAGACTTATACAGAAGACCGCCGAACTTTGTTTTGAAACGTTTGTATAAGTTGTATATTACTTTTCTTTGTGCAACCCCACAGTTGGCACCCGTAAGTCCAAATTGGTTTGATTACTTGCTGGTATAGAAGCAACTTATTGTGTGTTGATAGTTCAGAGTGTTCATTTGGAATATAAATTCCCAACTAAATTTGAAGGCAAACAAAAATCGGAAATTCAGAAGAGAATGGTTGGAACAACACGACTGGCTTGTCTATAGCGAGTGCCTGTCTGGAGGATTTTGTAAAATATTCATTCTTTTCGCTCCTGCTGAAGCAGGGTTAGGAGGTCAGGTGAGTCGATTTAAACACTCTGCAAATTCTTGACACATCGGTTTATTATCATCTTTGTGCAGATTACCCTTCTGTCTAGATGGTAGATTGATTACCTATAGGTAATCAATCATCATTATTCAAACTACGCCTTAAAGTAGTAAGTCTTAGTTTTGTACGAGTTTTGTGTGTATATTAGTTAGGTGTGAGACTGGGTCGTAATGTACTCTATGAACCTAGGCATTAAATGCACAAATCTTGTAGGTGATTATACCTATTCTGATTTCCTATGTAATCACTGTGATTTCACGCGTCGGAAAACTAAGATGGCGCTCATGTTTTCGTTGAATTAATACTTATAAGTTCGTAACATGATCAGAGATTCGGCTCATTCAGGTAAAAGGGCCGGAATAGAGAGAAAGATTTTCAAATATTTTCCTCACTCCACACTCTTTCCTCATTCTGATAATCTGAGGTGTTACTCGGCAAAAAATAGTTTATTGAGTTGTTCCAAACATCAAATTTTACATAAAACCAGTAATTTTTTTCGATGATTTGTTCTTATAGCCATGTTGTGTGACTGTGGATTTCAAAAAATTTTGTAAATTACCGGAGAAAAACCGAAAAACAAGCACCAGAGAAAAACTGAGAATGTCCCCTCATCACTCCGACTTTTCGTAATCGCGAGCTTTTTCCCGAGCGGCACGTCCATACTTCTTCGGCTTTGCCGCCTGGCCCATGCGGCCCATGCCGCCCCGCATAGCGTGGACGACTTGGCTTCAGCCATGCCAGTCATAGTCATGGGATTCGTGGTTCCAAACAACAGTTGTTACAATTGTTACTGTGGCATAATGAGCGGCCGATTCATATTTTCAATTGAATCTTTTACAGTTAATTAAATATTTGGTTAAATTTTCATCTTTCAACTTCTACCTACATTCTTCACTCCTTATGGGGAAGCGCCGCTTCCTACGCTTCCCCTGACGCTACGCCCCTGGCCGGTATGAACATAGACCCGAGAGGGTGCCGCATGATTCACCCTCATGTTGCCAGCTTTTGAAACACTCCAACTTTGAGCCCTCATTGTGAATAAACTTAAAGCCTAAATGTGAACTGAAAACTATACCGTTCCATATGAATTTTTCGAGGTACGAACTTTTCCAAATTTTCAAATACATTCATTCGTAGATTGGCAGAATCGGGAATTTGTTTTTACCATGTCCACATTTACTCGAATTTCCGGAAAATTTCCATACCGAAATCCGTTCCGACCATCCTGAATTCACTGCCAAATGACAAAAAATATATTTATATATTTATGTATGTGTCATACCAGACGATAACTGTCCATAGAATTCAGATAAAAAGTCCAAATTTGCACACAAAAATTAGTCTTGGCCATCGAAAGGTCATATTTGTAGATAGGCAGAATCGGGTCACTCTAAGGGGGTTTAAAAGGGGAAACAATTACCCATAAATTCCAAAAATGGAACAGTATTACGAGTGACACCTCATTTTGAAGGTCTACTTACGCTAAGCACGATGGTGAATTCAGAATTGTGATATCACATTCCGTTCTCAAACTGGAGCACTTTGAAGATGAAGAAACGTGATTGTTACTTGGGATGTTCTTCACAGTTCATCTGCACTAATCTGATAACGGTATGCGATATCGCATTTCTGACTTCACCATCGTATTCAGCGTTATAAAATCTACAAACTGAGGGGTTGCTAAATGGAAACAAAGTTTGTTATAAAACCAGTAAAATAGAGACCATTTACATGAAACCAGTTATTTCTTCGAAAATTCGCTTTAATGGTCATGCTATTTGAACAATATTTGAGCCTCATTCCTCTAGTATGCAGACGAGCGAATATGACTGTTGCAGCAACGCAGAATGATGTTGCGGTTCGGCAACATACTTCATCTTCAGACGGACGGCATTGCGTCAACGCCGTTCACTTACTGCTCATTACTGATCTAGCCATGGAAGTGTCAAGATATAGGAAGAGGAAAGCAGCTGTGGCTTATTCAGCCTATAAACATTTATTTTGTGAAGAGAGAGAAAAACGATTTTGGGTCCACCCACCAGTCAGCTCAAGGTTATTGAAAGGTGCATTTTGTTCACTTTTCATAGTTCTCCGAGAAGACGAGGTGAAGTTTTACAATTATTTTCGGATGAGACTAAGAAGTTTCAATGAATTTACATCAAGGACTGCGGATGAGATACGCAGCCAGGACATCAACATGGGACTCTCAATTGGACCTGTGGTACAAATCACTCTTGATGTCCCGAATTTCGCGATACTTTTCAACTTCACTGATGAAAATCTCCACATCTTATCTCCAAAATCTCCAAATCTCCATTCATCTCCATCATATCATCCATGTTCGGTGGTGGTACACCCGTCTGCAGGCTAGAATAAAAATGCAGTAGGTACTATCCAATGGGCCGGCGGGTAATCCACGCTCTGTTGATGCGGCGTTGAAGCAGCCCACGCCTAGGGGCAAACCGTTACCACCCGTCAGCAGGCCACAATTACCACTCGGGTTTTTTCATACCACTTCACATTGACCGCTTACGTGCCACTCGCCTGCAGTTAGCCAAAAAACACACAAGGATCGTATACAGAACAGTTATTTTAAATCGATTTCACTGAATCTAACTGAAAACGTTAGCCAAAAGAGGGGGGTTCTGAAAAAATTGTTCTTAGTCGATTCGGGTGGTTCTTTATCGAAGACCAAAACCAAAACGGGAGATGATTGGGTAAAATTTGAGTTTCCACGTTTCTGTTACAATTGCTATGCTCTGTCAGTGGAAGGGGGCGGTATCGTGAAGCCTCCGTCCTCACTTTCCCACTCGTATAAACGCCACTTCTTCGCCACACGTTCACAACTGTGTTTTCCAGGACCTGCGATGAGGCTCCTTCTGTTTCACAGAGAAAAGAAAACGTCTGAAAGTGGGAAACTGAACAAGGATATGACGAGGAGGAGGAAGAAGAAGAAGAAGAAGAGGGATAACCCCCCCCCCCCCCCCAATCCGACCGTCATGAGCTGAGAACCACTTGAGTTAATTTACTTTCCTCCTACCATCGCCCCTCCTCCCTATTCCCTCCTTCCAACACTAACTTGCTCCTTCAACAGGAAGAAAATCTTTGTTGTCCTTCCCACCAGTGAAGAAGTCTCTTCTCGCTCCTTCCTCTTGTTCGAGTTGTCGGCAACGGCTGGAGGGGCGAGGGGGATTGAATGAAGAGTCCGGTCCGAGTGCGGCAGCTACAGTATGGAAGAGCATCCGTAAATAATTCATTAAATTCTCCTCCTTGTTCTACAAAGAGAACGTCAGGGCGGAGAAGGGAGGAAACAAAAATAAGAGGTTTCCCTTCAGTCGGTGTAGAATGCCACGAATGTAAGCAATCTAATTCTGATAAGATTCTTCAGATAATAAACTTGTGAGTTCTTATTTCTTTCTTTCCCCTCTCTTGCGCCTGTCTACTTCATTTTGCTTCCTCTTCGCTATTTCTTTTTTTCGCTTTTCTCAACCTACCCCTCCCCTCCACCAACACTTACTCTTCATTTCCCCTTCACCGCCACGATAATCCTCTTTCCAACACTTGTCCCTCCCCCCTCCCCTCGCCGGGGACGTATCTTCCGAGAGAATTACTCACGAAGCCGCAAATTCCCTCATCAAACGGCTCCAGCTCTTTGTTGGCCGAAGGAGATTAGAGCGGTTTATTTCGAAGAGAAGAAGGTTTGCGAGAGCGAGAGAGAGAGAGGACGTGAGAGGTAGAAGTAGACAGTACATGTGAGGAGGAGGACGAAGAGGAATAGTTTTCCTTTGGGTACGGACCTTCGGTGGCCTCAAGTCAGGATGGAGAGGGTGCTCCTATTGTTGTCGTATTTGAAGGGGGATGGCGAACGACGTCAGGACGAAAAGGATAACCAGGAACGTTGACGGATGAACGAGCCAGTTCGGTGGAGAAAAGAGCACATGAGAGCCACATCGGAACAGGCCTCATGTGAGCCACATCAGTGAGGGCCCTATGACAAGGACACTCCTGTGAGAGCGTTGATTCGCAACCTAGGGCCATTACCGCGGATTAAAACATCCGGTGTTTCGCATCCTACGGCTCAACAGTCAATATCAGCAACCTGTGAGAGGCAGGTAAAAAAGACAATTTTTTTAATGAATTTTTTAAAATGATTTTCTGAATATATTACGTAACACAGATCACTTCAGCTTGACATTAACTCTGGTTGCAGTACCCACTTGTTTTACGATAGTGAGGGTGTCAACCATGCGGTATTTGTATTTTTGAGTTGATTTGGCATTTCCGTTGGTTATTGACGTGGTAGGGCGAGAATGTAACTGCGTGGTACGATTAATTTAAACTCAAAAACCATTTGAACCACTCTCCCACCCTGGAATCCTGACGTAAATATTCACGTCCGACTCTTCCTAATTTGCAACCTTCTTTACAACATGACCCAGAGCCATTTGAAAGATTTAACTCATTTCTCAACCACAAACATTTTAGGAACAAAAAACTGAAATTTAGCTTTAGCTACATAGGTATGATGGGTCCACAACCGATCAACTTGAAATTTGGTGGAGATATTCTTTGTGTGGATAATAGGAAGCCCTGACAGTTTCAAGTCGCTAGGTCGAAAGAGAGCCGAGTTATATAACTTCAAAACCCCTTATCATGTTTTTCTTCCTATTCAGTTAGGCAAGGCTGCAGCCGATTGAACTGAATTCACCGATTGAACCTTCACCGATTGAATTGAAATTTTGCACAGAGCTTCGTTTCAACTTTAACCAGTGCCTTTTGAAAGATTTATTGAATAATAAATAAATGATTTATAAATTTATCAGTAAATAATTAATTTGTAATTTTATTAATTTGCTTAATTTATTAATTTAATAAATTGCTTTTTCCCACTTTCCCCGTCTTCCCTAACCACTTCTCCAGCACCCTACCCATTTCGAAATCTCCCCTTGGCGCCATGGCGAGACGTCTTTATTACTACACATCTGTTCAAGAATGGAATCTTCTTACCTTGAATTTGCTACTCCGACATCCTTCGCATTTCCACAATAAACCACTTTATTTCCCTTCATCGTTTCTAAATCGTTTCACATTCACACCAGTTTCAATAGGTAGTTTTCCCGTCATTTCCATCAGTAAAACGTTCAAAACAATGTTCCAATTGATCCGAGGTAAACAAACCTTTCCCGCCTCCTTCTCAGCTGATATTACGGCGAATTATCGGCAGAGCTGTCAACCTGTTGATCGCGAACTTATCGCAACCTATGCGCAACCCGTTTGGATTTTATTGTTTTTCTGTTCAAATAGGACGTTTTTGTGTTAACTATTTATACAAGAATTTTTGTTATATTTTGATTATCATTACTGACACTGGGTAATAAGGGATCTACCACCCCCTCCACTCAATCCGCTGGTCTGTCTACTACCTATTTCCCAGAGCCTGGACACATCGTCATCACAGCAGCATAAAGACTGTTTGCAAAACTATCGACTATTTTGTTAAGAATTAGCAGCATTTTTACCTATATACCTACTTAGGTAGGTACCCATTAGTTCCAGTGGCCACTGCATGGTACCATTATTTCTTCTCAGTTCACACTTAACTATTTCCTTTAAATACAATTTGGTATCGAATTGAAATAGCGACGTCACAGTTTGTTTATGGAACCCCTGAGCATCTCCTTGGTTTTCCAGAGGCCCATATACAGTTATTCAAAGTCAACATCATTCATCATCATAAGACCAACAATCTCACTGTATTTCAACAAGTCGTAAGTCAGGTATTTTTCCTAGCTTCCCACATTAGGAACATAGAGGGCCCACCTACGTACGCGCACATTTATTAATCAGTTTATTAGTTGCCAAGTAACTAACTTTCGCAAGCAACTAATAAAATAATACATAGATTCGTAGTAATAAAAACGTCTCGCCATGTCGCCAAGGGGAAATTTTGGAGGGATTATTATTAAGTCTGAACGGAAATTTGATTAGAGACCATCACTGAGCTAGTTACCACCTCTCACTTCACTCGAACGAGCACAAATATTTCAACTCAATACGCTAATTAAAGATGGTGAAAACTTTTCCAAAACGGTTTTTTGTTTAGATAGAGGCGATGGAGATGGATGAAGGGCGAACGACATGAAGGGATGAAGAGCTGACGTTTGTTATTAGCTCAGTAATGACCTCTATAGTTTTCCACATAAACTCCAGGCAGACCTAATAAGTTTTGGTTCATATAAATTACGGATGAAATAATTATATAAATTATGGATTATTTAAATTCGTTTGGACAACAACAAATACCCACCATCAAAAGGCAAAGGAGAATCGCGAGCCTCGATCTGTGGGAAATCTGTTCGGGTGAATAGGAATACAACGTACAAATGGTGAAAATATAATGTGCGAGGAACCGAATGGCTCCTGAACCATTTCGTCTATCGGTTCTCCTCGCCACAGGTCGACACAGTCTACACGCCTGCCAGTAGGATACATGAAAACTGATTCATACGACACCGTGAATCACCAAAACTGCTATTCCATCCCAAAAACCCTCAACCCAGTATCAGTACACACCGAAGTGCTGGGGACCTGTCCGAGATTCGTTCTCACCAGATCCCTCTTATTCATTCGACGCAGTGGTTTTTTATGGCAGTTTTTATGATTTCTCCAATGCGGTGAACGTAAAAGAAGCTTTGAAGGAAGCATCCGAAGGTTCAAATATTTTATTTGATTTGAAATTTTCGACGTGAAGCGGCGACTTATTCACGTAGGTATGTGATGAAAGGAAAATATCATTTTACATTATGATACACACCCATTTCATATAATGATGTTTCTTTTCACCGTTCTATGAAAAACGTGAAATCGTGTTCCGTCTACCCGGACGTTGTTCCGCCCTTTGTGTGGAAATACTTGCTGTAAAACTCGAGGATCGAGTTAAACCCACGTAAGTAAACACCTCGTATTGAGTCAAGGCATCAGTTATTGGTCGGTCCGTAGTTATCGAGTTAGTTTATAGCTTCAAAAGTGTCCTTGAGATTGTTCGAATTCTTTTTGTCACTCGACCTAACTAATAATACAGAAGGAACGGGGGAAAGTTACAATGCTACCCCATTGACACCTTTCAACCCATTTCAAAGTTGAGCCGCCGTGTAACAAGTCTCCCTGCTATTTCTGGTGGAAACGGTGGGCAAACTAAAACTCATTATTAAGGATATCCCAAGTTCCCAACCTATTGAACTCACGCTCTCTCGGCATTTCATAAATCTGCCCTTAATTACGAATCAATTGACGATAATATCATGTTATTATGGGAACTCAACATTTCAAAAATTGACTAAAATAGGATGGTGGCTGATGACTAAAACGATGGAATCAACAACTTTTGAAAAATGACTTTTGAATTATTCTACTCGAATAATTTTTTCCAACTCTTTTATATATCGCATAGTTGTGGCATTCGTATAAAACCCTTCCCCACGAAAATTAACAGACCATTCGAATCTACGAAAAATCCACAGTCATGCAGCATGGCTATAAGAGCGACTTTTTGAAGAAATAACTGGTATTATGTAAAATGTCTCCAGTGAAGAACATGATGTCCATGAAGAACATCCCAACTAACAACCACGTTTCTTCATCTTCAGCAGTGGATTCCGGATTGTCAGAAACGGATTTTGGTATAAACATTTTTCGGAAATTCGAGTTTTAAAAATTTTGGACCAAGAACAATAGAGCTATTGTTCTTCGAAAATTCGCTAAAATAATAATTGTTCCATAATAATCCACTGAAATGGGTGTATCTATTAATAAAACTTACAATCAACACCGTAAGAAATAATCGAACATAGTATGATGCCTGAAGTATTCTATGGCCTCCTACTCCAACTTCTGGCGTTCTTTGCAACCTTCCAGCAAATCCTTAGAAGAGAAATAATGAAGTTGAATTGGACGGCTTTTCAATTGTAAACAATCCACGTCAAATTTCGGTTCCCGAATTTCGGATAAATGATTATTAAATATCAATCACAATAATTACGGACTTTCAGCTTCGCCCCATAGTAAATTACCTTGATATAAAATAAGCTATGATATATATCTGTATATATAGCTAATGTAACAGAAGAGTGATTTTTGGACTGAAAAAAAAGTATTTTATTAGATTCATCAGATTTTTTTTTTTTTTTTTTTTTTTTTTTTTTTTAATGCATTTATTGACAAAAACAAAAATAGGTATTTACACTCATTGAAAATAAATCATAAATGCTACAACCCCTCTAAGAAAACTTGTGTAGGGGTTATGTTGTAGGGGTCTAGATTGCGATTATGTTGCCCAAAGAAATAATAACTTCGAAGTAATATTAACGGTGCCGCATGAAAACGTGATGGAACGTATCTTGAAACGTAAGCCAGCAAATTTTGAGGGGGTCGAACATTTCTTTTTTTTTCATAGTCGATTCCAATGGTTCATTAATGAAGATAATAAACCAAGACAAAGTTCTCAAATGAAATGAATCGAAATTTCTGTGTAAAATGATTGAATATTAAAATACGCAAACGGTTCCACCGAGAGGCTTTTTCGCCTCCTCCGACTGACAGGACACTGGCGTACGTTACCGACGCAATTTGAGTCCTTGACAACGGTCGGTGTTCACCTCTTCATGTGATATTATTTGACTTGAATGTCTGGGATCGAGTTAAACCGTCGAGCGCAGCCTCAAACCGCCAAACAATAACTTCACAACTCTTGGGAGGAAAGTTCCAAAAACCCTGAAGGACAAAACGGCCAGGGCGGCAGGTGGAGGCGGAATGGCGGAGGTGGAGAAGGCTTTGTTGTGCTCCCAGTGTTTAAACGTGATTAATTCAGGAGAACCGAAATGAACTTGGTTGAGTTAACAGGAACACTAATGGAGCGCTAAAGAATGAAAGATCAAAGGAAACGCCGAGCAGCCTGACGAGAGCGGCTCACAACTTCCTGAGAGTTGATCCCGACTTGTACTTCTACATCTGTAACTTCATTAAAATACTGAAAAAGCCTAATTCAGAGAAGGAGCTTCGATAGTTCACGCTTACGGGAGGCAATCTTACTTCGGTGATCTGGAGACAAGAACTTCCCTGTTGGAGTCCAACTCGATCTTGCACACTACTGCCCTGAAGATGAAGAAATATATTCTACGAAACGTTGGCACATAAATCAATTTTCATTTGACCGACCCTCGACATCCCTCAACATCATAAATTCATACCGAAAACAAAACTGTTTCATTTGAAATTTTCAAGATATGCCGTTTTCAACATTTCAAAATTTTGAACCTCTTCTTACTAACTTGGGGTTATGAAAGTTCCAACATTTCAGAACAATCCTAACTGGGCAAACTGCGGCGGACGGAGGACGGACGGTTTTCCTGTTATTTGATTTTCTGATTCGACGTGTCTTGAAACGTAAACCCACCAATTAGATTGAGGGTTGAATTTTTTCTTCTCTTCGTCAATTCCAATGGCTCATTATCAAAGATAATAAACCAAAAGTTGATATCACTAAACTATGTGTTGATGGATTCAGCTGTTTCCCAGTATCGAAATGAGGTAACCTGTAGTTTCACTAGTTAATTTAGTCGTGTCTACTATCCTAATGTTGCAACACTATTGGCTCAGAGATATGATACGTTTCGAGGTTTCCACAGCCTGGGCTGAGAAAACGTCCCAAATTTACTAGTTAATTTCTCAGTTCTGTTTATTTCAAATGGACAAGGTTCTAAACATTTGAAACTAGTTATTCTGACGGATACAAACAACTTCCTTTGGGCAAAATAGAGCCGAAGAGTCAACCATGCAGAACAAAAGAATTTCATGCGTTGAAAGTTATTATGTTGCATTCCTGCAGGCATCCTAAGAAATCAATGCACTGTGCGTTTTATTGCTATGTACGCGGGGAGGGTGAATTTGTTCGCTGGCATATGATTTCTTGTGAAAGCACGTTCTTCCACGATATCGACGGTTTGGGTCGTTTCGAGCGGTTTGTTAATGGTTTGATATAGAAAAAAGAGAAATCATCGGCTGCACGTTCCGGTACCGGCCTGGTTCGGAGGAGACCCCGACGCTGTTCAATGTTTTATTTCCGATACTTAGGGTTTCCATTTGAGAAAAAAAAACTGATATTGGTCCAGACCGCCAGACGCGTCAGCGAAATTCCTGCTCGTAAAACGATCCCAAGACTCGAACTCACCGTCACACTTAAATATCGAATTAAAAAAAAATCACACACGACTTGTCGGTTAGGGCCCACCATCGAAGACGTAAAGGGCATTATTCAAACAATATGGCGGAAGGAAATAAACTTGAAAAAGAAATTCTACTTCACGGAATATCATCACAGTCTCACGAACGAAAACACGTACTTCATGATGGTCTAATACAGAATAACACCTGGTTATGATCTGTAACGAGCGTTGAGTCGGCTCCTTACCATCAATATGAAAGCAGTACCGAAATCTTGGAGCCAAACTCACGAGAACACTCCTTAAACTCGATCCACAAACAGGGATTCAAGGGAAATTGCCGACTAGTCAAGTCCTATCGGTCCGTCAAAATGGATTTTTCAAAGATTTTGTTGGATTCTGATTTTGTTGAGGCGAGCCGTAGAAGACGCCGGTAGTCGCGTATTACTTGATTTTAACGACGGTTCAAAGTGAAACGATACTTTTATGGCCGATTAACTTCATGAAAATCGATTTCTCCATCAACTTACGGTGTCGAAAATCCCCCTTTCTCTATTCCGCCACGATCTAAATCCGTAGAGAGACACGACACGTTTTATATTATCGCGTGAAATGCATGGGTTATCACGACGGCGACTGAATATTCACATGTACTTTGCATAGGTAAGTTACTACCTACGTAACTAGGGTTACTCTCTGTGAGGGTTATTTTGAAGAAAACGTCTTCTTGTAAAATGAGGGAAAAGAAGGTGGGGATGGTTGGTGGGGTTTACCATCAGATGGTAGAGAAGATATGAGAGAGAGAGAGATTTTTTAGTTGCCGCCACAAACATTGATTGAATGACAATGGTCAATAAATATAACAATAATTTTTAAATAAATAAGTGCAAGCTAGACTACTGGTATAAATATCCTCGGCTGACATAATGATAACTTAAAGCTAATAGATAAAACGAGATGTTATTTGAGATCTATATTGGTAATGGGGTTAAAATATTCGTCAAGCTATACGGTACCAAATTTATGAGGGTACCCCTGGTACCTCTATTCTTACATTTAGTGCAATACTATCTGTTGGGTCCGTCGCTGACGGGCAGAACTCGGGGTGTGTCCATCTACCTCTGTTACCTGTCCCGGACGGGCAGAACTCGGGATGGATCCATCTGCCACTCTTACCTGCCGCTTTACAGATTATACCTCTAACATGTCCCTTAAAAAACCCTTATAAGCTTAAATACCAAACATAATATTCATCTGTCTCACGGGAAGGAAGAATTTAAGATTTTTATATTTCGGCTTCCCCAAAAAACCCCACCCCTATGCATCGGATCCTGAAGTGAACCCCCTTATGTCCTTCCCCGATCACGGAAACATTTAAATACGGGAGAGGGGTTCGATCCATTGAGCCGTTTTTGCGTGACTGAAGGACATACAAACAGACAGACAGACAGACAAACACCAAATTCAAAATCGGCATGGTTCGACTCCATTTCACGCGAAATGAATAACTATAGTGAAATTTCTCAAAAATACCCAAGGAACACGAAAATTGTCTCTAAATTTAGTTATATAGATAAATTTAGATTCGTATTGCTCAAGACTTAAACCTCTACAGGGAGGGCGCCACCAGCCCACAGAATTTTGGGCGAAAATCAACCTGCAGGGTTGATTGGCAAGGAGTTGTGCACTCCGAGTATTATGTGCATGGTGTGGAAACGCTAGGGGTCCCTCCCCACATAGATCAGACACAACCAAATATACTGAGCTGGCATTGTTAGAATCTTCAATTCCCTAAAATACATTCTGCAGTGAGACAAGCAAATACTTCAGACGCAGATGGTGAGTGGCCCCAGCTCAAGAGGCAGTACTTCATGCGGCTATGGAAATAGCTTCCCTTAATCGTGGAGTATTGTAATAAAAAAATGGTGCTATTTAGTGATCCAACCGATTGCTCACAATGGACATTCCAACAAATTTGGGATTTCTTCGAAGCCTAAATTTTGATCGATTTTCGATGCCACAATAATGATCGAAGGTTCATCGGGCACGAAAAACAGACTCATCAACATTTTCCTCAAATTTGGAGGGTTTTCGTTCCATAAAAAGTAAAATCCGAAGATCGAATAAAAACAAGACGCATCGTGAGAATATTCAGATTTCCGGACTTGACTCTTAATCGCAGACATTTTCTGTACAGATCACCATTTTATCTGTTTCGTGTACAATACCCTTGTGAGTCCCGTGAGCAATGAGCTGAAATATTGTGTGTTCGTTCCAAATCACCAAATGACTGGGGAGAGTCGGTTACTACTTCAGTGATGGTCTATTCAGCTAATGTTGGTTGCGTCCACATGCCGGGCCTTGCTAAAATAATAATACCTATAAGTGATAAATTATATACAATTCATTTGTTTTTATACAGCTCAGGGGTTTTACTCCCATCTACAAACGTCGGTAATCATTTAACCTCGACCCCACCAAGTCTGCTCCTCCCAACCTGTGCAGTCCCTAAGATGCATCAACTACCATTATTCAGGAAACCTGTGGAGATTTTGGAGTAATTACTTAGTCAACAGGACAGGGAATCTGATTATGAAGAAGAGGAAGGTCCAACTTTTGATGAAGATGTTTCTGAACCGGAGGTCGATAATCTTAAGAATAGTGATATTGAATGTGATACGTCTGACTGATGAAATGGCTGAAACTAGTAGTGAAGAATAACAGGGAGATTGTGTTAGATTATATACATTTCGAATCAGCGAACAACAGTGAGACTGATAAGTCATTGCGCTCGAAGTTTTCAAGAACGTCTTCTTTGAATGTGATTATTGAACTGCCTGGCCCTAAGTGGGAGTAGTATTCTAATCTAAGTAGTTTTATCATTCGCGGTATGTTGCAATTTCATTAATTTCCATTTGATATTGGCTTTGATTAGGATATAAAATTTGTACTGAGTCCCTTAGTCGTTCAACTAGTACAGTAACAATAATATTGGTTGTTTATTCAAAGGGCCAATAAGTTAAAACTGTGTTTTTGTCGAACACTAGTGAATTATACATATAACAAATACATATATAACAAAAACACAATATATTACCACTTTATTTTTCTCGAAACCTCGTTTGAAGTGGTCGGGTCGGATGTGACCAGCAGTACCTAGTATGTCACCTCAATCAGCAGTACCAGTAGAGAGTTAACAAAGGGTTTCAGCACATATGAGTCCTACCAAATTTCCTATCTTTCACAATCAAAATCTCGAATGTTACCAATGGTGATCACTATCCAAATACATACCGCAATCGAGGACTCATAATCAGGACTCTATAGATAACATATTCCATGCTCTAATAGCTTGCATACATATTCTTGCTTTATGGTGGATTGAACAAGTAGTTCTTGCTGAATTACCCTACTACAGATTACTATAGCAAGAATATGTATGCAAGCTATTAGAGCATGGAATATGTTGTCGGGAGATTCTAAAGAGCAGTGTAAACCAAGCAAACTAGACTACAAAACTAGAGGTTATGAACTAGAGAAGCCCAATACCGAATGAGTACAATCGGATTAATTTTCCAATATAAATTAAATCCAGATGAACTTCACTATTTACGTTGTTCAGAGGCTTCACTGATGACGAGCTATAACTTGAGCTTTCACAAGTGCAATCAGACTTTGAAGAAAAGAAGTGAATTTTCGAAGAAAATGAAGCTATTGTTCTCGGTCCAACATTTTTAGGGGGGAAAAATTACCCAAAAATTCCCAAAATGAGACAGTCTGACAAGTAACGCCTCATTTTAAAGGTTTTTTTTACGCTGAATACGATGGTGAGATCAGAATTTCAGTATCTTAATTCGTTCACAAACAGGAGCACTTTGAAGATGAAGAAACGTGGTTGTTACTTAGATGTTCTTCATGGACATCATGTTCTTTAATGATGCCATTTTTCATATAACCAGGTATTTCTCCGAAAATTCGCTCTTATAGACATGCATGCAGCATGCAGTTATGCAGACTGTGGATTTTTTTCATCACACTGGCGTCACACAAATCTCATGTGTTGTTGTCACAAACCGTATTCTACTTTGATTCAGAGCATCAAGTAATTGCACGATCATTGTGAATATGTTCTCCTTCACTTATTGAAAGTGAAGAGTGTTATGGCCCAATGGGAACACGCCCTATATAATGCATGCATTACACAACAGTGTGTTTGTTATTATGGACGAAATTCAGGAGTTTCCCCTCCTGAGAGTTACACAAATGGGCTGTCGGACGTTATAATTTGTAGGTGCGTTGAACGGAACCCAACAGAGTCGGTGGGGTGGTAAATGAATGAACAAATGAATATTTGATTTATTAGGTGGCTCAATATCCGGATATTTTATACTTTTATATATTCGAGAGCTTGATAGTGTCAGACCGAGAGAAGTTGGATAGCGAGACAACCGTCACAAGCAAACCATGTCATTAACTGATCATTCAAATCATCAACTCATCCAAGATATTTACTCACCATATTGAATGAGAATGTTACGGAAGTTCATCGTCATTTTGGGCTGTAACTTGCTAAAATTTATGGACATCGTCCTGTGCGTTTTCTCACGTAATTTTGCAATTTCGCGTTGTGGCTCGTTATGTACGCACGAAGCGTCTTCCACGGGTGGGAATTGTCTCTGAAAGTTACGAGGAAGTGATGTGACGCGTTGGGTTGAGGAGGTGAGCAAAAGAGGTGTGACAAATGTTGTTGGTTCGGGAGAGTACGAAAGGGCCGTGCGTGTAACTAGGACTTCAGCGACCCCGGGGGTCCGTACGTTCAACGCACGTCCTGCTGCACATGTCGATGCGTCACGTCATCAGTCTGGTAATAAAACCATAAGCTCGTCTATTGCACCCAAGCGAGTGGAGAGAAACCACATAATTTTGAAGAGATTTATATTCGTTTCGCGCTCAACCACTTCACGTCGAGGAGGCAGTTTGGAGGAGGGTAAAGAACTGGAAAACACGTTTTCACAATGAGAGGACCATGAAAACAGAATACGCTACTAGAAATTTCTTTGCTATATTGCACAGCTCTGTATTTAATATTCTTGTTTGAAGTTATGGGGGTGAAAATTGTGTGTGTCAAGAAAGAGACCTGAAGGGGGGAGTCGGTAACTAGCTCAGTGATGGTCTACAAGTCATTTACACCGTACACAAGAGACCTACCACAACCAATGGATACACTTACTGCAACTTTCGATGATTACACTGCTATTTTTGCATTTGGAAACTCCGCTGTAGAAGCCACCAGTAAACTACAATCTGCTGTCAACAATGTCCTAAACTTGACGAAGCAGTGGAGCATGAAGTTGAACAAAACGAAATCTATTTGTAGGGAAACTCTACCATTCCATTTGAAAATTCCTTTTGGCCTAGTTGGAGACCACTTACCGAATTTCAGATTGCATGGGCAAAGTGCCACTGACTTTTGTTGTTGTGTTGGTTGTCCAAATCCACTCCAATTGTTCATTATTGAATATTATGAACAAACAAATGAATTAGACGTCAATATGTGGTAATGAATATTTGAACCTCATTAATCATCCTCAGGATAAACTCAAAATACCAATGTAACCTCCATTTTGTTTAATCTACCTCAATTTACCCTCATTTCCTCCATTTTGAATTCTCTGTCTATGTGGGCGAAAGCGATGTTCAATAACTGTTTAGAACCAAAATTCAGCCACTTGAAGAAAAAAAATGGTATTATGTCGAGTTGAAAAATATTGTAAAATGATACTTCATTCATGAAGATTTTTCATATCGGTTGTATATTTTGTACAAAATATATTTAAACTTGTAAAAAATTGGCACAAAATTTGTCCATGTTTTTTTCTGGCTAAAGTGTATTTTTTTACAAATACGAAGAAACTTATCACAAATCCAACTTAATATTCGTATTCTCCACAAAACGAAGCATTACCTATTATAGAAACCAAAACGTCGAAAACATTTCTGTTGGCATAGATTATAAAATAGAAAGTATCAAACTCTATATCTTGAAAAGTGCACGTGTTAAGGGAAAATTGAAGTCAGTTTCGGCTTCAGTGCATCCTCAAACTCCCAAAATGGTGGTTCACTTCCATGTGAAGAATTCAGTGTTGACCTGTGTAATAGTTATAGTGGACTGTATTGATTATATTTTCCTACAAAGCTCCTTACAATTTAGTGGAAAAAATGGAAGTTAAGAATATAATAATAGAGTAACATGGATAGTGAATGATGTTGAAGGGGAAGCGTCGCGACGCTGGATCACTTTTGTTTTCCACAAAATCGGGAGAAGTAGCGGGGTACAATCGTTGGTACAGAAAGGAAAAGGGGTTCCATCTAAACAAGTCCAAAGAAACGAAATTAAATTCGGAAATTTTAAAAATGAATCCAAAATAGGTAAATTTGGCCCTGACGAGCTGAATTCGATCTCCAAGAATCGGCCAATATCGGAGGATGCTGATGACCTATTGTGGACAAATTGCAAAACGGCAGGGTTGAATGACGACATCAACTTGGACGATCAATTTGGCGGTGGTACTGACTGCCAGAAGAAGATCCTTCTCGATGAAAATAAGGGGTTGGGACGATCTTAGCATAAACGAAGGAAGCTGAAGACCCCTGGACGTACGTCTCGGTATCGAAATCTTCGCGCGATGTGTTTCTCGGAAGGGATCCGGAGGGACCAGATGTGAAAGTACGCTTATCTCCGACAGTTTCGTTCTCTATTAATATTGTGGCCAAATAACAACAGTAGTGTTTATCAAGTAGGATATCAACGTGTAATGTAAGTTATTGTTTAAAGCCAGTTATTACCGCCAACTTCAAATACCTATAACCCCAACTCGTTTCTTCTCCTTGTTTTCCGTTAGTAGAGTTTCACGCTTTACTCCCGGAGTTGATCCAAATGACCGGGCTAAGAACGAGTTTTATCCGGTGTAGGTGTCTTTTAGTATTGAATAAGATGTTATAAATAAAAAATGAGGTACCCATTGTGGTTAACTCATAGAAACAAAATTTGTTTCTATGAGTTAACCACAATGGGTACAGTAGTTGACATAGGTATTATAAAAAAAATGAATATTTGGGACCATCGCATCAGCTTCTTTTTACGACAATTGAAAACCACGGTGGAAAATGTTCATGTGACGGGTTGGTTAGCATATTAATATCGAGCTGTATCACTGGATTCGCATTGTGTAGTGCAATAATTTGATATTTTCTATTCATTTCCCAATCAAAACACCAAACTTTCAATAGCTTTTGATGAGTCACAAGATAATTAGAAAACTCGCTTTGAACTTGTAATCATATTTTTCTTGAAGCTCACACGAATCACAGGCGAGTACACAAGCGCTTGAAACTGATCCGACTCGGATGAGCTTTGGAGAGTTTCGAGTTCATCTCGCAAACATCAGCAATGAACATTCCATATCAACACAACCCCGAAACATACATAAATTGCTATAATCTGAAAGGCAAAGGTGCGAGAGAAGGGAGAATTTTCACCAAGTTTGAGCACCGGCGCGCCTCTCCTCCCCTTAATACAGAGAGTTGGTGACTTGGCAAATAGTTTCACGCGAGTGAAGTTTGAATACGGGTTGAAATACTTGATATAAGCAATGCACGAAGAAAGTGAATTGACTCGAGTTGTGCGGGGCTTGTGAATTTATGTTCTGAACCTCCGGGTGAATACGTCGCTAACGCAGTTTCGCGAGTGTAAAACGGCAGGGGGCTTTTGTGTCAACTTACCCCTCATCACCCCCCCCCCCCCCAACCAACACAACCGTTGGTACACCTCACTGAATACGTAAATGACGCCTGACAAGGACCTCTGACGCTACTGGTGGTGGCTGTTTACATTCAAGTTATTTCGGAGGATGGATTGCCGCCTTTCCATTCGCATTCTCCCCTCGAATTTAATAATTGCTGTCCACAGCCAAACCCCCAGGGATAAGTAGATCCCGTTCCCAGTTCTACGTTTCTGCCTGGATAGAGGTTCACACCTGTGTGAATCCATGGAACTCAAAGGAGCTGCTCCTTGGCTCTAACACCTCCTGTAACCTCCAGAGTCAGTCGGTCCTGAAGTGAAGGTGAGGTATCTGAATATCATTCCAATCAACCACTTGTCATCGCCCTCAGCGGCTCAACCCCTACATTCCAATTATTTAGATTCATCTCTTAAGAATTTCTTGAACCAACGTTTAAAGGACAATACAAGTTTCCTGGTTAAATGTAAAACTTGAGTATCATTCCTCAAGCATAATAACGCATTGAACTAGTATTGACAAGGCCAGAACAAAATTCAGATATCATATACTCCTAATTCCATAGCCTAATTACAGACAGCATTTATTATTGAATGCTCAATGAGGCTGCTTGGAGGCTACCGTGACTAAAGTGAAATATCTTTTATTAAGGTCCTTTCAACAAGGTCACTTGCATTATCAAGATGATCAAGATCCAGTTCCCGCATCTTCTGTATAGGCAGACGTCTGCATTGTATCGCAGTTACCCAATCGGATGCGGTAGTGAACTCAAGCTACATACAACACCAGGGAAGTTTTTAATGAAAATTAATGATATGAGTAAAATGTTAAGATAGAGGGAGGAAAAACGCTGGAAAATTCCCCACAACGGATTATTCCCTTCTGCATAGATCACATTCCCGTGTGTATCACTATTCTGTGTACAATATCCTTGTGAGTCCAATAACTCTACGAAATAATGGGAAGAAGGAAGTGAAATAGTCGTCGTACGAGAAGGCGACCAAAAAGTCATATACGAGTTGAGGATGGAGTTGTTCTCACTAAACGCCAATAAGAGACCTAATAACCATCTTACGGTTTGATTGACGGTCATGCTGATCTCTTAGTTTAATGAACTTCTTAAATAATGAATAATAAATAATGATCTTAAATAATGAACCATAATAATGAATAATGATGAAAAAATAAAAAATAAATAAATAAATAAAAAATGAGGGTTTACGTTTGACGATATATGGATTCAGGAAATCGAATGAAAATCTTTCCGTCCGCCGTCCACGCCACCGTTGGGGGCAAACCGCACAATGATCCTCGAAACTTTTCATAACCCTAGGTCGAAGGGAAGGTGTTCCAAACGAATATGTAAATGTTGAAAACTTGATATCTCGAAGAATTCAAATGGAACGGTACCTATAGTTTTTAGTTCACATTTAGTCAGAGTTTATTTTTAATAATTATTTGAGGCCATTCGCAGCCTTCTACGATCAGCCGTTCGTTCACATCCAGGGCTTAATGGTGGTACAGATCGAACATCGCCAACATGAGGGTGAATCAACGGCAGCCAGTCGGTTCAATGTCCACACTGGCCCAGCTCATTTGAACATCACACTGTTTTGAGATATTGAGTTAATTAATAATAAATAATAATAGGTTAATTATTAACAAATAATAATAGGTACTTAATAATAATTGAATCGGTGAATGTTGAAGGAGACTAAGAAAGCTGACTTTTGGGAAAACGAAAAAAACTGTCCTGTTCCAAAAATATTAGCAAATCGTTTAATCGGACCTTACCCATTTGTTGAACCAGTAACAATTTACTCATTTGATGAACCATGAAACGATCTGGCTTCTCATATAGAACCCGAAAATGCAAAAAAACTAATGTCGACAAAACGTGGACAACTGGACTCTTTTAACATTCACCGATTCAATTACTAATAATTCATAATTTTCAATACTTATTACAAATAACTAACGATACCTAAATAATAATCATTAACAATAATTAATGACAATTAACATTACTTCATAATAATAATAATTAATGATTCATGACAATAGTGATCTAGACAGAAGGGTGATCTGCACAAAGGCAATAATTAACCGTTGTGTCAAAAAATTTGCAGCGTTTTATTCACGTCATCCAGAAAAGACGTACTGCTGATGGGGAAACTTCGGAACTAAGTCGTAAATTTAAATTTAATCCTCGAAGAGTGGCTATTTATTGGCCATCGTTAGGCAATTGACGGAATACAATATCAGAACAGAGATTCAAACAGGATGATTGTCAATTCAACTGAATTTCAACTCGTGGACAGCTTCAAATTCAAAGCGTCTCATCGGTGGGTGTCGTTAAAACTTGGGAAAAGGTGGCGTGTACCTCCTTCCACCCTCATGTATTTTTAGAGAAAATTGGACGCGATAGTGAGTACGTGGTGTTGGTGCAGTGGCAGAGCGAGGAAATATTCTAGTGAAAGGAGAATAGCAGTATAATAATACGTACGGGGCGGGCGTACAACTTAGTCTGCGGAGAAGCCCTTTGGGGTTGTCGCCCAGGTGCTGGCGGCGTCTTCTACAACTTTACAGCAACCAGCGAGTCTAATTGTTAACAATATTTATGATCCGCCTCCCTAACAACCGCAGTTGTTAGCCACAAGAGAAGGGGGAGACAAAGTATAAAACTCGATAGCGGGTTCAACCCTCTTACAGGTTCAACGTAGAAACTCGGAATTTCGAATTTATTTATTTTCAGTTTTCACCTTATGAGGGTTTGAAACTCCACATTGAGACTGATTCCTAATTGGATAGGACGGAACGAGCTCAATAATTGATTGCTGAATTGTTATTGCTCAATAATTATTGCTGAAATACTAAAAATGAAAAGAGATGCACAACGTCGCAGACAATAAAAGAACACATAGAATTCAAAGTCAAATTCAAGATTTTCCAAACCAAATTCAAGATTTTTAAAACCAAACTCAAGATTTTCTTCAGACCAATTTATTTACATTTACATTTACATGAGCCATAGTGTTTGTACCATGATTTGAGTGTGGTAAGTGAGAATAAAGCAGAGAAATAAACCATTTATAATACTAAATATTATTTGGTCGAAAAGAATAATTGAGATGCTCTCCCTGGTGGATGAGGAACAAAAGTTGTTAGGCCCCAACAATCCAATCAATTAATACAACAACCTTGCCCATGTACAGGTGTTGTAACCAGGCTTATAACAGCTTTACCTGGGGCATAGGCCCATGTACGGTATCCTCGTTGTTAACAATATTGACCTTTCTCATTGGTCCAAATAACGGACTCTTCGATTGGTTACCTGTCAGAACGGCCGTTAGGGCTCTCGTAATACCGGGATTGTAAATTCAGTCGTGAATAAACTCTTGTCCGGAACACTACTGCGTTTCTCAGTTACGTTAAATTTCTTACTCAGAACAACACTGCTTACAAAAAATTGTTAATGGAAGCCATTGCGAAGTCTATAGCGTCAGGAAGCTTCATCATCCTGTCCATCGGTGCTATCAACAGTAGAGAATCTTGAAAGTGGTTTGGAAAATCTTGAATTTGGTTTGGGAAATCTTGAGTTTGGTTTGGAAAATCTTGAATTTGCTTTGGAAAATCTTGAATTTGGCGTGGAAAATCTTTAATTCGCTTTGGAAAATCTTCAATTTGGTTTGGAAAATTTTGAATTTGCCTTGGAAAATTTTGAATTTGCTTTGAAAATGCTGTAAAAGGTAGAACATAATAAATTATAATACCAATAACAAGGTAACTTGTTCACTTATTTAAGGTGTACAATTAATTCGAACTAACAGAAACATCGCCCACAATTTTTGAACCCAACTGAGTTTGTCAAATAAATTAGTTCACCCAAATGGAACAGAAGAAGAGGGAGCACGACACACATACGAGTATGTCCAACTTGTCCACTGGTCCGTTTGATATTAGTAGAAAACGCTGCGAAGTTGTTTTTCAAGACTTGTATCCGTAATCTATATGAATAAAATACTAAGGCCCACTTTCACCAAACATTTGAAACGAGTTTAAACCGGGATAGGTTAGAAAATAACGGAGATTAACGTTCAACGTCTTTCACCAGAACGCTTTATGAGTTTAAACTCCCACCGAGGGGGCTCGAGTTTAAACCGCTGAAATCCGCAGAGATAACTTTACTAAACTCCGTTATCTCCAATATGGCAATATGGCCGCCTGTGAACAGCTGATTTGTCATCCTCCAAGTCCTTCTCTGCCTTTTGTGCCTGTGTTGTGTTTTTTGTGTGATTCGCGCGAGTTGGCATTCTCTATTATATTTGACTCGTCAGACGAGGACGATGTCCCAAGAAGACGGCCCAGAAAAATCAGGCGACGGGTACCACACTTCGAGGAAATGGACGATGTGGAGTTTTGGCCGAGATTCCGGCTCTCAAAACGGACAGTTCTCCAAGTCCTCGACACTCGCCTGGCGTTTCCGACGGACAAGTAAGTCGAAAACGGAATTTTAATTTATAATAGTTTGGAAACTATATTACTACCTAGTAGTGATGGTCAAAACCAGGAATTTCGAATCTCAAAACCGAAACCGTAACTAGAAAAATCGAATCTCGAAACTCAACTCGCGAAACTTTTGAGGAGATTATCACCACCAGTGATCCTGGAGTAACATTTGACATTGATATATAGATAATTAGATATTGTGTACGAGGGACAAGATTTACGATATTACCTACCTAGGTAATTTCTGGTTGTTGGTGTGTCTTCTGTAGCCCACGATATTCGGAACATATTGTTATTATTTGATTTTTTTTTCTTTAGAAATTATGCCGTATCTCCGATGAATCAGCTTCTACTCACGATAATTTTAGCCTGTATTCCGAAATTGATACATATTCCTAATATTCGACCCTACCAACAGACCTCCCATGGCCGCAAATGATTGTATTCGTACCAAAATTGCCAAAATTGAATGCACAGTGATGTTTGATCCCTGTTTTTCTTTTTTTGCAGGAGGAGAAAATGCGGAATACTCGTACTTCCATAATCGAAAAGGATATTTTTTATATCGAGGCTTCTCTGTCTCATGTAATCCGCCATAATATGGCGGAAATATTATTTGTTCTACCCGCTTCTTTCTAATAAATCTCTTTATTAAATTAACCATTTTCTTTATTGAATTCCTACAATAATAATAAGGAATAACTCAAAAAACAATTAAGTATGACTAAACAATAGACAGTGTGTGTCTACGTAGTATAGTAGGGTTTTCTGTGGTGTGTGTGTGTTCGTCGACAAATTTGTAGCTCCGGCGCTTCACATTGTCCAACTTTTGTCGTACGGGACGGTTTGCACAGTTGGACAGTTTGCGTAATCTCCGTTTGCTAAACTCCGTTATTTGATTCTGAGTTTAAACGACATTTGGTTTGGTGAAAGAAATTCAGGTTTATCTCCCGAGGTTAACTTAAACGAAGATTGGGTAATCTCCGTTATTTAATTTTTTGGTGAAAGTGGGCCTAAGTGCTTGGTCATTCCGGAATGGAATAAGAGAACTGAACTAATTACGCACTTCTTCCATTCACTAGTCGATGATCATATTGAACGAAAATACAAAATTTCAGCTCATTCCTCGAATTATTTTGTATAGATATGGGAATCACAAGGATGTAGTACACAGTACAGTGATCTACACAGAACTGTTATCTACATGGTCTAACGCGAGTGGCAGCTCTCTTACGTGTTCTACATTTAATTTCTGACCAAACGTTTCTCATAGACTTTCTTCAAATCCACTCAAACACCGACTCTTTTTTCAATAGTAAAATTGTTTTCGCGTGTTTTCGACTTTACATCACAAAAATAACTCCCTCAATTTGCATTGACATTGAAATTTGACGATGCCGTAGGAAAGAACGTTAAATGTCCTGCCTCTTTGATGCCTACCGAATCTTTTTTAGGTGGAACTGAGGAGTGCAAATGGTGTCTGAAAAGTAAATTTTGTCAAAATCCCAAAATCACCTGTTTGTTTAATGAAAAATGCGTGAACAATTACCAGAAAAGATGAGTCAGAACTCACTAGTTCACAAAGGGTACATTTGTCATGAAAACCCGAGATTTGGCCCGAAAAAAAACTCGTTTTTCCGCATTCAACCCTCATTTTCTCTCCCAGTTCAACAGAAAAAAAAGTTTTGATGAGTCCGTTCGAAAGCTGACCTTTTGGTGCATTTTTAGCATGCCTTCACAGTTCTGCTTTAAGAATTAATAAGATTACTCAAATAATTTTGTATAGAAATGGGAATCACAAGGATCACAAGATACACAGTACAGTGATCTATACGGAAAATCATGAAGAGTTGTAATTCATTGAATAGGTAATAAACCAATATGAGCGGACATAAATAGGCTCAAATTGGGCTTTTAATGGGCACAGTGAGTTCTCAACATCGAAAATTAGCTGTTATTTTTGCTCATCTTCGCTATGTAAATGGCTGCCCTTTTATGTCCGTGAACATTTGTCGAAAAGGAAGAATGACGGAGATTAAGAGGACTCATATTGCTGAGTTGAATATCGAAATGATTCAGAGCTCGAGTATTTTCAAGGCACTTGAATCTTCATTTCGCCGCTCGCCCTTCCATATCGTCAGACCTATTCTTCAAAGACGAAGGGAAGTAAAAAAGGCCGGAGCAAAGTAATATTAAGAACGGGACTTGAAGTACGGTCGGAAGTTGGTAGGTCTTGTTTTAACTAACCGTGCTCCATTTTTTCTGTCGCGTCATCCTCCCTTCGCCTCTTTGATAACTTCATTCTTTATTCTATTTGCCGTGGTGACACCGATGGAGCCTTCCTCCTTTCACGCCAACCTGCTTAAATATTAATTCGTCCAATATTTCAAACAAAAAAATGACACCAACGGCGTTCGAACCTCCATCATCAAAACATGTCAACCTGTAACGAAACTTTGGGTCATCATGAATCGGGTCGCCAGATCAACTCGCAAATACATGTATACCGTAGGGTTGAAGGTAAAAGTGATCAAGTGCATTTTTCGACATTTACAGGAGAGCCTGCCAAAGTTTTCGATCAGCTTGACTAATACCAGATAACCTATCACCAGAAAAACCCTATTACTGGAATAACGGTTTTGAGAACTTGGGTGAAAGGCCTCTGAGGACCTCTTTGTGGATTGCTAACCTATTATTTGTTCAACCCCAAATGTTTGTCATGTCGATAGTAAAAGTCCCATTTTTGTCCAATTTTTGGTCAAAATAAGGTTTTTTGCTATCTCTATGCAAAATGAGGCTGGCAGGAGGTCAACTAGTGCGTCAGAGCCTATGACGCACGAGCGTATGACGTAAGACGGCTGGCAGGATGCTAACTAGTGCGTCAGAGCCTATGACGCACGAGCGTATGACGTAAGACGGCTGGCAGGAGGCTAACAAGTACGTCAGAGCCTATGACGCACGAGCGTATGACGTAAGACGGCTGGCAGGAGGCCAACAAGTACGTCAGAGCCTATGACGCACGAGCGTATGACGTAAGACGGCTGGCAGGAGGCCAACAAGTACGTCAGAGCCTATGACGCACGAGCGTATGACGTAATACGGCTGGCAGGAGGGCAACTAGTGCGTCATACGACGAGACCTTTTATGTCTCTGCGCCCCCTCCCACACCCACACCGCGTACCTCGTACTTCATTTTGGTTCATTATCTTCGATAGTGAACCATTGGAATCGCCCAAAGAAAAAAAAATTTTAACCCCCCCTCAAAATTTGTTGGTTTACATTTCAAGATACGTAGATTCAGAAAATCGAATAAAAAAAAATCCGTCCGTCCGCCGTACGCCGTCCGCGGCACTTTGCCCAGTTAGCGTTGAGTTAAAATTACGAAATTTTTTTTATGGGTTTCGACCAACCCCACAATGGTCCTCGAAACTTTTCATAACCCTAGGTCAAGGGGAAGGGGTTCAAAACGAATTTTGGTACGACATGGTATGAGTATGGTATGGTATATTATTGTATGTATGATTTAGTATAGTACAGTACGGTATGATAGGAAAGAAATGGTATGAGTACGGTGAGAATATGGTATGGTGCCGATTTGCAACACAGTCTGGTATAGACAGAAGGGTGATCTGCACAAGGAAGATAATAAACCGTTGTGTCAAGAATTTGCAGAGTTTTGTATTGTGCTTTTCATTGTGAATTTGGAGACACGTCCAGGAATATTTGATATTGGTTATATATTATTATTATCGAGACAGAATATTAGTGTCGTAACTCAATTTTATTGGGATATTAATCAAATTGTTTGGGATTGCTTCTGACAATTGGCCACTTGTGATTATTCTTTGAGTCCATTGGTGTCTGCGGTTTATTTGAGTTTATTATTTTCAATAATGAAGCATTGGAATCGACTAGGGAGTACTAAAATTGAACTACACCGAGGATGATCCCCAAACACGAGGAACTCATGGGTGAAGAAGAAATCAGAAACACAGTTTATTCACCGAATAATCAACGACAGAAACGTTGTAGAATAAACGACTCATAACAACGACTGGCTTGTTCGTTCCTCCGCCTCCATTTCAATATTGGAGAAAAGACTGACAGCAATTATTGGACACAGTGACATTCGACCTTAAGACTGAGCTTCTATAGTCGCCCAATCGGTAGTCAAAGAACTGAGATATAGCGTTTCCTAAAAATATGTAGGTGCATTACAGGTGTTGGCCAAAATGTTGGTAATCACAAAATGAAAGTTAATTTTGAAGATGACCATTTTTGGATAACAATAAATTGTTCAAAGTTCGAACATTCCCAGGATATGTGAATTTGTTTGGTGGTTCCAGAGCAGAGACCCAAGAATGGGGCAAATTTATATTTATCATGGTTGAAAATGGTGACAATGATGTAGTCCATCAAATGGTAAATTGAGTAGATTCGTACTTCCAAAATTTCCTTATGAAGATGTTGGATACATGTTGGGTAGTAATTTTACACCTTTTATGATATGATGTATGATATGGCTCTGTAATGCCCACCCGATGGCGGTCTCTTTCCCTCGATATGACATTTGTCATCTCTCTGTCGGATTGCTAACAAAATAGTTCGTGTCTAAAGCATTAAGTTATCTGATGTTAGGGTACCCGTGTAAACTCTGTTCGAATTACCATAAGGAGGGAGGAAGATGGGCGACAGGGGTAGGTTATGTGGTTGAGCCTATGAAATTGAGGAACAGGCGAAACGAAGGAGAGTGTGCTACGATACCGGCACAGGGTTCGTGGGATGGAAACGAGTCATTACCAACATCTGGATAAGGAAGATTAATGCGGCTGCACCCAAGGCCGGCAATCTCTGAATAAAACAAGCATCGGGAGCCAGATAATAATGTGAAAGCTTGTGATTAAAAGCAGTTCGATTGTCTCGGAAGGTCAGGAGTGCAAACCGTTATTTCGTTGAGGAGAGTTATAGAAGCCATTTTGCTTCTCTACTTCATTGCGCTCACTCGTTAGATAGAGCTCTCGAGTACATCTACGAGGCAGGGACTATTAAAATACATAGCAGCGATTTTTCAATGCATGCACGCTATTTAATAAAATCACTCTTTTTCGGCCTTATAAGAGCTCCTCTTTTAATTGTCCCATCCCTCACTTCGGATAAAGAAACCGGCCTGTTGGTGTCACCCTGATACAAAATACCTTTCAATATAGCGAGTTCCCAACCTGTACATCCACCGGGGATGGATACCATAACGCCATTACACTCGATAATTCTAGTTTAGATTCACATGTTTGATGCCAGAAACCGTTCAGGTTTGGCTGAGAGTTTTGTTTTCTAGTGCTACCTCCCAGCTCTGTGTGTTGTTTCAGGTGAACTTTACTAACCTTGGAATATGGGAACGACCCGTTTATCTCTTGGGAGGTTTGATATTTATTATCCATTCTTTCGATCGGAAAACAAAACGTGAATAGAGTATGATCAAGGAAACCCGATGAACATCACAATATGTATTAATGATACATCGCTATGGATACTCAACTCCTGTCTTCGGCCCATTGAGACAGATGTTACAGTGAGAGGGGTCTGTTCTCGAAACCGTATGGAGCAAACAGACGTAAATTTTGATCGTTTAGACATCCCATGACGTTTAAAGATGAGTTTCCTATCAGTCTCAGCCGTGCCTCTAGGCTGTGTAGGGGTCTTTACTTGATGGTTGCTGTTCGGTGATTGTCTTGCTTCGAACGGACGTTGAAATTGAGTATCGTATTACTGGTGATCATATTTACTGTTCATCCATTGAGTTTAAGGTACCAAATTTTCCATGTGTGGACACGTTAACAACCGTAGAAAATATGCAATTAGTAGGTACGTTGGGTGCGTAGTCATAGTGTGATCGTCTGAACTAAGAGGTAATACGCAAGTAATCTGTCACGGTGAGGATGGCTCTTGAGTGTTTATATTTCGTTTTGGCGGTTCAGGAGACGATCGACTAGCATCTTGAAAACTATCTATCATCGACTCAATGTGCCTTGAAGAACCAATGCCTCCTCAGCAATCGCCTTACTCCGCCACCTTCCGAGGTCCTCCTCAACGTTGTTGACACACTGATATCTTCCCCGACTCCGCTAGTGCCATTCATGAGATCTATGAGGTAGTTTCAGCAGTTAGCCATCTGAGTTGGGTCCTTCTTACCTATGGAACGATATCGGATTGCCACGCATACTAACTCTCAACGAACTTAGCGTTGCGCCGGATCCTCAATCCTTCTCCCTTGCTGAATGGGCCAAAGATTATTCAGTGTTTGACAAAGTTTGGCACGATAGACTACACCACCAGCAAAATAGCCCTCACTTTCCTGGTCTATATTTTCATCTCGTAATCCCTCACATTTGGTCTCATTTCGAGCCGGATTCCAAAATAAATTAGTAGAATTCGTTGGTTAATTCAAATTTGATCGTATTATGTTTTTGTTAAAGAAACTCATTTTTTCGTGCAGCTAGTTGTATCGCTAAAATTTGGGACATTTTTCTGACAATTTAAATTTTTTTACAATTCGAATCTCGTACAGTTGTGATTTGCATTGAAATTAGGCTGATTAGGGACGTGGCGGACACGAGGAATTCGGCCTGTTTTAACTGGACACAGACTATTATTGCGGCACTATTTCTTTATATCTTTCGATTGTTGACTCCAGAACAGGTCAACGGCTTACGAGTGAAATCCACCAAGTCCATTTTTTTCACTTTTCGGTTTTTGGCTACTTCTATGTATTTCTTCACACCCGATCGATTGGTGATGTCAGTTTTGAAATCAAAAGAATATTTCCATGTGATTGGCGCATTGCCAATTGATCAGGCGTGGAAAAATACATAGGAGTAGCCAAAAACCCAAGATTGAAAAAATTGACGTAGTGAATTTCACTTGTAAGCTGATGAGGTGACCGTTTCGTCTCCTGCTTTATTTGCTAATCGTACCAACAGGTACCCTAATTGAAATATAATTTGTTTTTTGAAAGAAATATATTACCATTTTATTCGTAAGGTTCGCATTATACTTGCATTCATATTGTTTAGCTGCGATAGATATTGCTGTTGTATACCTACCAGTCGTAGGTCATTCACGTAATTGTTTAAAACAGCGAGTTGTTCAACAATACGTGTCATTTCCACATAATAATAATTGTATATTTTGTATCCTTGATTCCTTGGTCGTTTTACATAAGGCATTATGGCTGGGAAAGTAAGAGTTAAAATACTTACTGCAAAACAAACGCCATCAAGCCATGGTGCAGTTTTCGTCCACTGTTACGGCTCAATATTGCGATTTATTCGTAGCTCAAGCACGATTTGATGCATCATTTGAAAACAGATTACGAGGAGGCTGCCGTTTGAAGAGCTCAAAGGCGAATTGGAATGAGTCGTATATGCCGTCTCTGGATTGTCTTAACGAGTTTCTTGAAATGATGGATAAAGTTAAATTTACTTTTCAAAATTTTGCCTCCGCTTACGGTTGATGAAGTTCGAGGGCTTGCCCGGAAATTGGGATCCGTCTTATCCACAATATTTAGAGTTGATCGATTATAATCAAGGTTTTTCTAACCTTGATGAACTCTAAATGACCTATTTGGTGTCTCATCTTACGATTAGCGCCAAGAGAATTGTTGCTGGGATTCCTCCTATAGAAGGTGTTGTGCACTAGGGATGGGTATCGTTGTACAAATATCGATATTTTTATATCACAGGTAGTATGTAACCCGCAAGGTATCACTCTGGGAGTAGCAGTGCACAATAGCGATGGGTATCGATACCCCATATTTCAAAATATTTTTTACCAACGTGTATCGACAATTTTTTTCGATACTGAGCCCTCCAATAATATCGAGTATCGATACTTCATTTCCGATATTTGGAAATATCGCTACATTCTTCTCACTAGCTTATAAACTTGGTTTTAATATTTTTCTTCTGTTGATTTTCTTAGTCAAACCACCACAAACCAATGTTAGTCACTTGTTATAGAATCTGGAATGTAAAAAATAGTGGCTTTAGTACTAGATTGAAAACAAGAAAAGGAGAAGATGACGTGAGGTAAGGAGGCTATAATATGGCTGTAGTACTGATACCTTCCTTACACTTCACACATTAGTATCTAGTTCCTGACCCCTGTAATCAATTGATTACAGGGGTCAGGAACTAGATACTAATGTGTGAAGTGTAAGGAAGGTATCAGTACTACAGCCATATTATAGCCTCCTTACCTCACGTCATCTTAAGGTCATCCGGTCTATTAGTAGCTGTCGTTGATACGAGATGATGTTCTTTTCTCAGCGAGAAAATACAAGTAGTTTAAACGAGTTCCCGTGTATTATTTCTTATAATAAGCCTACGAGGATTATGGTTTACACTCGTCAAAACGCGAAATTTCGTGCGAGAAAACTTGTGTTTTCGTCACGGAAGGCCTGTAGGACACGTTCGGTACCGTTCACGTGAGTGAGACCTACTGCAAAGGTGGACACTAACGAATTTCGAGGGTTCTCAGCTCTATTTCGACGATTCCAACAATGACTTCAAAGTTTTTAACTCTTTTGTCCGGACAAAATAAAAAGAGAGGAAGTACACTTGAAGAAAGCGACCCTCATCACGTCGTTGTAGGAACTTACGAACTACTCGATTGCTTACTCGTTTCGAACAGTATCGAAACTAGCACATACAAGGTGTTAATCGAGACCCTGGAAATTAATTTTTCTAAATGTTCAGTGTATTTTGTAGCCAGGCATAGATTTTACATGGCTCTAAGGTTACATTGAACAGGGTTCTTCAGGGCACAAAGTCAGCCAAAAGTTAGCTGAACGATCTATATTCCTTGACTGCATCAGGAAAGTTCAATTTGACTAGTGGAGACAAGTTGAAGGGTCAAGGGATAGAATGGCGCCCAAATGCTGCATCCTCTTCCCACTTTGGCGGAATATGGGAGCGTAGGTAACGTACAAAGCATCAAAACCCTGTTGTACAAGCTTCTTGGACCCTGCTTTTTGACATATTAGGAGTTCAATGCCGTCATTATTCAAATTGAAGCGATATTGATCAGTCGTCCGCTCTCGGCGCTATCGGCATACGCTAATGGACCTACTGCATTGACTCCGGCCCATTTTCTCACGTTGAGGCTCTGGATCAACTTCCTCTCGACTACCTACGATCGGTCCACTTCTACCGACTTGACCATTTTCAGCGCAGATCGCACATCATACATGGGTTTTGAAAAAGATGGCAGCACACACATCAAGGAAGATCCAAGTGGACCGAAGATGCAATTTGAAAGCTGGATCAGTGGTCGTCATCATAAACGAAAATACTCCTCCCCTTCGCTGGCCCAAAGCAGTTGTTCAGATCTTCCCAAGACCTGATGGGATTACCCCAGTCGCCACATTGCAAATGGGCGCCCTTGGTGAATATTTGTCCTCTCCCAACCAATAAGAATTTAGCCTTTCCTAATATACGAGTTCCTTTCCTCGAAGTTCCTTATTTTTTTAATAATTATTCCTCAATTGTATAACAATTGTTGTTTACTAAACGTCTGTTTGAAAATAAAATTCTATCCGAAGGCAAAAGTCACCAAGTGAAATTTTGTAATTTTTCAGGAGAGCCCAAAAACCTCAATACACTTGAGTTTTACCCCTCCATGTTTTTCTTCTTAATGCACTTGATGATTTTTAGTTGAAAATTATGGTGGTTTCGGCGTTTATACCATGGATACAAGTCAACAATATGAACATCCCTGTGGTTATAAGGCAAAATTCACTTTGTGACTTACCTTCAGACAGACATAATATGTCTGAATTATTTGATTGTTTTGAAGTTAGTGTTTGGTGATCGGATTTCACAAATATCTGGATTCTGAAATACCTTTCAGGGTGGGGGGAATCGTCTGATGTTCCATAAACCTCTTCAGTTCCCTAGTAGGAGAAGCCCTAGTGCCACTTTTCTCACGCCCTTTTAAAATTATTGTGAATCGCACCCCCTTTGCCGCCTCCACCCAAATTTGGATCACAGGAAGGATTTTGCCATCACAGAATCCAACCCTCATTTTCACCCTTTGCCGGCATCCTTTCCTTTTCTTCAATCCACCTTCTGGCCTCTTCGTTTGAAAATTCTCACAAATTCAAGGTAAGGCGTAACCCTTGGCCTCTATCCCTTGGGGCTCCTATTAAATTTAAAGAAGTGAACCAGCTAGCTCCCACTTTCCTGCGGATGTCGTTAACATTTACTGTTTAATTTTTCATTTTTGCTCGTTATTTTCATATCGTAATCCCCCACAGGTTGGAAGGATTTCGCCATTATATCATCCAACCCCCATTTTCACCCTTTGCCGGCACCCTTTCCTTTTCTTCTATCCACCTTCTGGCCTCTTTGAAAATTCTCACAAATTCAAGGTAAGGCGTAAATTTACTCAATATCCGTCCAAAGGCAGTCCTTTGGTGGTCCCTCTATCCCTTGGGGCTCCTATTACATTTAAAGAAGTGAACCAGCTAGCTCCCACTTTCCTGCGGATGTCGTTAACATTTACTGTTTAATTTTTCATTTTTGCTCGTTATTTTCATATCGTAATCCCCCACAGGTTGGAAGGATTTCGCCATTATATCATCCAACCCCCATTTTCACCCTTTGCCGGCACCCTTTCCTTTTCTTCTATCCACCTTCTGGCCTCTTCGTTTGAAAATTCCCACAAATTCAAGGTAAGGCGTAAATTTACTCAATATTCGTCCAGAGGTAGTACTTTGATGGTCCCTCAATCCCTTGGGGCTCCTATTATACCTATTTAAAGTAGTAAACCAGCTCGCTCCCACTTTCCTGCGGATTTCGTTCTCATTGTTCAATAACATTTACTGGTTAATTTTTCATTTTCGTTGGTTATTTCGTAATCCCCTACAAGTTGGTAATACCTACTACTATCGGCCTACGAATTGATTGTGAATTGACTATTGATTGAATCGGCCGACATACGATGGTGAAATGAATTGGAAAAAGTTACTTTTCGATTTGTGACTGCTCGTTTAAACTACAAACACTCAGTTAGAACGCGTTCCATTTCCACGGAAATGTGATCGATGTGAGCATCAAAGTTCAATCAATAGCTGAGCACTACTGGGTCGGTCTGCGAAACGTTGAAAGTGTTCTTATTTTTTCCAATTCCGCGATTATGTAGAGGAACATGTTGGCCGAATAAAGATCTGTTTAAGGAGGGCTGAACTTGCCAGTGAACGCGAGGTGGATGGGCAATGAAAAAGCTACCCAATGAGTGGTAGGTACATAATACCTGACCATAAAAAGACAGTAAATTCTTTATTGGATTATTATTATCCGATGGGTGCGTAAAATGTCTTGTTCGTGTTACGACCCAAGGAACCGTAGCGGCGGCGGAGCACGGGGAAGAAAGGTCCCTTCGCCTTCTCTTTTCAACACTGCTATTTCGGGAGGTCAAACCCGACTTATAACGCCAACGAAACGGCGGTTATCGACAAAAAAAATATTGAGATTTCTCATAAATGCCCGCAAGGCTGCAGTCAAATGTATATATTTTTTTCCTCAACGGTCTGAACCCAATTGAGCATCACCGACTCTTGTAAAGTCGATACCGACGACTTAACTATATTGTAAATGGTACAAAGCACATTCGGAGGCTGGAATCAAAACGTACAAGGGGGACGTTGAAAGTCTCAAACGTTGAGGACATTGATAAAAATACCGTAATGGTTGAGGGCTCCAAGGACAGAGGGAGAGGACCAAAGTGAGCGAACTTGCGAGGGAATGAAGCTATGAAGGATGTCCAGGAAGAAATGTTACAACATGTGTTAAAAATTGAAAAATGAATATTACGAGATAAGTGTCAAAACATGTCCCTACAAAATCGCGTTTTGAAGCCTAGGGACCAGTTTTTGTTCCCACCCGTCGTATACCTTACGCTCCACCTCCCAAAGCCATTTTTCGACACCATCCTAGACCTCCTCGTCAGTTGAAAGTCTTTATCCATTCAAAAACTCACTTAATACTCGTACTTGTATATTCACTCTGGCGGGTAATTTGTGTGATAATTTCATACCTTAGTCGACCCGACCTCGTGACAATTTCATGGTCGTTGTGTTCCTCTGTTTGTCATATTAATGACCACTATTAATATATTACTGTAAAACTCATACTTGTAGTGCACCCTGATACCACAAATCAGCATTCTTCAGTATACTACGACATAATATGTTCATATTATGAACATGTAATGAGAAAAACATAGAGACTTGAAGGGAAAATATCCTCTTTTCCACTCAAAACTGAATCAACGTACCTTTTGATTTAAACCACAAATATCAAATAATGTGGAATTTTAACTACTTCACTGCTGAACAGAATAAGTCATTTCAAATTTACATGTGGAAATAACGGGCTTTGGAACCCTAGTGGGATTTTAACGGCTTTTGACTCTGGAACTAGGGATGCAACATCGGAACCAAATAATCAATTATAACATCAAATGATTAATCGTAAGCTAATAATCGATGTGACCAATTAATCGGTATTGAATAACCAATGTTCGATTAATCGAAAGCAAATAATCGATTATTGTGTTAGTACTCATGTCAAACGCATAATTATTTGCTTTCTCACTCTCTAAAAATCGTATGGATCTCTTACGACCTATTATTAAATTTCAAGGTTAATGAAGATAAGGGAATGCCTAAATGAATAAAATAGTTTAGACATGAATATGTCTCATGGCTGGGGGTCGTTCCAAAATTGGCGAGATACAAAAGGATATGACGTTTTTTGGTGCAATTTCCGTGGTGGTAGGAACTTGAAATTTGGCATGTAGCCTTCTTAGGACATTACCTTGACGCAGCCCAAGGCCCAGGATCAGCTGAGTGGGTCCTAAAGCTAATTTCTATGCTATTCACCCTATGAAGCTGTTTTTAACGAATATTTGAAGAAAGTGAAGCTATTTTAGAATGTAGCCTCCCTAGGACTTTCACTTTGAGCAGAATAGGCACAGGATCAGCTGAGGGGCTCCTAAAGGTAACCGACATATCCATGATCATACGTTTTCCCTAGAAAGGGATGAATTGTATTATAAATTGAAGGTATGCGTAATTAGAACCGATAAAAGTATCAAATATGAAAGTAGAGGACAAAAAGACAAAGACATGGTTGAAGAAAATTCGTCGTTGTTATTGTTACTACCTCCATGGATTCCGTATCCTTATGCTTATGCATACTACTTCCATGCTTATACTATTTCAAAATCTTGATGTATTCGAAAACCCATTAATCAGTAACAATAATCGAGTTATACAAAATAATCAGTAGCTATACATCAATTTAATTAATCGATTAATCGGTAGCTATAATTCGATTAAAATTAATGAAGTCCAATAATAGATTATCCGATCAATCGCTAATCGATTAGCATCCCTCTCTGGAACCCTCCATTCAGTCGATAGAGATGCACTCATTCTTTACTCACAAATGGAGAATCAAAATGAATGAAACTAAGTCGGTACATGTCGATTTCACCAATAAAAGGATCGATTATATACCGGCTTATCTCAATGGCAAAGTGATTCCTCATGCCAATGAAGCCAAATACCTCGGTATGACGCTTGATGCCAGGCTTCGGTGGAAAGCCCACGTCAAGAAAAAGAAGGAGGAACTTCTTCTCAAATTCAGAAAAATGTACTGGCTAATGGGAAGGCGGTCAAAACTGTCAATCCAGAACAAGCTTACGCTGTATAACCAAGTCCTTAAACCAGTCTGGACTTACGGAGCTCAGCTGTGGGGCTGCACGGCTCATTCAAACCGGGAAATAATCCAAAGATTCCAGAACAATGTGCTAAGAAATGTTGTCAATGCACCATGGTACTTTCGAAATGAACGACTCCACCATGAACTTCAAATCGAAACCATAAACGAAGCCATCAAGCGGCAAGCCGTACGTCATCTTCAACGGCTAAGGTCTCACGCCAACGAGGAAGCTGTCCGACTCCTTGACACGAGTGATATCACCAGACGATTGAAGCGTACCAAACCACTTGAGCTTGCTCACGGGTGAAGCAGTGTAGTGAATGCAATATCTATTGGAATTGGCATCGTTTGCAAGTCCAAACCCATTAACAATATGACCACCAAGTCATATGTTGGTATTAGTATGTTGTAAAATAAAAACAGTCTGTGTTTGAGATTCAAACTTATCGTTCACTCATATTATTATATCAGGTTATGGGCCCAGCACGCTTCCACTACAGATGTTCTAGGAAAAGGTACAGTCAAGTTTAGAGCACGTAATGGTAACAAGACAGAGTCGATAGAGTTGAAAGACACACTGTTTGTACCAGATCTGAGGATAGGACTATTGAGCATTTCAAAAATGACGGACCATGGATTGAAGGTGGTATTCACTCGTGATAAGGCAACTGTATATAACCAAAATGATGAAAAGAAGTTGGTTGCGAAGAGAGTGAACAATTTGTATTATGTGAAAGAAGTTGAAGAAGTAACAAATATAATAGATGAGGACACGAGAAATGGTAGGAAATTGAGCAAGTTGGAACTTTGGCATAGTAGATTTGGACATTTGAATGAAACAGACTTGAAGAAAATGGTCAAAAGAAAAAGAGTCCGAGGTGTCTATCTTAATCCAAATGAGAAGCTACTAACATGTGAGACATGTATTCTAGGGAAAATGTCACAAACACCATTCCCGAAAAAGTCCGAGAAAAAGGTGAAACCATTAGAGATTATACACTCCGATGTTTGGGGACCAGTGAGAACAATTTCGAATGGAGGTTCGAGATACTTTTTAACATTCATAGATGAGGCAACTAGATGGTGTGTACTTGTACTGTTGAAAGCGAAGAGCGATGTACTGCAGACATTCAAGAAGTACAAACAATTTGCAGAGAACCAAAAAGGTGTGAAAATCAAATTTTTACAATCCGACAATGGAGGTGAATACGACTCAAAAGAATTTAAAGAGTACTTGGAGAGTTGTGGGATAGATAGAAGACTGACCGTCCCAGGAACACCACAACAGAATGGCCTATCTGAAAGGATGAACCGAACGCTTCTAGATATAGTTCGTTGTATGTTGGCCGAATCAAAACTACCACATAGTTTTTGGGCAGAAGCAGTTATGACTGCTGTGCATCTGAAGAATAGAAGTCCGTGTAGTGGTATTAATGGACAAATACCATACAAACTTTGGTATGGGAAACCTCCGAACGTACCATACTTAAGAACTTTTGGATCAAAAGCTTTCATGCTGGATAAAACGAAAATCAAAAGTAAGTTGTGTCCGCGTTCGAGGGAGTGTGTATTTGTCGGGTACTCTGACACGTCAAAAGCGTATAGAGTCTGGGACGTGGAAAATAGGAAAATCTATGTGACTCGAGATATAAAATTCGTAGATGAAAATCATCTGAGAATTGTAAACTCTGACGGATTTGAAAAGCTGAGAAAGCTGGAAATCGACGAAAGATCAGAAATGAGGTCGAAACAAACAGATGAAATGGAGGAACAAGTTGAAATCGAAGTGCAAATAAGCCTTAACAACAATCAAATGAGTGAAACTGAAACAATTGTTGAACAACATGAAAACGAGAATATTAGTCCTGAAGGAGAAGTGAGAGAAGGAAGAACAGAAGTCGAAATGGTCCGAGGCCGTGGTAGGCCAAAACTCATGAAAACGACAGAAGGGCCAGGGAGAAGGAAGAAAGTGTATAACATGATTCCGAAAATAAATAACGAGACTGAAAATTCTAATAATGATAACTTTGGACAAGAAGAAAACTTACAAAACACAAGTAGAACGGATGAGGATGCAGAAACTGAGATGTGTGAGACAGCATGTGCCGTCGAAGTGAACCCGACTGAAGCGTTTGCTGGTCCAGATTCACATGAATGGTTTGCAGCCGTTCGTAAAGAATTTTCTTCACTACTGCGAAACAAAACGTGGTCACTCCAAGAAAAACCACAAAATCAAAAACCGGTAGGATGTAGGTTAATACTTTGTAACAAATACACGGCAAGTGGTGAATTGGAAAGACGGAAAGCTCGTTTAGTAGCAAAAGGCTTTACTCAAGAGCCAAATATCGACTATCACGAGACGTACTCCCCTGTTATGCGCCTGAGCTCACTAAGAACCGTGATGGCTCTAGCTGTCAAACATGGTATGGTCGTGGAGCAAATGGACGTGGAGACAGCTTATTTGAACGGTGAACTGGAAGAGACAATCTTCATGGAGCCACCAAAACATTTTGAACAAATTCTGATGGACATTATCGAAAATGAAAACGATAACGACATCATGAAAGACGCGTGGGAGATGCTGCGAGAATATAAGGAAGGGAAGAAATATTGCAAATTACATAAATCATTATACGGGTTGAAACAATCAGGTAGACAATGGTACCTGAAGTTAGATGAAAGATTGAAAATGATTGGCATGACACCTTCTGATTCGGATCCTTGCGTATACACATGGGGCAACGGTGAAGAAGCAGTAATTTTGGCAGTATATGTTGATGACATCGTTATAGCATCGAAAAATCAAGATAAATTGAAAAGTTTAAAACAAAATATGATGAAGGAATTCAGGATGAAAGATTTAGGACAAATTCATTATTGTTTGGGTTTAGAATTTGACTATGATTTCGAAAAAGGGAAACTGAAAATTAGCCAAAGAAAGTACATAAATGAAATTTTGAAAAAGTTTAAAATGGAGACAGCGAATCCTATATTGACCCCTCTGGATGTGAATGTTAAGTTTGAACCAACATACGAGAGACCGAGTGAGATGGACAAATATCCTTTCAGAAGTTTGATTGGATCACTGATGTATTTGGCCATTGGTACTCGACCTGACATAAATTATGCAGTTGTCTACCTAAGCCAGTTCAATCATTGTTACTCAGAAATTCACTGGAAAGCAGCCAAACGCATACTGCGGTATTTAAAGGGGACCACGAATAGGGAGCTGATATACACGAAACGGAAAGACGAACTGACAAGATACTCGGATGCTGACTGGGGAAATTGTAGAATAGATCGCCACTCATTCAGCGGATATGTGTTCACTTTGTCCGGAGCAGCAATTTCTTGGACATCGAAGAAACAGCGAACTGTAGCTCTGTCGAGCGTTGAAGCGGAGCTGATGTGTCTGTCCGAAGGCGTGAAGGAGGCTAAGTACTTGGAAAGGTTTCTTCGCGAACTGGGATTTCCTGTGTGCCTACCTATAACCCTATATAACGTCAGCCAGGGGGCGCAGGAACACTTGAAGAATCCGGTATACAGACCGAGGGCAAAACACATTGATATCAGGAACCATTTTTTGAAGCAAAATATCCTAGAGGGTTTGATCAGTCTAAACTATTTGTCAACAGAGAAGATGATTGCCGATTTCCTGACGAAACCACTACCGAAAAACAAATTGGATTTGTGTTTGAGTGGAGCTGGAGTTATACCAGACGGAGTTTGAACTTGAGGGGGCGTATTGGAATTGGCATCGTTTGCAAGTCCAAACCCATTAACAATATGACCACCAAGTCATATGTTGGTATTAGTATGTTGTAAAATAAAAACAGTCTGTGTTTGAGATTCAAACTTATCGTTCACTCATATTATTATATCAATATCATCATAAAAATGAACAAAACTCAGTGATGTATCTAAGCTTTGAATAGTATGTGCCCTAGTTTCAAAATAATATTGTTAATAAGTTATTACTTGGAGCAATAAAATCTTTAAAAAAAAAAAAAAAATCTTTACTCACAGGGGCAGGTCGAGGTGGTGCGAACGTAGTGAAAGCTAATTTGAAGGGTCTACCGATGTCAAATAACGCCAAAAAAACGTAAAATACGGGAAAAACTAGAACAAGCACAGTAGGAAAGAATCATTGGACTAAATATTGGGTTTTGGAATCGGCCCCAGGCTACTTGAGACTTTAACATTCTCGTAGTGATTTGCGGCTTTTCGAACTTAAAATGCTCAACGTTCTAACGGGTGTTTAAACCGTATGAACTTTTCGTGGTTTTTGATTGGTTTTGGCTTCAGCTAATTGAAGCTGAGGTCGTCCCGAATCCAACGATACCCTTGATTCAATTTGTTCAAAATATCAGGGTACTATCACAATCACGTATCGGATGTCAGTCATTCAAAACGGGTGTTTGACGGACGTGTGATGCCGGTCGCGTTGGTGGATGTAGCGTAATCTCTTACGGTTTCATGGGTATTGAAACATTTCATTCGTAGTGTAATTCCCGTGAGGTGGTCTCAGAACGATGAACGAGTGGTTGAAGTTGACGGGTCGACGGGAGAAGTTAGAGTAGATTGTTGAAGGGACTGTCCCCGAAATTTGTTAAATAGAAACTCGCTGGCCGCTGCCTCGTCCTCTTGTTACAATTCAAAGCCTGAATTCACCAAGTCAACCAGCTAATTCAGATGCTGCCACTAATGAACTGGTGCTGGGGAATGTACCTTCATCACTAGCCCCTCGGTTATACAGTACTTTGATTGCCTGCATGTAAACCAAAGCCCTCTTCGAGTAATTACTTCCACGGAATATTACAACGGACCCCTTTTCGGTGTTGGGCTTAAAGTTGAACGAGTTTCGTGAGTTTCCGAATTTAGCACGTATAACTAACGTACTCGAATGATTCGCCGCTCAGCCGGATTTCGGATCACTGACTCCTCGCTACCATTTCGTGTTTGTAGTAACCGTTACCGTTTCCATTTAAATTGAAAAGGTCGGGATCTGATGAGTATGTGGGTTCATGAATAGATCTGTCATTCCCTGGTAATTTGAATGGTGCAGCTGCTGATCCACCTCACAATTACTGTATCACAAAGCTCGATTGGAGTAGGTAGTTGAACGAAAACATGATATCATGTATGTGGACTAGTTACCTACCTCAAATCTGAAAAAAATATATAAAAACAATTTTCCTGGACAGAAACACCTATCGTGTGGAAAATAATATCAAAACCACCCCTATATTCCATGACAAAGCGGGACCTATCGCGTTACTAACATTTTTTTTCTTTTTTTTTTTAATGTAAATTCTCTAACATACCGCCATAATTAAAACATAATGAATCATAAAACACAATTGCAAGGTATCAATGAAAAATATTTACAAAACCATCTTATCGCCTAAACTTATAATATAAGTTTAGGCGATAAGATGGTTTTGTAAATATTTTTCATTGATACCTTGCAATTGTGTTTTATGAAATATTATATGAAATATTATTCTAATACCATTTTCTTCTAAAAACTCCCACAATAATTAAAAGGTGTCTCCAACATTTTATATAACTACTTAAACAACCTGTCTCTAGAGACAGCAAATCGATTGCACTGCATCACAATATGATCTACACTACCATTTGGTCTTATTGAGTTACCAAATAAAAATCTCTGAGTGCAGTTCAAAATTGCGGTATTAACTCTACGTTTTAGGATCAAGATCTCGGGATAAAATCACGGCAAATATTTTCTGTGTAATAATTTCGACCGCTGTTGTGTGTACAACGTCCCTGTGATTCCCACTACTATACAAAATTATTACAAAAAACTGATGAGTGAATTATTCAGTGGTGAATTACTGATTGAATGATCAAGTATTGTTTGCTCGTTTGAATAGATGGCCTAATGGCATCCTCCCAATGTTGAGGGAGGAGTTGGGGATGAATGGCTTAGTGATGTCTTTTCAGTTCACAACCATATTCCGGGATGACCCGGTTATAATTTATTTATATAAGTTATGAGTGAGATAATGATATAATCGACGAGTTCGATAAATTCACAAAACGAAGTGCTGTTCGACGTTCCAAGGTACCGTTCACACTCATATGTTTACGGCGATTTTTCGTCGGTTCAACTTTTGAGTCGTCTCTAAATCGTTAATTCTCTGGATAAAATCTATTCAAATTCGGTGGTTCAAAAAGCGCGAGCCGGGCCGAATGTAACCATAATTTCATTTTACAAATCGCGAGCTCAAGGAGTATTTTGGTTTATTATCTTCGATAATGAACCATTGGAATCGCCCAAAGAAAAAATTTTTTTAACCCCCCCTCAAAATTTTTTGGTTTACGTTTCAAGATACGTAGATTCAGAAAATCGAATAAAAAAAACTCTGCAAATTCTTGACACAACGGTTCATTATCTTCTTTGTACAGATCACCCTTCTGTCTAGATCACTAGGTCTAAATGTCTAGATCCTAAATGTTAGATTAATTATTATTATCAATTATCACTAATTATTAACAATTTTGTCAAGTACCTAGTAAAAATTATTATAATTTATTGTTAGGTATTAATAGTTTGTATTCATTATTAATAATGATTATTATTAATTATGATTAATTAGTACGATATAATTCTGTGGTTTTTAATACTACGTCGGTAATAATTTTTCTATAAAAGAAGTACCTACCAACAAACATTCGAAATTACCTTCATTTCCGTAGCACGAAACGCACCTCAGAACAACAAACTCGACATCATTTAAGCCATATGATGTTCCAAAGAGCTTGTTAGTATGAAAATGGACCTGTATTTTAACAGTTTGAGTCACGATCGTGTTGTGAGGCACAATCTTTGAGCCGTCATTGTGAACGAACGGCTGGTCGTACAAAGCTGCGGATGGTCTTAAAAAATTCTACGGAACAAACTCTATCGAAATATGAAATAAACAACGGTTTATTATCTTCCTTGTGCAGATCACCCTTCTGTCTATACCAGACTGTATTGCAAATCGGCACCATACCATATTCTCACCGTACTCATACCATACCATACGAATTTCTTTCCTATCATACCATACTGTATTATACCAAATCATACATACAATAATATACCATACCATACTCATACCATGTCATACAAACCGAGTGAATAATGAAATGTCATCCATTTCAGACCTATATTTAAAATTTCAAGTATCTAGCTCATCATCAACATTTAATTTGTTTAAACAAATAGGTATTATTTAAACAATTTTACAGACAAGAAACCGAGTGAATATTGCATTGTTATCCAGTTCTAACCTATTTTTAAAATTTCAAGTCAATAGCTCATCATCAAAATTTAATTTGTATTATTACAAAAAGGTATTATTTAAACAATTTTACAGATGAGAAACCGAGTAAATATTGCAATGTGGTCTATCCCCGACTCACGGTTAAAATTTCTAGACTGTAGTTTACCGGGAAGATGAAAAAAGGTAGTTTTATTCTGGGCGTCTGGTGGTTGGGTCACATAACGGCCGTTTTCGGCGCGAAAGTTTAGTGTTTTTCCTAAACCTTTGCGCGCTCACTGTGAACGAACAGCTGGTCGCACAAAAATCCAATTGGTCTTAAAAGATTCGTAATTTTTCAGGTCATTCAAAAGTGAACTAAACATTACACGGTTCAGTTAAATATTTGGAGTTATGACATTGTCGAAATTTTAAATTTCGTTTTGAACCCCTTCCCCTTGACCTAGGGTTATGAAAAGTTTCGAGGATCATTGTGGGGCTGGTCCGAACCCAGAAACCAAATTTCGTAATTTTAGCTCAACGCTAACTGGGCAAAACGGCGTGGACGGCGGACGGCGTACGGGGGACGGCGTACGGCGTACGGCGTACGGTGTACGGCGTACGGCGTACGGCGGACGGACGGATTTTTTTTTATTCGATTTTCTGAATCTACGTGTCTTGAAACGTAAACCAACAAATTTTGAGGGGGGGTTAAAAAATTTTTTTCTTTGGGCGATTCCAATGGTTCATTATCGAAGATAATAAACCAAAAAATCCGTCCGTCCGCCGTACGCCGTACGCCGTCCGCCGTCCGCCGTCCGCGCCACTTTGCCCAGTTAGCGTTGAGTTAAAATTACGAAATTTTTTTTATGGGTTTCGACCAACCCCACAATGGTCCTCGAAACTTTTCATAACCCTAGGTCAAGGGGAAGGGGTTCAAAACGAATTTTGAAAATTTGAAAATCTCATATCTCGAAAAATTCATATGAAACGGTATGTTTATTATTTCATATTTAGATAGAGTTTGTTCCGTAGAATTTTTTAAGACCATCCGCAGCTCTGTACGACCAGCCGTTCGTTCACAATGACGGCCCAAAGATTGTGCCTCACAACCCGATCGTGAATCAAACTGTTGAAATACAGGTCCATTTTCATACTAACAAGCTCTTTGGAACATCATATGGCTTAAGTTATGTCGAGTTTGTTGTTCTGAGATGCGTTTCGTGCTACGGAAATGAAGGTAATTTCGAATGTTTGTTGGTAGGTACTTCTTTTATAGAAAAATTATTACCGACGTAGTATTAAAAACCTCAGAGTTATATGGTATTAATTAATCTTAATTAATAATAATAATAATTAATAATAAATACACATGAATAATACCTAACAATAAATTATAATACTTTTCACTAGGTACTTGATAAAATTATTAATAATTAGTGATAATTCATAATAATAATTAATCTAACATTTAGGATCTAGACATTTAGACCTAGTGATCTAGACAGAAGGCTGATCTGTACAAAGAAGATAATGAACCGTTGTGTCAAGAATTTGCAGAGTTTTTTGTTATCAAAAGCTCCTCCAAGATTAATGACAAAAGGCGAGCAGGAACTGTTACGCATTATGGTTACTTTCGGCACACCTCGCGCTTTTGGCCCATGCGCAACTCAGTTCCCGTGTCCGCCGGTAATTTTAACAGCCCAGTAAACTTAATTTATAAATACAGAACTCGTAATATACTAAAAGTATATTACGAGTTCTCTCTGTCCAACTAATCTGTATGTATGTATGTGGGGGATTTTTATTTATTTATTTATTTTTATTTTTTTTTTTTTTTGAGATGCGAGTGAGTAGGTATTTGACATTGATCATATATCAATAAACAATATGTCCACTTCGCACGAACCGGCTTATTGAACATTTTTTGAAGGAAAATTCATTAAAGTCATCGCTCATGTGCAGATGCCGCTCATCACTTGGACCCCTATCCTCTCCTAGCGACAACTGACTGAGAACAGAGAAAGGGAACTAGGCAACTAACATAAACAAACGAAGGTCAGGGGCCTTCATCGCTGAAAATCCAAGTGATTAGTTCACCTCAAGCTTCCAAGAACTGTTACAGCTCGCGCGTTTGACACTAAATTGAAGCTGGAAACCTCGCGCTTTTGAACATGAAAAAATTCGCGCTTCTGATAGGTACGCGTTCAAAGGGAATCCGCACTTCTTATACCCACCCATTCAAATTTTTACCTATACCACTTTCAACATACAAAGAAGTGAGGTTTTGAAAGTTTCGAACCCTATTTCGCACTCCACCCAATTGAATTGTAGTTGTGTCAGGGACACAGCAGGAATAGCTCAGGATTGCTGGTGGGACATAGAACGTCAGGAGGATGTTGGTTGAAGCACAATTGAGGCGTTTGCTATTAAAAACCAGCTCATTCCATATTTTTCTGAAATCAACTTTTTTGCATATTTTGAAAGATTAGAAGGTCCTCCATAACCTGACGAAGGCATTTAGCTGAAATCCAGCTCACTCCAACTCAAAACTTGATGAAAAGGTTTGCCCTCTGGATCAAATCCAGCTCATTCCAAGCTTTTGCCATCTCCCACGAGCCTTCTTTTTCCTTTCTCTCCTTGCTTTCTGCGTTTAATTTTTGATGTTATTTTTCTTTGATAAAACGAAAAAAAAAAAAAAATCTGTTCCATATGCCCTATGCCTTTTTCCACATTGTACCTAAGTTTATGTCTCAACTGTGAAATTTCAGATCATTTGAAAAAGTTAAGTGGATATCATTTATTTAAAACTCGTAAAGACAGAAAGATTAACTGGTAAACGGGAAAAAACCAATTTCACACAACTTAATTGAACAAAAAAACTAAAAAAGCATGTAATATCGTGTTTTTGCATCAAAATCAACTTCATTCCAGCAATGAAAATGAAAAACTAATCAAATTCTAAACGGTTATACCTAAAATTGAAAAATTAAAAAAAAATAGCTTTAAAACTCTGGACGTGAGAAGTTTTTTGTCTCTACTGTAAAATTTCCAAAAATGGAATCAGCTGGTTTTGATAGCAAACGCCTCAATTGATACCATATCGGCGTATTCAGCACTTGAAAAGGTTGCCATCACAGAGATCAGTGGGGGGGACACTGACGCCCATTCCAACTGTTGATATGAAAACGCTGCTATGAGAATGTTTTTGTATGTCGTTGAGTCAGTGACAAGTACTCAGCAAACGGTACAACATTGCTTACAGTGGTCTGAGTTGCTTAAAAGAGTATCACCATTCAAATCCACGTAGAAGATTGCGCAGAACTTGCCACCTAGCGGGAAAAAAAATTTCCGTCGTGAGGTAGTGAATTTTTAAGCCCCACAACCCTCAATTTTGAAACGATTTTTTCTCCCTTATTTTTCTATGTATATTCAAATTTCAGTATACAGTTGGAAAGCTCTTCTGCAGGAACAGTAAAAACTCTGCAAATTCTTGACACAATGGTTCATTATCTTCTTTGTACAGATCACCCTTCTGCCTAGATCACTAGGTGTAAATGTCTAGATTGTCAGATTAATTATTATTATGAATTATCACTAATTATTAATAATTTTATCAAGTACCTAGCAAGAATTATAATAATATATTGTTAGGTATTAGTAATTTGTATTTATTATTGATACCTAATAATTATTATTAATTATGATTAATTAATACGATATAATTCTGGGGTTTTTAATACTACGTCGGTAATAATTTTTCTATAAAAGAAGTACCTACCAACGAACATTCGAAATTACCTTCATTTCCGTAGCACGAAACGTACCTCAGAACAAAAAACTCGACATCACTAAAACCATATGATGTTCCAAACAGCTCGTTAGTATGAAAATTGACCTGTATTTCAACCGTTTGATTCACAATCGTGTTGACAGGCTAAACCTTTGAGCCGTCATTGTGAACGAACGGCTGGTCGTACAAAGCTGTGGATGGTCTTAAAAAATTCTACGGAACAAACTCTATCCAGACATGAAATAAAAAACATACCGTTTGATGGGAATTTTTCGAGTTTTGAAATTTTCAAAATTTCAAAATTCGTTTTGAACCCCTTCCCCTTGACCTAGGGTTATGAAAAGTTTCGAGGACCATTGTGGGGTTGATCGGAACCCATACAAAAAATTTCGTAATTTTAACTCAACGCTAACTGGGCAAAGTGTCCCTCGTGGTTGCGTACTCCTATGAAAGCTGTACCCACTTAATGGTTGCTTTGAATTACGAATCCAATGGCTATGACTGGCATGTCTAAAGCCATTCATCTAAGAAGAAGAATTCAAATAAACACCTCGATTCGATATGAAGTCTATTTTGTCTCCTTAATTCACCTCATCTACGGGCCTCTCAGATATTATGACGTCGCAACACAAGCGACCAACTACGTCAAAAGGTATGACGTCAAACAGGTGCCGCCAAGAACACCTCACTGGATATAACATACGTGGACCGGCAGGGGGTTGATGACGTCAGACAAGTGGCCGGCAAGAACACCTCACAGGATATGATGATGTACGTGGACCAGCAGGGGGTGGATGACGTCAGACAAGTGGCCGGCAAGAACACCTCACAGGATATGATGACGTACGTGGACCGTCAGGGGGTGGATGACGTCAGACAAGTGGCCGGCAAGAACACCTCACAGGATATGATGACGTACGTGTACCGGCAGGGGGTGGATGACGTCAGACAAGTGGCCGGCAAGAACATCTCACAGTATATGACGTACGTGGACCGGCAGGGGGTGGATGACGTCAGACAAGTGGTCGGCAAGAACACCTCACAGGATATGATGACGTACGTGGACCGGCAGGAGGTGGATGACGTCAGACAAGTGGCCGGCAAGAACACCTCACAGGATATGACGTACGTGGACCGGCAGGAATGGATGACGTCAGAGGAGTCAAGGGGAGCCAAATATTTTAAACCTCCATTTCTTCCTTACTAATATTAATAAGCATTACGTAAATACGGATCGTAATCTTGAATCTACTTGTACTCTCAACAGTTCCATTATATAAAATACCAAATTACCGTCGAGTTAAATATTTTTTAACTATTCCTATTTCCATCATAAAAAAATTGTTTCTTCATACAAAAGTTGCTTAACTCAACACTTCCTACGTTAAATTTAACGTAGGAAGTGTTGAGTTAAGCAACTTATGTATTTATACATTTAAAAATAAATTGTGTCTTCCTTAAACATAACAGTTTTAAAATCTTTGTACAGATCACCCTTCTGTCTAGATCACTCGGTCTAAATGTCTAGGTCCTAAATGTTGAAATAATTATTATCATGAATTATCACTAATTATTAATAATTTTATCAAGGAGGTACCTAGTGAAAATTATTATAATTTATTGTTAGGTATTAATAATTTGCATTTATTATTAATAATAATCATTATTAATTATAATTAATTAATACGATATCCGGCTGTTGGAATCGCCTGGGTTGCTTTGTGCAGAACCTGAATGATAGAGATAATGAATTAATTACAAATAAAATGTACCGATATAATTCTGGAGTTTTCAATACTACGTCGGTAATAATTTTTCTATAAAAAGAAGTAGGTACCTACCAACAAACATTCGAAATTGCCTTCATTTCCGTAGCACGAAACGTACCTCAGAACAAAAAACTCGACAGCACTAAAACCATATGATGTTCCAAACAGCTCGTTAGTATGAAAATTGACCTGTATTTCATCCGTTTGATTCACGATCGTGTTGACAGGCTCAACCTTTGAGCCGTCATTGTGAACGAACGGCTGGTCGTACAAAGCTGCGGGTGGTCTTAAAAAATTCTTAGGAATAAACTCTATCTAAATATGAAATAAAAAACATACCGTTCTATATGAATTTTTCGAGTTTTGGAATTTTCAAAATTTCAAAATTCGTTTTGAACCCCTTCCCCTTGACCTAGGGTTATGAAAAGTTTCGAGGACCATTATGGGGTTGGCCGGAACCCATAAAAAAATTTCGTAATTTTAACTCAACGCTAACTGGGCAATGTGCCGCGGACGGCAGACGGCGTACGGCGTACGGCGGACGGCGGATGGCGTACGGCGTACGGCGGACGGCGGATGGCGTACGGCGGACGGACGGATTTTTTTAAATTCGATTTTCTGAATCTACGTATCTTGAAACGTAAACCAACAAATTTTGAGGGGGGGTTAAAAATTTTTTTTCTTTGGGCGATTCCAACGGTTCATTATCGAAGATAATAAACCAAAAACGTTCAAGTAAGAGCAGTAGGTTTTATAGGCGATTGAAAAAACTGGAAATTTCCGGAATTTGACAAATTTTTCTTTTAAGGCTATTTATTACCCGTTCAACTTGAGCAAAAGATTTTGTTTTGGGACCAGAGAGATAGGAAATTTAATGCTTTTTTCAACGGTATCCTCAGATTTGAGAAAACAAGGGAGTTATGTGAGGTAAGGTCGAAAACACGAAAAAAATTAAAAGTGAAAAAACTCGGGTTTTAAGTGGAGTAAAAAATATGAGTCATAGAGCATTTTCGGTCACAAATTAGTTGTCGAATTCAACCCCGGCGGGATGTGCACGCCGTATTCAAACGGAACGCCTAGCACGATGAGCATCATTGGGAAACAACATGTGAGGTAAATTTCCGTTTCAAACATTGACGATCCCATTGAGAACGAACGGATCAAGCGACTTCAAATATTCATCCATCAAATTCCGCATCGCTTTCGACTTTTCGGCGTCGGCAAAAATATTAATACCACAAATTTAGTTGTGAGGCCGCTGCATGTTAGAGAACATATTAGGTTTAGATAGAGTTCTATCCAAAACTAATATGTGCGATCTTAGGACGTGAATTAATTGGTCTCATACACAGGGAGTTGCATTTATTGTGCTTATGATGAGTATGGAGGGGAAATGAGTAATTTGGCACAGGGGCCTACATGGGGAAGGATATACTAAGCCCGCACGACAGAGAGCTTATCAGTTTTCATCCCGAATGAACAGCTCAGTTCGAAATAAAATCGACGTTTGGCAATTTCGAAGGTAGTTTGCATTCCAGCTGAACAACTATGAATAAACTGATATGTTCATTTGGGGATGAAAACGATAAGTTGTTGTTGTGCGGGTAGGTATTGGCTACAAATAAATTCAAACCATTCACCTCAAATCTTCATGTACATAACTACACTCACCGGTACAATCAACGTATATACATCGTTTATTGGCTCTATGCTAAATGGCTTGATATTATATGACGTAACTACTTCTTATGTGCAAGTCCTTACATGTCCCTAAAACGACTTGTTGTAAAGAAGAATAATTATTAAGAATTAAGGATTGTCCCTTCTCATGTGCAATTAAAATTGCATCACTTGCATTCCATATAATAAATAGTGAATTAGTTTTCGTTGTACTGTTATACACGTATACGTATTGTACGTGTACGCATGAAATCTTGTAACTAATGGAGAAGGTCGACAAAATCAAATTCTCAAGCTGTACTTACACGAATATTTCATATTTGAAACAAGTGCTGCTCCACTAACCTGCAACAAAATAAAAACAGACGTTAGTTGAATTCGAGCACATCCCTCAAAATTTACTTGCCATATTTGTGACATGCGATGTAAACACCGATCGTATTCGAAATGTCAATTTAATATTAGTGAATTTTAGCTGTGACAAAAAATGCTACTTCTGGCGTAACGCAACAGACAATATCGCACCTTAAGAATAGGAGTTAGCCGAGAGCTGTAATCAGAGTTGGATCGAGTCCCGTGTTTTTTGACAATTTGATCGGTAAAGAGTTCTCGTTTTTCCTCGCGTTTTCGCATAGTGCCCAAGTTTGATTTGGTGTTGAGACTTTTCGCGTCATTGGAGTGATACGTTATGGTTTGCGCTTATAAATAGCTCGCCGGTTTCGTGTCGCGGAAATGGGTTTAATCGCCATTGGGTCCTTCTTTGGCGAGTCGTCGCAGGAGGTGGAGCGTGACCTTGGGCTTGGCCAGCGCCTGCGCAGTGGCCGGTGAGTGGGATCCCCCACTTTAATTCGCGATACGCCAAAACGTCGCCGCAGCAACAGCACCCCACCTGAATGCTCAAAAAAACTTCTCATAGAACCGATGTCGCCTAAAAAAAAATTGGGGATTTTACTCCAGATTTTACTCCAGATGAGTTTGCGAAGATGATAGAATCGACTATGGAGAAAAAACTCCAGAATATCGCGAAGAAAGAGGACATCGCGATTATGATAGGGTCTATTGATATGATTGCTGAGGAGAATCGTCGGTTGAAGAAGAGGTAGCCCAACTGAAGTATGACACCCAAGTATTGAAAGATCAGGTAAATGAATCGCGCAACTTGTTGAATAGAAATAAGCTAATAATAAGAGGTATGAAGCTACCCCCAGGGGCGCCAGTGGTTGACGCTGTGCACAATTTAATCGAAGTTGTCTTATAAGTAGAACATATAAATATAGTACAGGCCTTTGTGCTTGGTAAATCCACGGAAGCCAGACCGGGCCTTATCCTGGCGGAGTTTGCGTCCTGTAGGGACGTTATGAATACATATTTACAAGAATATCAGTAAATTAAAGGGCACTGGAATTGTCATACATGATGATGTAACAGCGGAAAGCAGAGCCAAGCGTAGCATGTTACTGCGGATAAGGAAGCACTGTAGCGCGCCTGATAGCTCAAAGACCATGAAACTGAGAGGTGACACTCTTTTGGTGGATAAGTGCAAATTTTCTTGGTTGGAGGAACGGTGGAGAAGGAGGAATCGCTGCCCTGAGCGGCATTATGGACGCTGATTTGAGTGGCTTCTTTCAAAATATCGATGCGGAGCAGCGTATTCGGGATCATCAGGGAGCAAGGGCAGCCAGTCCCTCTCGGATCAAATAGCAGGAGGGGCCTTCGGAGGATGCGAGGGGGTGAACTGGACAGTCTACGGATCATCGAATTAGAATTCTTGCCTATAATGTAAACGGTTTAAGCACTAAGTTAATACAGGATGGTTAATCTTTTTTAAAATCATTTGAAGTCGTAATTCTTTCAGAAACGTTTCTTGAGTTGGATAAATCTGCTGAATGTGCGTCTTATTTTCATGAATATGATACTTTTGTGTTGCCGGCGGTGAGATTGGCTCAAGAAGGCCGAGCAAGTGTTGGTTGTATGCTAGCCTTCAGAAGATCGGTGGGTAGGCTGTGCAGTTTCATAACATTGGGAAACACTGATGTTATTCGTCTGCGTTTGAAGGGGAGTGGAAGCGGCTTTATCTTTCCGGCATATCTGAATGGTATTAACTGGGACTACTATTTTGAGGCATTGGAAGCTGCAGTAGATTTGTCTGGATCCCATAATTGTATATTTTTAGGAGATTTTAATATTCTTTTTTTTTTAATTATGTTTTTAAAGTATTTTTGTTTTGGTTTCAATAAAAAATTTTCTTCTTCTTCTTCTTCTTCTTCACCTCAAGAATAGGAGGGTGACAACTCAAAAATCCTAAATCCCAAAGTTTGAGGTGGAAAATTACCCAAAAATTCCCAAAATGAAACATTCTGACAAGTGACCCCTCATTTTAAAGGTAATTGTATGCTGAACACGGTGGTGAATATATTATATTCTTGTAGGGCTCGTCAAGATCTGCCTGCCTATGTCTCGAAAATCGAATTTTTCGATTTATCGCACTCATATTCTTGAGGTGCGATATTGTAGATTTTAACAAATAAGTATGTAATATATAATGTGATAACGTGGGCAGCATACTATCGAAGTAAACTATTAGCTTACGTTCAGCCGAAGTTCACCCTTATTTTGTTACACTTCATTACTTTTGGTTTTCAGTTTAGATCGTATATACGTTCACGTATCTGTTCACTTAGTTTATCAGCTTAGAATAGCTCACAATTATTATTCTTATCATTATTTCAGGTCACACGTTGTCTCCAGATGCTCCATTGTAATTGAATTCTAATTTAAATACTGTGGTACACCCAAGAGGATTTGAAAAAATTTTCCCAGTCACTTCCGTTTAAGATATTAACCAGCTCATTGCTCAGCGGTGCTCTCAGCTCTGGTAAATTCTTCGATAGTAACCCGATATTGGGCGTCAAGCCAAGATAAGTTACACATGGTGCATAAATACTGTCGGTTCAGGGTATCCACGGTATGCAGTTCAGGTGGAGCATCTCGCAACGGCATTTCTAATATTCACATCTATCGTCCTTTACAGGTCCAACGTATGCACTAGGATGTCGGTATCGTGCCTTAGCTCGCAGTACAGCCTTTGAAACTCCCCGTTATCGGACCTCCATTAATCTGTCGACCAGATTGAGGTGTCTTTGAACCATGCAGTTATCGACCACCCGATGGAACAATAACATCTCAGAAAACCAACTGAGAACAGCCCCCCCCCCCCCCCACCACGGGTCATTCTATTGATAGGTAGGTGATGAATGCCTGCAAGGACCGTTTACGACTGTTCATGTCCACTATTAAGTCCGCTATTGAGAGGGACAAACTGCACTGATTTATTCAGGGTTCTGCCGGGACCACCAAATCTGCCCACTATAAAGAGGTGTCCACTAACAGAGGTTTCAGTTTATGCAAAGCATTTCGAAGTTGAATTCCACATTTTCCATATGGAATCGGATGGAAAAACGACAAAAAGAAAACCCGTCAAGGAGCATGGCTAAAAGATCAAATTTTCGAAGAAATAACTGGTTTTATGTAGAATGTGATGTTTAGAACATCTCATTTATGTATGTCGTAAGGGTAATTATAGATATTCAAGTATGAACCTATTCGGTTAATTCGGTACGCATCAGGTGTGGTGCTCACTGACTTAAGATCGGTTGGTACTTACAATAGTCTTTTTAATAGTTACTTGGAAGAAAAGGTTCTTCCAGTCCCCTCAATCTCATTACCACTATAATCATGAAAAACATGCCAACTTCATCTAATTTACTGACTAAGCGAAGAAGTGGATTCATGCGAGGAAATGAGGAAATACCTCCCCCCCCCCCCCCCCCTTAGTGTGGCCCTATTCTGCCCATCTATAAACTTAGCCTTTCGATTGCCAAGACAGATTTTCTTGTGAATATTAAATATTTTTGTGAATATCAAGTTTAGGACTTTTTATCTCAATTTCATCATATTCATCTCAAATATATAGGTACATACACATATGATTACATATGATTTTTCGTGTATTTTGGCAGTGAATTCTGGCAGTGGTCTGGAACGGATTTTAGTATGCATTTTTTCGGGAATTTTCTATCTAGTATAAAAAGTATCCATAAATAATGCCTAGTATAGTATGGGATTATCACAATAAATATCTACCGTCCGGGTTTTTCCCAGAACATGTCAACTATCCCTTCACACGGCCATTCCCTTTGTAAGAGAGGATGGTAAAGAGCGGGAGTCCCTATACAACATCGACCAGGCGTAAGCAACTATGAGAGTCTGGTAGAAGCTCTTGGTACTACCTTATTGGTACTACCTAGTTTATCAAATTCAGCTCTCTTTAAAATTGGTCAGTTTTTGGTCAGCCTTTCCTCTCATACGAATAAAGTGAACGGTGTGTGCAGATACAAGTATCTGGTAACGACCGCCAACTTATTTCGCATCCTCTCTCTTTGTATCTCTTTTATATAACAAGGTTTGATATGTGGTAACACTTGTTATAGGTATAGCACCTTTTCCTACGATCTGGTGTGCGGAGTTGACCACCTCCGGTAACATAGATCATTGTTTTCATCATTTCCTTCTTCCTCTATGTAACAAGGCGTGCAGACATACATATCTAGTAACACTTGATACATAATATGTAATAAGGTAATATTATTACCTTTACTCAAGATCTGGAGTGCCTAACACCCTCGGTAACGCAGATCTTCCTTCACGCTATCTCAAAACCTTCCTCCAATCTACTGAACCAAAAATTTAGCTAGTACCTTCCTAGTTGGAAGGAAAAGTTTAAATAGTGAGGTACCATACTGCATCACAGAAACTGGTCCTCACACCTTACAAATAGCAGATAGTCCCTAGGACCAAAATGGTTCAAAAAATTACTCTATAGAACCCATATCTCAACCCAAGATAATTCTTCGTTTCTTCATGTTCTTCTTCTTCTTACTCAAGTAGGCAAGGCCACAGCGTCTTCTTTATTCTTCGTTAATTTATTTATTTTATCAGTTTATATCTTTATTAGTGTGTAAATACACTTCAAAATCTAATACGTAGTTTTGAAGTAATAAAAAGGTCTTGTCATGGCGCTATGGGGTGAATTCGAAACGGGTTCGGTGCTTGTGAAATGATTTGGACATCTCTTTATCAGGGGCGGCTCGTGGGCTCAGAAACTGGTGGGGCACCAGGGCAATATTTAGGTGCATACCTACCTATTAGGTACTCACTATAGGAACTAAACTCAAACTACCCTTACAGCTAAACTGCTTCATAATTAATGGTATGCAGCTCTTAGCAAGTCAGGAAACATCGTTCTCCAAAGAGTTCTCTTGAGGAGAGGGAAGATTACTGACCACTATCCAGGATTACCGACGAGGAGGTGGCTGCAAGGCAATCCCACCTACCCACCAAAATAATTATCTTCAAAATTATAGGAAGAATAAAAGAGAAATTGTGACTGTACGAGTACTATTCAAAGAGTACATTATAAAGGTAGTCAAAAAATTATATTATTGGAGTTTCTATTACTGGGGTTTTTAAAAATTAGCAATCGCGACCATCTGCTTCCTAGCCAAGTGGTACCTTGAAAACCCCCTCTAAAAATGTCCTCTTATGCCCAGATTGCACATACGTTTTCTTATCCAATCGTATCACAACATTTTGAGCGATCACAGAACAGCAAGATTGATTTCAACTAGCTTTTAGAGTTCGTTGGTTAGCTCAAACAAAGCTCGAGTCAACGAAGTCACCATCAGTTTCAGGGATAACAAATAAAACAGTATTCTCAACGGTTGGCTGAGCTACATAATAATATTATGTATATTACTGTTATTAACTTACAGAATGTAGAAATCAACAAATGAGATTCCCTTGGGCGAATAGTGATCCACGTAGTATAGTAGGGTTTTCTGTGGATCCACTTCAGTCTTGACGACTAGCAAAGCGTTCACGCGTTGCACGTGAGAAATTTCAATGTTTAGTTGATTAATATTATGGAGACAATAATTCACTTTTACTATGATGAGTAAATACAAAGCTAAAAACCACCAGTCAATGCATTCAAAATAATATTATAACGTCAGGCAACGTTTTGATATCATTCTTATCAAACATGGAAGAAAGCATGGAAGAATGAAACTCGTTCTTCCTTGACAAGGAACGATTCAACGATCGATTGTTTTCGGCGTTCAACTTGATTCGATATTTTGGCCACCGCCCGGAACGCCTCCTATCTCGCAACACAGAGTGCCTTCCCCCACCCCAGGAAGCGCCTATACCTTCAACATTGAGACTGGGGCACTTCTGGTCGATCCGATAATCGACTTTTTTAATCGATAAATCGAAACAAAATGCGACTCAGTGGAAGTGGGTAGTCATGGAGGAAGGGAGATCTCCCTTCTTCCATGGTGGGTAGTAGTAGGTAAGATTTTTTCTCCTTGTTCTATGTTTTTTCTGTTTTCCTTTGCAAATTTTTGGGTGGGGCGAGGGCCAAGGTGGCCTTATGGACGAGCCGCCACTGCTCTTTATGGCGGCCGCTGTAGAATGATATTTGCGAGGGTTTTTTGGGGGTACGATTATTTACTTTCTCCAGCGTAATGAGGTGTTTGGGCTGGTAGTTAGTAGTTATTACTTGCCCCAACAGAGTGCTCACCATGATGGCTGGTGGGAGCCGTTGTTCGGCTGTCCAACCTGTTCCCCCGTCCCAGCTCGTTGATAAAGACCGATTGTTATCACTACCAAGTTGCTATACTGTTATCGTAATTATAATACCGTTTATTATATCGAGTGTCATCCGTTCTCTTGTGTAAAATAAAGAGTTGTTATCCGGTGGTCATTTCGCGTGATTATTCGTTATCCGTTCAAACATTTTGGTGCCGTAAACCCGCGGATTGTGGTTAATGTCGAGCGTGTCCGAATTTAACCTAGTTTACCTCGCGACTTTGTTTACATCGGGTTTTTTCCATTTACCGTTTTACCGTTTTACCGTCGTTTTTACCCGTTTTTCGCGTTCTACCGTCCAATAATGCCGCCAAAAGGAATTATGAAGCGTAGATCCCGTCAATCGGACCCGGATTTTCCGCCGGACGATGCGGTTGTTCAATCGGTTCATCCAGTTTCATCTGCGTATGATGTCGTCAAGAATAAGTCTATTCAACTTGATCCCGCCGTTTTTGATCTGCTGAGTGCCCCTCAGCAAGACCTGTTGAAAAACATCAGACGTTGGTCAATCAGGGCTAATGCAGTTCTGAAACGACAACCGGTAAGTGCACTGGCGGAGTTTATCAAGGACGATTTCCGTCGAGGAAGAATGTTCCTCGATGCCGTTGAGGAGGCTCAGTTCGATCAGCAGATCGAGGAAAATCTGCTTAATCAGGTAACTTCTGTTGTTGTAAGTTTGGCTGAGCGCCTCCCCGTTGAAATTAATCCAGTTAGCGCTAAGAAAGAGGTTGATGACGAAGTTGTTCTCAGTCATGAACAAGCTTACGCTCAGATTAAAATGATGAATCAGCTGCTCACAACCGTCCCGTTATTTGAAGGCCAAATCTCCCGCTTTGCGGAGTTTAGGAAACTGTTTGATGGTGCAGTTCATAACATGAAGCACATACCCGATGAAATTAAATTTGAGAAACTGTTGAGCAAGCTTTCTCCCGATCTCCGATCATCATTTGCCGGTAGCAGCTATCAGCAGGCTTATGACGCCCTGGTAGCGGAAAATACCTCAAAATACCGTTTGGCTCGTTCAGTATTTGCGCAGAGCATACATTTACCCCGTTTGGAAAGGCCCAACGTTGCTGACTTGGAACATTTCCACAACGATGCTCGTTCATGGGTAGGATCAATGCTCGACCTCCCCACTCCCAATCTCCGGGACTACTTATTGTTTGAAGCCCTGTTTTTTCGCTTATCCGCTGAGCTCAAAGAGAAGTTCAACCGGGAGGTGATGGAACAAATGGATGCCATCCCCTCTCACTCTGATCTGCTTCGGTTTATTGGAAAGGAGCTAAGGATAGCTCGACTAGTCCCAGAGGAGAAGCAGGGGAATAAACAAGCTCCAACCACTGTTCAGAGAGCCCGTTCACCCTCACCGTTCCGCTTGTCAGCCGTTCCAGCCACCAGTTCCACTCCACAGCCGTCACCCGCTCGTAGTGCTGCTCACCCTGCTCCCAGTCGTGCAGTAAAATGCAATTATTGTAGGAAGGATCACTTCCTGTTCCGTTGCCCAGAGTTCAAGGAACTGAGTGTACCTGAGCGCATACAAACCGTTAAGAAGCTACGGGCATGCCAGAACTGTTTCTCCACACTCCACCGGGTGGAAGCATGCCGTTCAGACCGAAGATGCCACTGTGGGCAGCCGCATCATCCCTGGCTCCACCTACTGCTTCCAACCGTTTCTAATCGCCCGGTTTCACCTGGATCAAACTCAGGTAGTTTCGTTTCAACGCACAATTCACCCGCTTCAAGACCCGTTCAAGAAGAAGAAGAGATGGCCATGATGAACTACTATCCCATGAGTTCAAGCCAAAGGTCCCTTTGTTCCAGCAGTTCGTCCCCCTGTCCCCACATAGAGACATCAGCCCCGTTATGAAGGTACGACGGCGTTCAGCCGGTTCCTTCCAAGGTATCATTGGTGAGCACTACTGCCAAGAGCCCGTTACCCGTTAAGTCTTTAACCGTTAAGAGTTCAGCCGTTCGACGTCAACTTGTAGGTAATGTTAGGCGCATGTTAGCACCTAGGACCGGCGTTATACGAGTTAGTACTGGACCGCTGATACCTACTGGTGTGATACCCAGGTCCAGGAAAGCTCACTGCACTAAGCGTTTGGTTAGTTTTAATAATTTCAGGGGCCTGTTTCCTGGGATTGAGTCATCCAAATTAGGCGTAGCTGGCTCATCCCAACCCGTTAGTAAAATTGACGTCACCCATAAGTCCTGTTTAAAATTATCTCGTTTTGGGCTCACCCCTACTGCTGTAGTCCCCCTTTCCTCCCGTAGAGGGGAAATAATTAAATTCAGAGCTTTGATTGACTCAGGAAGTGAAGTCAATATTGTTTCCCCGTTAGTAGTGAAGAAGTTAGGACTCCGTTTGATTCCCATGAAGGGCAGTTTACAGGGAATTGGGAGCTCTTCAAACCCCATTCACAGTTCCGTTACTGCTCAGCTTCACACACGTTCTGGTAGGGTAATACCTTTTGAAGCGCTCGTTATGGAGACCCCCCTTTCGCCGTTGCCCAGCCGTAGTTGGAACCCTGCTTTATGGTCAAATATCACATCCATGGAACCCCACCTTGCTGACCCACAGTTTCACACTGCTCACCATGTTCAGGCTATTCTCGGAGCTGACATTTTTTCCCAATTGCTTCCCCGTTCCTCTGGGGTTGGTCTATGGGAGACTGACTTGGGAACTCTGGTTACTGGTGCCACTCCTCCCGTCTGTAAAAAGTCCGTTCAATTCAGCCGTTATGCGCATCAAATGAAATACTCCAGTGAAGCGCCAGTTAACGAGATAGAGCCCCACCCCTTCCTTGTTCAAGCTGGACTGCGGGCCGCTTATCCCTGCTCACAGGGACCCCATGTTTTCACTGTTCCTAAATTCTTGCCTAAGGACTACCACTCGCAAGTTCTTAAGGAGCTCTCTACCGTTTTGGAGGTAGTAGCTGCCAATCCTAAACCCCAACGGAAGCCGTTTCCCCGGTTCCCGTTCAGCACCGTTGCCATTAGGATTGAGGCCATTCTTAACAGCCGCCCGTTAGTTCACCAATCCTCCTCACCAGATGACATACTGGTACTTACCCCTGCTCATTTTCTCGTTCAACGCCCGCTTACTGCTTTACCTGAGAGCAATGTGTTTGACTTCAGCTCCCGATTAGCTCCTAAGTGGAAGTTTGTTTCTAATCTGGTAAGTCAATTCTGGAAGAAGTGGCACTCTGAGTACCCGTTAGACCTCCAGACCCGATCTAAGTGGAATACCCCTGATCGCCCTGCTACAGTGGGGGATGTAGTGTTGATTAAGGAAGACAATATTCCTCCTCTGTCATGGCCCATGGGTGTGATAGTGGACCTGATTCCTGGTAAAGATGGTGTAACCCGTGTAGCTAGAGTCCGGTCTGGTAATGGGGAGAAACTCCGCCCGTTAGTCAAGCTCTGCCCGCTACCAAAGGACTGTTAGTGCCCGTTTCTTAAATTTGTTAGAATGAGTGCCTCATTGTGGGGGGAGGATGTTTGGGCTGGTAGTTAGTAGTTATTACTTGCCCCAACAGAGTGCTCACCATGATGGCTGGTGGGAGCCGTTGTTCGGCTGTCCAACCTGTTCCCCCGTCCCAGCTCGTTGATAAAGACCGATTGTTATCACTACCAAGTTGCTATACTGTTATCGTAATTATAATACCGTTTATTATATCGAGTGTCATCCGTTCTCTTGTGTAAAATAAAGAGTTGTTATCCGGTGGTCATTTCGCGTGATTATTCGTTATCCGTTCAAACATGAGGAAAAGTGAAAACTTTAGCGGAACCAGATTGTGAGAGGTTTCGTACAAATACAACGAGATTAGTTTTCCGTGTATGTTGCTCGTAGAGAATACGATGTATATTCACTCTCTGATGGTAACAGGAAAGTTGAATAGTTGAGGAAAAAGAAGAAAAGCCTCATCATTATGTACGAGGGCGGTTCCCGTTCTCAGAATCCCGACAATGCAATAGAAAACCCGGCTCAGGGGATACAACGAAGAATTGAGAGGGTCTGCAAGGAAGCTACAAAGGTGAAGATGAAAGAAGTTTTGTCCTCCTCTTGCCTCAGGCCGCCCCTTCGCCGCTCCCGTTCGTACGGCCAGCATCGGCACAACCCTTCCGACTGCCGCCCAACGGAGAAACCATTCTTTTGAGTCTCAAAGGTGGATGAGTAGTGGTGACGATGGGGGGTGAAGGGGTAGAGAAAGACAAGTAACATTCCTGGTAGGAAAATAACAGGGAGGGTATGGGATGGTATGGGAGGGGACGGGGTCACAATCCTCTGGCCTGGACGCTTCAAACGTTTTCTTTTCGCATCTTTAGGGAAATCGAAGGAAGGTTTGACGACTGTGGAGGGCCGACGAGGGAAACGAGGCGAGGGGAACGTACAGAGAGGCCCTGAAATAACTACGACATTTGTTCCACAATGACAAATATTGGGAGAAGAGGAACGAAAAAAACGGGAAAAAAAGAACCAGGCAACGACGAAGGGGAGAGAACTCACTTGATTCCTCACGGCCCCGAGGAGAGTCATAACGGAGGGAAAAAGCCGAGAGCCGGGAGCCATGACGGCCCCAGGAGAGCGACGATGATGAAAAAAAACGGAATATTTATAACCGGTGTACCTGTTTGTGTAGGAATCAGTCCAAATAAATCTGCGATTAGTTGAGCCGATCGGAATCGCTGGAAACAAAAAGAATAAAACAGTTCTGAATGAATTCCATTCAGGTCGACTCAAGAAGGGTTTATACTTTGACTCTGCTCACCCAACCGGACCAGTGATAGGGAAATATTGTTAGCACCCTGAATACAACTGAGGAGATGACATTCAAACGGTTGAGAGCAATTTTGGGAAATCGCAGAAATCATTTCTTCCGAATGGGCGATTTTTTCGAGTTTTCGACGTTTTCATGATTTTTTACTCATTTTCATTTCTTTACTACTTTTTATGATTTTTTACCACTATAAAGGGTGTTCGCGGCTTGGTGTAAAAGAGGAAAATGGGTAAAACCAGACTGAAAATGGAGTAGAACGCCGCCAACCGCACCTTTCTATCTCAATCCGTTCCCAAGATATGATTTTTTTTAAAGGTTTTTTTTTCTCAAAAAACCACGTTTTTGGCCATGAAAATCCACGTTTCTTCCCTTTAAAACAACTTGTTTCTACTTTTGACCACATTTTCGGATTCAGCGTTATTTTCAACATACGCCAAATGCACATTTATAATCAACAACGAACTCCTAAGGCACATTGAAAATGTTTAAAATATTAAATTTTTGAAAATACTTGAATGTTTACTGCATTTTCAAAAAACGTGCTGGAAGCTGGCCAATCTCATGAAAATGGCTTTCTAATGGTATGGTCAACTTTGCAATTCCTTGTCGATTTCATGGAGACATCCACGTTTGAATGCGGAAAAACAGTAGGCACCTACAAAAATACGAGTACCTACCAGAAAAAATAACAAACGAATTCTTCACAATGAAAGGAAACCTCACACTTCCAGACTAATTTTTGTTATGAGTCAGGGTGTATTTTTGTTTTTGTATTGACTGATATCTCTAGTAAGCCCATTTTTCATCGTTCATTTTTTTTTTTTTGAATCACGTGATTCAATAAAGTTAAATTGTATTTTAATTAAGTTTACTGCACCTAAACCTCCTGCATGTTGAAAATTCGAAAAATCGGCTGGGGTCTGCACAGACCCCACAGTACCCTCCGTGCCACTAGTCACCCACTATACCTTTCGAAGGATAATTAAGGCCTATGTGACCACTTCTCATCGGATTCACTTACTTGCATGCTAGCTTAGGGCATTGGGTACGACTACTGTAGGTACTGACCCGATAACAATAACGCCTCTTAAAAAAATCCACAGTCATGCAGTATGGCTATACGAGGAAATTTTCGAAGAAACCAGTTACCATCCGCGCTCAAGAATCTTAGATCAACTGTTGATCGGTGATGATATCTGTCTTGTACTGATTTGACAGCGAGTGACTGACCAGCAACGCAGTAAAATCTTGCGGGCTTGCATATCCGCAGGCGCAGTGGCGTCACTTATTGTTGCATCGTGGTTGACGGATACGGGACCACTTCGTTTGTGCGAAAAAGGTAAAAAGGTAACCATCTTGATAGGGAAATACGCAAAATATATAAGAAAAAATCCACAGTCATGCAGCAACGTTATAAGAGCGAATGTTTGAAGAAATAACTTGTTTTATGTGAAATGTCTCTATGTGACTGGTTTTATAACAAATTTTGTGTCCATTTTTTGCCGGGTAATACCTCACTCTACAGAGTTTTCAACGCTGAACACGATGGTGAAATCAGAATTGCGATATCTCAATCCGTTATCAGATAAGAAGAACATAATATTATCAAATATAATATTTGATATTATCAAACATCGACACGAAGAGCATGTCAAATTAAAATCACGATTCTTCATCTTCAAAGTCCTCCAGTTTAGGAACGGAATGAGATATCGCAATTCTGACTTCACCATCGGGCTTTGAGCAACCAAACCTTTACAATGAGGTATCACTTGTCAGGCTCTTTCATTTTTGGAATTTTTTGATAATTGTTTCCCCATAAAACTCTCCTCATTAGATTAGGCCGATTCTGTCCATCTACGAACATTGCGTTTCGATTGCCAAGACAGATTTTATGTGCAAATTTGAAGTTTTAACCTCAATTCTATCGAGATTTATCGTCTGGAATTACATTTTGGTGTCTTTTGGCATTGAATTTAGAATGGTCTGAACCGGAGATTGAAAGGGAAATGGGAAGAAGGTGCCTTCTACCTCTGAGAAAGATGCACTGATTTTAAACTGCTGCTCTTGACGAGGTGCAGTGTCGATTTGTGATGTTACGTGACGACCGTTGATTCGCTTGGTGGTTCAATCCCGATTAGACTGTGATGCAGGGAAAACGATGTGGGGAGGTCGGTGGTAAACTTCTATTTTCAAATCACGTTACAAAACAGTGGAACGTAATACAATTTCCTTCCATAAACTTTTTTTTCCTTATTTATTGGCATCAGTTACAATTCACACTATACTGCCAACACTAATTAATGGGTATCGGTTGGAAAAACATCGATGTTTACCCATCGATGTTTTTTGTCCTACAAACATCGAGGTCTGAAAACAACGTAAGTATAAAAATATCGACGTTTTGAAACATCGTATAAAAAACATCTATGATTTTTGCGAAAATACCTCACTTACAGCGGCCTATTTAAGTACAAGTTGATGTTTTTAGTGATTTTTGTTCTTTCTTGAAAAATTAAACATGAAAAATGTACTAGGTAATTTACGTTAAAAAAACGAAAAAAATGGTTTAGAGACCACATAACAAACAATTTACTTCATTCCAAATATTTATTGTTGGCCTCGTGCAAAAAAAAGGAGTTTTCCGGCCATATCTTCGGAGAGGGTTCAAGATTAAAACAGCATGAGTAAAAAAGAAATAATGATATCACATACTGAAACGTACAATAGGTTTGTAATTATAGGTAATTTGGGAGAGAGGAAAAAACATCGATTCTAAACAAAAACATCGAATGTTTTTCAACCTCGAGTAGCCTATACCCATCCCTAGTACCTATAGACACAACTATAAGTAGATATTGAGATTGGCCTTTGGCTTGACATTTAAATACATTATTAAATATTATACACATAGCTACAGTAGAATATGAAACTTGAATATTTGTTCATACTTCAGTTTTTATCATTAATGTTATTTATTTATTATTTTTAAATATTAGAATGCATTTATGTCTTTATTTCGTTTTTAAATAAACTGTCACACAACTCAGATTTTATCTGAGAATTCATATCACAACTTAAGACCGCACGCTTGTAGGAAGTTGAATAGGGATATGTACCTATACTGGTGGAAGTTAAGGGCATAGTGCGACGACGAGACTATACAGTCTTGATAGTTCTTTATTCCACTTGAGGAACAAAGTGGCTCTTTGGTTGTGAGTCTTGGTGCACTCCATAATACTACGTAGGTGCTCGGCACATTCTTCTGTTCGGCAGGTGGAGCATAAGTAACTATAAGCTTCAATGGCTGGCGAAAAACCAGGTCGAGCTTTGAAAAAAGTGTATTCTTGAATCGAAGGTGACGCCATATTCCGTACCTACTTCCCTGGTGTTTTCCCGACGACAACCACAACTGCTTATAAACTTTTTCTCCACCGTTTCTTGTTCCATGATCGCTTGTAATTCTTCAGAGCACCCTCACAACTTCTCTCTCCGCAAATACATTTTTGAACCAGGATTCCCTTGTAGTTATGGGTCGTACGCTCTTAAAAAACAGGCTCTTTTCACATTTTCTAAAACGCAGTTGCCATTCAGAGTTCGTGTCGTCTCCAACAAAGTATAGAAATTTCCCTTTGGCAAAACATTCGCTTGGCGTCTCAGCATCTGCTCTTCGCATTGACCTCGTACTCGTGCGAACGGTATATCAGTGCCCCTAATTCTACATCCAACCATTAACTCAACGATGCGCCCTACTGTGTGGTTTGTAAATTCAGTCAATTGTGGACTAGAAATGGCCTTAGGCACGCTCTACGAGCCCGTACAAATTGCTACGGTAGGTGGTACTAGAGCAGAGTGGAGTATATACTCAAGAGAGAATGCGACCGCCAAAGCCTCGGCAGTGAAAATATTATCCGGTCCGAGAGCTTACGTTTCCTTTCCACATCGTGCTGGACATCCACAAATTCGCAACCCACTAACTCCCAGCAGCGTAGTCCAATTAGGTTATTTCTGGACACAATTCCCGAATTTCGGAACTTTGGATCATTGTTTAGGAAGGATTACTGAATAACATACTAAACGTCTTAATAGATGAACGTCTTACATTAATTAATTTCACTGCAGTTATTCGTTTCGCGTGGAATGGAGTCGAACCATAACGATTTTGAATTTGGTGTATGTCTGTTTGTCTGTTTGTTTGTCTGTTTGTTTGTCTGTTTGTCTTTTAGTCTGTCCTTCAATCACGCAAAAACGGCTCAATGGATCGAACCCATTCTCCCGTATTAAAATGTTTCCGTGATCAGGGAAGGACATAGGGGGGTTCACTTCCGGATCCAATGCATAAGGGTGGGGGTAGGTATATAGGGAAGCCGAAATGAAAAAAAAAAATTAAAATTCCCAAAAAAAAACGGCTCAATGGATCAGACCATATCCCGTATTGAGATGTTTCCGTTATCGGGGAAGGACATATGGGGGGGGGGGGGTTACTCCCGGATCCGATGCATAAAGGTGGGGGTTTATAGGGAAGCCGAAGTATAAAAATCTTAAATTCTTCCTTCCCGTGAGACAGATGGATATTATTTTTGGTATTTAAGATTATAAGGGTTTGTAAAGGGACATGTAGGAGGTATAATCCGTAAGAGGTAAGAGTGGCAGATGGATACATCCCGAGTTCTGCCCGTCAGCCACGGGGCTGACCGCTAGTTGTGTACCTATGTTTTCTTGAATGAAAATTGAATATTGAATAAATTGTTCATCACCCACATATTAGTTTTAAATGCAACATAATCGCAGGAAACCATAAAAAACCTCCATCCAATCCGAGGAGTAAACAATGTTTGGTGGTTTATGAAAGAGAAGGTGAAGTGGCGAGGATTGTCCGGTATTGTGTACCAACCACAAAGAGCGGGTGTCCTCATTTGAAAGGCGGAAATTGCAGTGTCTATCCGACGTCAGGACCACAATGGGAGGAGGCCTGGATGGGAAGGGTTAAGCCTCCTTTAGTATCCCAGATTTAAAACACGAGGCTCAAACCGACCTCATGCCCCGAAGGGACCGGACGAGTGGACTGTGACTACAGCACCGTCGCTCGGTCGATCCGCGAAGCTCCCACCTCACCGTTTTTATTTCAAAGAGTAATTTGAGGCATTTTTCCCCCTCCACGCAGCCTCACCCCGCGATCTCACTCTCTAATCCAACTTCCCCCATTTTATGACGGTTAATTACATGAGCTTTTTTGATGAGATCCGATTAATTAAGTGAATGTTGAGAGCGGGGAATCGGGGTGGAAGGACAATCCCGTAAAGGGCGGTCATTTCAAATGGAAACACCCCTATCACGTGCACGTCACCAGAACATATAAATAACGGGGAGGGAAGAGAAGAGAAAAAAAGGGGAACGAAAAAAAAAAGAGAGAACGAACAAACCCCTCGACGGAAGGAAAAATGAAATCCCGTGAATGATTGTTAACCCTCATAGCGTTCTAGGAGGCTTTTTTGTGCCCGTTACAACTGGTGCCGAAACCCCGTATCATATATAATGCGATAACAGGGCACTTTTGTTTCGCAATAATGGATGTACCAAAGCCGGGAAGAGTCTCACCATGTCGAACGGGCAAATGGGGGAATTATAACGACCTTTTTTTTAATGGCATCAGCTCACCGCTACAAGCTGGTTTGAAAAACTGGCTACACACAATTTAGAAAAAAAAACCTAACAGATAAAATCCGTTTGTAGGCAAACGGAATTGCTGTCGACATGAAAATATAGTTGTAGAACCTCGCGACAATACACTACCACAGATACCGCCTCATATATCGATATAAACGTACACGTATGTTGCTATGGGGGATCAATAACATCAGACACTCGATAGTTGCGACTGTGTCCGTCAACTATATCGACGACACTGGAAACGAATTCAGCGCCGAAGAAGAAGAAAATGTGTTTATTGAAAGAAAATGGAGACTTCATAACATAATAATAAGACACGTCTAAACTAATAAAGGATTTGGATAAATACTTTTAGAGATATAGCCGAAAGAGTACCAAAAGCGCAATTTAGGTACCACAAGTAAACCAACATTTGAATGCGTGTGGCGGACTAATCCATGAACCGTGCACTACAAAATGTGCACTACATGAAATACATGTATTTGGTGTCAATTGACTTATATTAGGGAAGCGTAAAATTTGTCGTACGGGATTTCCTACGAACTAAACATGGGAATTAGATTAAAATTGTAAAGTTAACTAAACGTGCTCCTTCCCACACACCCCAGTTACATTTTGGAAACATTTTAAAAACATTTCTTCTAAAACATTTAATGTTTCAAAAACATCGTGTTACTTGAGTGTAATATTTTCAAGACGTTTTCAAAACGTGTTGAAAACGTCTTGAAAATCGCTAATGTTCGCACTTCGTGACGTTTCGTGAAACTTTTGTAAGATCATCTCCAATACGTTTTGAATACATGTCGTAGGATGACATACAATCATAGCTGAACACAAATGTTTCCAAGATGTTTGCTGTAAGATGTATCAAAGACATTAAATGATTAACATTTCCTAGACGTGGCATGACCAATGTACACGTGTCCGCAGGGTCGACCACTCTGATTCACTTCATCAAACTGTTCGCTACCAGTATAAGTGTTGTGGTAACAGTGTCATTATCGAAATGACTGTGAGACAAAAATTATGTTCCACAGAGTCCGGACCAAGAGATGTCGTAAACACTTTAGATATGGTCGCTCCATTACCCCGATTACTCGATAATTATACGTGTAAGTTATAAATGAAGTGATTGCATAACCAGTTATTTATAATTTACTTAAATTAATATTAAATGGTACACAGGCTTCTACTAGTACCTGTCTACGCCGGCAATAATTTATACCAAGAAGCACCCACTAACAAATATTTGGAATTACTAGGTATCTTTCAGTAGTCACACAAACTATTTCAGAACAAGAAACTCGGAATCCAAAAACCACGTGTAGTTTGTATCATTTCAGTACGAAAATCAGCCTCAATTCTGGTTTTGCAAAGTATTAAGGATCTATTTTCGGCCTGGCCTGATTTTTTTTTTTTTTTTTTTTTCTACATAAACCCACCTATATCCCGGTTGCGGAATCAATATCAGTCCAAATGCTATTTTGAAGTTCATATGGATACAGGTTTAAACTCGAGTATTTTCGCAAAACCTGTTTAAAATTAATTTTGAAATTTTGATAACGTCTTGTCACGAAGGTTTCCACAGTAAGCATAGTTTTTTTACGCATGTGAATAGAGTTTGTTTAATCCAATGTTGTGGGCTGTGATAGGATGTGCGATGGGAGATGCATGAGGATAAAGTCCTTCCCTTCCCCACTTATTCCTTACCTTCCCCACCTATACCGTTTTTCGCCTCTCCCCCCTTGGTCAATCAGTCACATGTTCAACGTTGCACGGTATAGTCCGGAAAACCAACCCAAACCCCTCGTCACCCCAAACTCGCCGAAATCTTCCATTTAATCTACCTAAATTCTCATTCGCAAGTACGGTGTGGATACGCTGCCAAGTTCCGCGCCCACCCCCGTCGACGGGACGCTCCAGCGAAGATACTTCCCCAAGGTCAGTTATCCATAATTTTCTCTTTCCTATACCATTCTTGTGTATTTCTATTTGTACGCTTGTCACAGCCCATAAACCCCTCAAATACAGTCCACTTTCAGTGCCTCCCCCCAATCATTTTCTTCCCCCGGAGCGTACTTACAGAGTTCAATTCAGAGAATTTTTTCTTCTGCTGATTTCCATAATGAGGAACAGCTGATTCAAATCACAGATGGTGTTGCAATATCGGGTTTCTCATTCTTAGATATTTTCGAGTCAACGACTATTTTGAATACAGCCTGTTAAAGTCAACATTTCCGGGATAGGCTTTGACAGACGCTAAATTCGAAAGGTTTAATGCTGCGATTTCAGTTTTTATCAGCTCTTAAACTAATCAGAACGCTCATCTGTGTTAGTGAGGAAGATGGACATGACATGTTTTTCAGAAAGTGATTGTGAAGGGCGGGAATCATGGATGGTGGTGGTGGTGGGGGTATTCTGTAGTAGAGGGAATTGTCGTTGTTTTAATTAAATCGCTAAAGAGAAGACTTTGAATTCGAAGATGCATTGCATATTGTTCCCTCGGATGCCCACCAGAGCCTCCACATCCCATCGCGAATAGTCGTTGAGGGGTGAACCACAAAAACTCGCATCCGTCGGCACAAAACCTCATTTCTCCCGCGCTTTCGAGCGGCGAGTTTTCCTACTCGTTTTATTACGCCACTCTCAGGGCAGGACTTAACTTGGAATCGAGTTATTCAAAGTCCCTCCTGCGTAAACTGGCTCAAAACGGGAAAAGGTGAAAATCGACTTGTAGGCTGAAGGAATCGGTTCAAGCTCTCGGCTTAAAGAGAAATACATAACTTGAGAAGGCTGAAAGAGGAGGTGGAGGGTTTTCGATTTGGATGAATAACACGAGAGAAGTTTTTGCTGAGTACGACAAATCTGCTGGATGCTGTTGGACGGGAGATGCGGGATGGAGGGGAGTGTGATCCCATAGCGCACTGCGCCGTCATTTTCTTCATTTTTTTCCTCCCATATAACCCTGGACTTGACCGTCAAGGCATATCTCAGGAGGGATACGTTTTGCTTCTTTTGCCACACTTTTATACTCTATTGGACCCCATTTGGCTTTACGTGCTATTTTTAATCAGAGGCGAAAAACGATAAACCTATGGAAGGCCGATTGTCAACGGGTTTGTGGCTCGCCCGGAACGTGAACAGGAGGCGTTTGCGAATTGTCATCTACTTTGCCTACGGAAAGAAGGTAATTTCGAATATTTTCTTGTAGGTTCTACATGTTATACATTATTGTCGTTGTAGGTTGGTCCAAGTAAACAAACGCACCAGAATTATATAGATATATAGATGAAATGTTAAGGGACACGAACTAAATATATGAAGAGTACAGAGGAAGAATGATACATGTCCATAAAAGCTCGTTTTTAAACCTTGATAATGGTTTTTTCTCGAGATCAGCTTCTATGGACATGTATCATTCTTCCCCTGTACTCTTCATAATATGGTTTATCAGCCCGGTGAATCGGGGACGCTGTAATGTCCATAATTGCCCATTCACAATTTTTTCTCTTTTTTAATTTATTATATTCGATAATGAACCATTGGTATCAACAAAGGAAAAATTTTTTTCTCTCTCAACTCGTTTCCATTCGCAATAATGTTACCTACCTAGTTAATCATTATTGCTATTGTTACCTACTTAATTATTTTGTTGAATTCTCAGATTTTCTATCACAGTTCAAATTTAAATTGACTCGCCCTAGATACATTAATGAACCAAATACTAAAGTTTGAATAAACAATTACACATAACAAAAGTAAATAACTACTAGTTTAATTTCAGAACAATAAGGACAAAACGACTTTCCCTAAACATCCGCAGTTTTTTTTCTTTCTTTCAAGTAGGTACTTACCTATGTTTATAGATCAGTCTACAAAATAGAAGTTGAGCGTCAGGAATCTACTACATCCTAGAGCTTCCTTGGGGAACAGGAATAACTTGTTCCAGTCGGATCCGTTCAAGAATCCGTTCGCTTCCCAAGGTTCAAAAAATTGCTTTCACAAGTACCTATGATGGAACTCGGCCAATATGGCACATTCGCAGAAGAAGTGGAATGAAGTCTCTTCCTCCCTCAAATCGCACGTCGAAACAAGTGCTCTCTCTCTGTGTTCTGACATTCCACTTCCCAGCATTCAGACCAAGTTGCTCACATCTAGCTCTCTTCAACCGTCGCATTACTCGCAAGTCACCCCTTCAAACATTTTTTAAGCCCATTCCTCCAATGTTTTTGTATAGTTACCGGATATTGTGTCTAGTACGAGTGGAGATCTAAACAGAAGATAATAAACCGTTGTGGAAACCATTTGCATCTTTTTTCTTCGTTTTGTTCACTTAATTTTTCATTCATTTTTTAGCATTAAGAAATTGAAACGACAGAGATCACCTTCCTTTACGGGTCGATTTAGCTCTCAAAATCGCTTCCGATTGATGGCACTTCTGTCATGACTTTCGTCACCAATTTCATGTTATTGCCATTTGGGCCAAGGCGGTGGCAAGTCCTTGAATCGCAAAGTTTACTTATTCATGAAGTATTGGTGATTAGAAGTAATATTTCATGGGTTTGTTTCCCACTGCTGAATTCGGATATATCCATTTTTAATACGTTTTTCTGTGTATATGTATGTTTTTCGCATAAGCTGAACATAGTAACACGTGAAACAGTGTCCTAATGCACATGACATTTGGATTGAGATGTAGTCCGCTAGAACAGCTTAAAGTCAATCACCGAAACCTGGGTTTACGCACAACAAGCATCTTTCCCGAACCATGTTTTCGACCATTTGGAATGAAGGTTCGCTGGGTGTGAGCGGTAGGTAGCGTTTTCTCAAGTTTTGATCGAGTGGAATATCTGGAGAATTGAATTGGAATGGCTGCGTTAGAAGGGTTGGGCTGATCGGTCATCTTATTGCACATCCTCACACATGGTTACAGCTCTTTGACTACGATTCTCACCATTGGGATGTCACACGGTCATTATGCATGGCTAAGTTCGGCACAAACCTGTGATCACGCATATGGGGATTTCAAGTGAATGCTTTTTTTCTACGAAAAAATGAAAAATAGCGATTTGAAGTTGGAAGAGAAACAGAATTTCGATCATTTTGAACCTTCTTCTGTTTACAGTTGAAGATGGAAAGATTCAGCGATTCTTTTGTAATATTTACGGTATCAAGGTATTCATGTAGCATAAATCAATCAGTGAATTTCTGGAACTAACCTACTTACCCAAGTTATTCCAATTTACCATTTACCATAGACTACGATTTACCATTTACCATTTACCATTTACCATAGACTCGTACATTACATTTTGGCCCTGGACCCAAGAAAATGAAGATGCTCATGAGAACAGCTGAAGCAATCATGTTGTTTGGAGTGGAAATTCGGGCTGGGGCCTTTCAAGTTAAAAACCGCCTGCGGCCGGTGCAGAAGAGGTGAGCCTAGCGAATCGTACGGTCTTGTTCCCTGCTGTAGGGGTCATTGCTGCCAATATCCCGATCGACCTCCTTGCAATGGAGAGGAAGCGAATCTACCTCCGGCGATCCTCAGACGTGTCACTATCCCATAACAGGAACGAGGTGAACAACGCTACAAAATTGGTAGAATGAGTAAGAATCTGATGTCTGGAGGGCGTGGACCCACAAGCGTATCCCACAGGTGCGCCCATGGCGCGACAGGGGGCACGGTGAAGTGGACTTCTACACTACAAAGTTCCTGTCTGGCTATGGATACCTCCGATCCTACCAACACCGAAGAACAGTAGCAGACACCGCAAAGTGTACTCCAATGCACCAAACGATTATTTTGAATGTTTTTCCACTGCGCCAGATAGACAAGAGAAACAGACATACTGGAAAAAGTGGAGGGTGAAATCACAACTGCTAACGCGATCAGGAAGATGATCTCCAACCAGCGAACTTGGGAGAGGATTGTGTCCTACATAGTCCAAATCCTCAAAACAAAAAAGCTGGACGACCCTTTCCTCAGGTGAAAACAAACTGGAGACGGCGAAAAGTCACCAGAAGGCCACTGATCGATCCCACTCCGAAGTAAAGCTGAACAAGTGATTCAGGGTGGATTAGGTAAAGAGGATAAGGGTTAGTGGTTTTTAGTGAGTGAAACTTCACACGGCTGCGGAGTGCGGTCCCTCCAAAACTTGAGTGTTTTTCAAGATTTTTCCCTCTGTTACCCTCGAAAAAAAAACTACAAAAATCAAAATTCACCAATTGATTGTCAAAATGGTCTTCGATATACTTAGATTGAGATTATTATTTGATAATACCTCATCAACCGAGCCGTGGGTAAGTCAAGCATCCAATGCTTGCCAATAGTAACATCATCGATCTTCACGAATGTTCCTTAACATTATTACGAGAATTCTTTCGTGAAGAAAAAAAAACCTAACTATTTCTTTCATAAATATCTTCCATAAACATCTTATTCTTATAAATATCCAATGAAACAAAGTAAACAAGTGCATACTCCTCAATAGAAGAGCGCATTCGTCGAAGAGGTTATATAGAAGCTATACCTATTGCCATTAGCTTGTTCAGAAATTAATCATGTAACAGAGCAGGCCGGGCAGGGCAGGTCGATTCCGAAATTTCAACTCAATAAATTTGATAACAAATTTGGATGTTGATCATTATACGTCCGACAACAATAACATAATTATTGTAGAAGCATCAAATCGTCTTCCATCACTTTTAAATTCACTCAAGCCGTCAGAACGCTTTACCTCTTCGGGTAGATTAAAAGCGTGAATTCCCCTATACATCAATGAGTTCTCCCAAAGTCGTTCTTTTCCTTGGTGAGGCGGTGAATAGGACGACGAGAGTTTGTTCGAAACTACAGAACTAGATCTCGTCGAAGAGATGAAATCATTTCTGTAAGACTTTTATTCTAGTTGATGATGTTTTGTTTATTTACTCTGATTATTCAATTAGTGACAAATACTTAGTCAAATAGTCTTGCGTTAAGGTTTCCGCTACAAAGCGTTGTCTGGAAGTTATAAGCGAAAAACTGAAGAAAGTCCGATAATGTCGACGTTTTTGGGGCAGCAAAATCATGCTCATTACTCCAAGGTTCTGTATTTAGGAAACATGGCAAATAGCAGTGCAGGAACAGCCAGTTAGCAAAGAGTTTGTGGGGGTATTTGATTTTTAATGCCTAAACTTCCACTATGAGTCGTGTGCGACAATGAACGCGACCTGGAGGCGGTAAACATACTGTTGTTAAAACAGATTGAACAAGAAAAAGACATCCCTTCCACCACAGGACACGATCCAACCGTCACGTTCCATGACCACCAACACAGCGCCGATTCTATTCTCGTAGACAAGAGGCGGCCATCCACTCCCTCGTCACCCTGGAGACAACTCATTGTTCATAACGGCCTACCGCAGATGTAATAGGTGTCATAAAATCTCCCATTGCCTCATACTATACAATATCATGTAATTTACGAGAGATTCCATACGAGCGGATGGTGCAGGAAGGGGAAACATAATCACAATTCAAACGTATAGATGAGACGGTTTGTTGTGGCGAGTGTTCTATAAAGGGCCATTGGTTTTTTTTCTCTGTCAAGATATCTTGTTATGTTACATATCACGACTTCACCATGATCTCTACTGTTTTCTAAGCTCTCACAACTGCTTTTTGGCGTACTATTATTATCAAAAATGGACCATTAGAATGACCAAGGAATACAAAAAAATAACCGCCCATACGTTCAAGACACGTAAAATTATAACACCCAATTAAAAAAAAGGCCATAACATTTCCCACATAGGGTTATTATTTTCTGTACAAATCGCCCTTCTACCTGGATCACTAGTCTGTACACACTATCATTGTCGTTCCAATAACTAAACGAAATAATTGAAGCAGCAAGTGATATGCAGCAATATTGTTCGACTAGGTAATCACAAGGTCATATCTGAATGACAAATAAATTCTCTGGTTTAACCAGTGGCGGCTCGTCCATAAGGCCACCTTGGCCCTCGCCCCACCCAAAAATTTGCAAAGGAAAACAGAAAAAACATAGAACAAGGAGAAAAAAATCTTACCTACTACTACCCACCATGGAAGAAGGGAGATCTCCCTTCCTCCATGACTACCCACTTCCACTGAGCTCTTGCAGGCGGGCGGACTTCGTCTGACTTCGATAGCAGTACACTGTGTCACAGTGACTGTGATAAAAGTCGCGTCCTCAACGCATTTTGTTTCGATTTATCGATTAAAAAAGTCGATTATCGGATCGACCAAAAGTGCCCCAGTCTCAATGTTGAAGGTATAGGCGCTTCCTGGGGTGGGGGAAGGCACCCTGTGTTCCGAGATAGGAGCCCTTCTGGGCGGTGGCCAAAATATCGAATCAACTCGAACGCCGAAAACAATCGATTTTTTGGTTCCTTCCCAACTGTTGATATGTGATCTTCATAACCTTCGTACAATTTAACCTACTCGATGTTTGGCCTGCGACGCAATTGCCCGTGATTTTTGCTTTCCGTGATTTTTTCTTTCAATTTCCTTTCTTTGTTTTTCGTTCGTGGTTTCGGTTTTCGTTTTCGCGTTTCTTCCCTGAGTTCAGGCGGCTCCGGCGGTGTTGAAGCTGCACTCGATCCCTCGCTGAAGTTGCTCAGATAAGTTTTTTTTTTGTAGATTGATACTCTAGTTCTAGTAGGTAGATACCAACCTCCCGGCGAATTAGGTACATAGATATTTTTTTAAGATGAATAGAGTTGACTCTTTGCTGCTAACCCCAGGACTAAATCGCCCGTTTCTAGACAGATTAGAGATAAAACGATTGGGTCGAGACTTACCTACATTAACTCTTACACAGAAAGTAAGTAAGGGGAAAGGATTGTTTGCTGAACGCAATTGTTACCATAAAGCTGAATGGATTACCGGTTGTCCGAAAAGGAATGCGTTTTTTTGTTATTATTGTCTGATATTTGGAGGGGGGGATTCTATATGGACTGAAAAGGGTGTAACTGATCTGAAACACTTGGGGGAAAAAATCAGATCTCACGAATCGACTAAAATACACATTAATAACAGCACTGATTTCAACCTTCTTGGTAAAACAAATATTGCTGCCGCCGTCGATTCAGCGCACGCTATTGCCATCAGGCACCACAATGAGCAAGTAGACAAGAATCGCTACATTCTCTCTCGTTTGATTGACTGCGTAAAATTCTGTGGGATTCACGAATTGCCGTTGAGGGGACATGACGAGACAGCAGACTCTTTGAATAAAGGTGTATTTCTGGGCCTGATCGATTACACCTCTAAACTTGACGACGTCTTTAGGGAGCATCTAGAGCGTGCCACTGTTTTCAAAGGGACTTCCAAAAGCGTCCAAAACGAATTGCTTGACTCCATCTTGCACGTTTGTTGGGAGGTTATCAAGAATGAAATTTCAAGTGTCACCTACATCTCAATCATGGCAGATGAAACAACTGATGTGTCAAATCTGCTGCAGTTCGTCGTTGTTTACAGGTATTTTTTGCCTGACAAAGGTTTAGTTGAGCGCTTTTATGGATTCGCCAATCCTGATTCAGCTAATGCGGAACATTTGTCAAAAATAATTTTGAACCATTTAGAGGAAGTGATCCCCAAAGAAATAGGCATTCATAATATTTTTCAGTTTAATTATTTACTAGTCATCAATTTACTTTTGATCCATACATACCAAAGATATTAGGTACTTCAACGTTCCTAGTCAAATAAATTTCCTTTCTCCAATATATTTTTTGTCGTTATATTTTTTCAGCTTGTTGTAAATACCCACAGTATTTACGCCTACCTACTCCAATAATAGAATTTTTTGACTACCTTTATAATGTACTCTTTGAATAGTACCCGTACAGTCACAATTTCTCTTTTATTCTTCCTATCATTTTGAAGATAATTATTTGGGTGGGTAGGTGGGATTGCCTTGCAGCCACCTCCTCGTCGGTAATCCTGGATACTGGTCAGTAACCTTCCCTCTCCTCAAGAGAACTCTTTGGAGAATGATGTTTCCTGACTTGCTAAGAGCTGCATACCACTAATTATGAAGCAGTTTAGCTGTAAGGGTAGTTTGAGTTTAGTTCCTATAGTGAGTACCTAATAGGTAGGTATGCACCTAAATATTGCCCTGGTGCCCCACCAGTTTCTGAGCCCACGAGCCGCCCCTGGGTTTAACCTTCATCCGCTCGCGCTCCTTTAAGTCACACTTGCGCTCGCCGATCCTTAAATTATTATTCTCTATTGATGTTTTTTCAATCCACTAGCACGACAGTACACATAAAGCGATGAGTTTTAATCAACAAAAACTTAAATTCAAATATAAATCAGGTAAACCTCAATACAAATACTCGTAGATACAAAAGTTCCTGTTCACAGCACAAAACAGTTTATGGGGGTAATATTCAGAACTTTTTTCTCCGTTGTGACTAGAATTATACTATTCAAGATTTTTTAACAGTATTTTTATCGATAAACTAGCTTACCAGTCGTGAGTTACTGCGATCTCATGAAGGGGTTAGGTTTTTTATGAAAGCTTTATTCGAGAGAAACGAAGATATTCATAATTACTTACATATCTCAATTTAAACATCACGTCGGAATGCTTGACAACGGAGAAACTAAAGTAGGGAAACACCCCGTGATCTCATGAGGTTCTGATATCGTTAAATTAGTTATCTCCTATGGTGAACAGGAGAGAAATTAGCTGTATAGCTCACGAAGCTAATCTTACATCGTGTCAATAGTGATCTCAGAAGGCTGTCTACCGAATATCAGCGCCCTAGGTTGAACAGGAGATTCAACTCAATGACCAGGAAATCGAGTTTATTTCAATGAAAATCAGACTTCTTACCTCCGGATGTACTTGTAAAGGCCTAGAACATGTACGCGTTAAAAACAGTATTGTACATTAGTCCTGGAGCCGAGGCCGAAAATGGGTGTTCATTTTAGGAGAAGGTTTGATATAAAATTATGAAAATCTAGTCAATTCTGAGTAAGAAAATCCAAGTCTGCCATTTCAAAGCGGTTGCTTTCAAAAATGGCAGCCATTTAAAAAGTGACGAAAACGCACAAACATGACCTGTCTTTAGGATGGATGGAACTTTTATAGATGATAGATTATGTCCAAACATAGATGTTTTCACCAGTCTGCCACTTTCAACCGGTTGAAAATGCGTGGCAGACTCAATTTCAAAAATTGCATTTTTCGGGTGTAAAATTTACAGTATTTGGGACGCCTCAAATTTTCACACATGATTATATATGCCCAAATAAGGAGTTTGAGACTTGTCTGCCAATCTAAAGCAGTTGAAAAGTAATGGCAGACTTGAATTGAAATATTGCCAAATTTGGTGATAAATTTCATCAGTTTTAGGAAGATTCAAATTTCAATACGTTAAAGTACCTGTGGTATGAGAGCAATAGACCATGGTCTGCCTTGCCTAGCCAGTTGCTTTCTACCGACAGACTGAAATGCAAAAATTGCCAAATTACTGATCAAAATTTTGTGATTTTAGGATGCTTCAAATTTCGGCTCAACATCATTCTCCTGCAATAAGACTGAAAAAGAGTAGTCTGCCTTCAGTAACCCGTTTTTTAAGTTAGGCAGACTGAAATTGAAAAATTGCAATTTTCAAGGTCAAAATGAATGTATTTTGGGAAAGTTGTAATTTTGGCATGTGATACTAGCATGTTAGTGTAAACTTTTTGACGCAGTCTGCCATCAATATTCCGCTGCCTTCTGGCGGCAGACTGAACTCAAACGTGGGAAAACAGAAATAATTTCAATTATTGACCATTTTTATGGTAAAAATGCATCTTCTTTAGGACGATTCAAATTTTGGCACATGATACTACATTCTAAGAAGAAACTTTGTGACATGGTCTGCCATCAATATCCAACTGATTTTTTCGGCAGACCAACAATATTAGGTATCTTACTTACATAATATGTTACAATTTGCCATCCCTCAACACCTTTATTAGCTGCAAGTAATTTTTTCTACATCCATTTTCCTTCATGTCCGACTGTAGAAAATATCATTAATTTATAAATGAAACAAGGGAGAAGCAGAAAACAGAATGGGAAAACACTAAACTTCGCGTCGAAAACGGCCGTTAGGTGGGTCCCGGGTAGCCGCCCAGAATAAAACTGCCTTTTTTTCATCTTCCAGGTAAACTACAGTCTAGAAATTTTAACCGTCAGTCGGGGATAGACCACATTGCAATATTCACTCGGTTTCTCATCTGTAAAATTGTTTAAATAATACCTTTTTGTAATAATACAAATTAAATTTTGATGCTGAGCTATTGACTTGAAATTTTAAAAATACTTAGGTCAGAACTGGATCACAATGCAATATTCACTCGGTTTTTTGTCTGTAAAATTGTTTAAATAATACCTATTTGTTTAAACAAATGAAATTTTGATGATGAGATACATACTTGAAATTTTAAATAAAGGTCAGAAATGGATGACATTTCAATATTCACTCGGTTTTTTTCTCATTGCAAACCTGTTCATTGTGTACCCAAGATCCTTTCCTAAAAGACCTGGCAGCGGGAAATATTATTCAACATGGTTTGAAAAGGGAAAAACAAGTTTTGTAAAAAATCCCAATGCTCTAGGTAGTAGTCGATACCAGTGACCAACATTTTCTTCAGTAGTCGACATGGTTTTGCACTAGTAGTCGACCTACATGTGTTAGAAGTCGACAGTATCACTTGAGTCAGTAGTCGACAGGTTTCGTCATTCCATCGTTTTCGAATTTTACGACATCTAAATAAAACACATTCAACTGTGAATCGGAACTTGAAAATAGATTAATAAGATGTACCTAATGAAGTTATCAGACTTTTTATTTGCAAACAGCTCATTATCAGTCTCAAATTTCAATAAGTACTTAAGTAAAAAGGTATAAAAACTATAGTCGAAAACTCATTGTCAGAAAATTGACATTACAGTTGGGCTTAGGTACCTATTTACACATTTTTTTGACATTTTCATGTCTTTGCTTTGGCACATAAACTGAAACGGGAAAAATTTGTTCCCTTGATTCACCCTTTCCCTCAGATCACGTCAGAACACAAGCGACCGGCGGGAAATTACGTCAGATCCTATGACGCACGAGCGTATGAAGTAAGACGGCTGGCAGGAGGCCAACTAGTACGTCAGAGCCTATGACGCACGAGCGTATGACGTAAGACGGCTGGCAGGATAACTAGTGCGTCAGAGCCAATGACGCACAAGCGTATGACGTAAGACGGCTGGCAGGTGGCCAACAAGTACGTCAGAGCCTATGACGCACGAGCGTATGACGTAATACGGCTGGCAGGAGACCAACAAGTGCGTCATAGCCTATGACGCACGAGCGTATGACGTAAGACGCCTAGCAGGAGGCCAACAAGTACGTCAGAGCCTATGACGCACGAGCGTATGACGTAAGACGGCTGGCAGGATAACTAGTGCGTCAGAGCCAATGACGCACAAGCGTATGACGTAAGACAGGTGGCAGGTGGCCAACAAGTACGTCAGAGCCTATGACGCACGAGCGTATGACGTAAGACGGCTGGCAGGAGACCAACAAGTGCGTCATAGCCTATGACGCACGAGCGTATGACGTAAGACGGCTAGCAGGAGGCCAACAAGTACGTCAGAGCCTATGACGCACGAGCGTATGACGTAATACGGCTGGCAGGAGCCAACTAGTGCGTCATACGACGAGACCTTTTATGTCTCTGCGCCCCCTGTCACACCCACACCGCGTACCTCGTACTTCATTTTGGTTTATTATCTTCGATAATGAACCATTGGAATCGCCCAAAGAAAAAAAATTTTTAACCCCCCCTCAAAATTTGTTGGTTTACGGAAAATCGAATAAAAAAAATCCGTCCGTCCGCCGTACGCCGTCCGCGGCACTTTGCCCAGTTAGCGTTGAGTTAAAATTACGACATTTTTTTTATGGGTTTCGACCAACCCCACAATGGTCCTCGAAACTTTTCATAACCCTAGGTCAAGGGGAAGGGGTTCAAAACGAATTTTGAAAATTTGAAAATCTCATATCTCGAAAAATTCATATAGAACGGTATGTTTTTTATTTCTTTTTCTTTACATGGGCTTTCCACCTCAGCTTGCAGTCGAGAGTCATGCCAATGTATTTCGCCTCGTCCGCTTAAGGTACTGTTTGTGAGTTAATATTAACTTATTAAATTTTAATGGGATTACGTATGTCTTCAGATTCGTGAAGTTTATATGGATAGGTTTCGTTTCGTTCAACTTCTTCCTAATCGCTTCGTCCATTTTAGGACGTAATGCGAGATTGCAATTCTGACTTCGCCGTCGTGTTCAGCGGTGAAATGTCCAAATGTCGGATGCAATGTGGCGATAAATAAATAATCAAAATTGTTGGAAAAGTAAACAAAATAATGTTATTTCTGGATTCGGTTGATGTTACCAATGTACAATGGAAAATAACTAAACTTGCCTAAATCTATGGCCATAGAAAAAAAAACTCCCTTCTGTCTATACCAGACTGTGTTGCAAATCGGCACCATACCATATTCTCACCGTACTCATACCATACCATACAAATTTCTTTCCTATAATACCATACTGTACTATACCAAATCATACATACAATAATATACCATACCATACTCATACCATGTCATACAAACCGAGTGAATATTGAAATGTCATCCATTTCTGACCTATATTTAAAATTTCAAGTATGTAGCTCATCATCATAATTTCATTTGTTTAAACAAATAGGTATTATTTAAACAATTTTACAGACAAAAAACCGAGTGAATATTGCATTGTGATCCAGTTCTGACCTAAGTATTTTTAAAATTTCAAGTCAATAGCTCAGCATCAAAATTTAATTTGTATTATTACAAAAAGGTATTATTTAAACAATTTTACAGATGAGAAACCGAGTGAATATTGCAATGTGGTCTATCCCCGACTGACGGTTAAAATTTCTAGACTGTAGTTTACCTGGAAGATGAAAAAAAGGCAGTTTTATTCTGGGCGGCTACCCGGGACCCACCTAACGGCCGTTTTCGACGCGAAGTTTAGTGTTTTCCCATTCTGTTTTCTGCTTCTCCCTTGTTTCATTTATAAATTAATGATATTTTCTACAGTCGGACATGAAGGAAAATGGATGTAGAAAAAATTACTTGCAGCTAATAAAGGTGTTGAGGGATGGCAAATTGTAACATATTATGTAAGTAAGATACCTAATATTGTTGGTCTGCCGAAAAAATCAGTTGGATATTGATGGCAGACCATGTCACAAAGTTTCTTCTTACAATGTAGTATCATGTGCCAAAATTTGAATCGTCCTAAAGAAGATGCATTTTTACCATAAAAATGGTCAATAATTGAAATTATTTCTGTTTTCCCACGTTTGAGTTCAGTCTGCCGCCAGAAGGCAGCGGAATATTGATGGCAGACTGCGTCAAAAAGTTTACACTAACATGCTAGTATCACATGCCAAAATTACAACTTTCCCAAAATACATTCATTTTGACCTTGAAAATTGCAATTTTTCAATTTCAGTCTGCCTAACTTATAAAACGGGTTACTGAAGGCAGACTACTCTTTTTCAGTCTTATTGCAGGAGAACAATGTTGAGCCGAAATTTGAAGCATCCTAAAATCACAAAATTTTGATCAGTAATTTGGCAATTTTTGCATTTCAGTCTGTCGGTAGAAAGCAACTGGCTAGGCAAGGCAGACCATGGACTATTGCTCTCATACCACAGGTACTTTAACGTATTGAAATTTGAATCTTCCTAAAACTGATGAAATTTATCACCAAATTTGGCAATATTTCAATTCAAGTCTGCCATTACTTTTCAACTGCTTTAGATTGGCAGACAAGTCTCAAACTCCTTATTTGGGCATATATAATCATGTGTGAAAATTTGAGGCGTCCCAAATACTGTAAATTTTACACCCGAAAAATGCAATTTTTGAAATTGAGTCTGCCACGCATTTTCAACCGGTTGAAAGTGGCAGACTGGTGAAAACATCTATGTTTGGACATAATCTATCATCTATAAAAGTTCCATCCATCCTAAAGACAGGTCATGTTTGTGCGTTTTCGTCACTTTTTAAATGGCTGCCATTTTTGAAAGCAACCGCTTTGAAATGGCAGACTTGGATTTTCTTACTCAGAATTGACTAGATTTTCATAATTTTATATCAAACCTTCTCCTAAAATGAACACCCATTTTCGGCCTCGGCTCCAGGACTACATGCAAGGAGAGCTGATGGCTGATGGAGAGCAGGTGAAGTTTATATGGTCCATTGAGGATTTGAGCCAATTTGATCGCATTCAATTTTGTTCTTACACTATTATTGTTACAAAGGGTTACATAGAGTAAGTGGGTGTTACAGAAGAATTTATTGAATATACAAACACTCTTCTGGATTCTAATGAGTTAAATGAGTTCATAAGTGGCTGTAAGGAGGGTATTTTCTTCTATCACGGTAACATGATAGTAAGTTTAGAAGCACTGGCATTGAATGGTTTTCTGTCGTTGACAAATGTAGTCACGCGAGAGGTTGAAAATACCAAGTATTGTTTGGATCATACTGTCCACTCTCCACATACTGTCCAACATACCCAACAAAACTTACATGACCACTATAACGATTAGAACTTGGCAGACCACCAACTATACTTAACTTTCCACTGAGGAAACATAATGACGATTTATGACGAGTTATCGTCTGGAGTGACACATACACAAATATATACCTACTCGTACATACACATGATTTCTGGTATCTTTTGGCAGTGAATTCAGGATGGTCGGGAACGGATTTTGGTATGAAAATGTTTCGAAACTTAGAGTTTTCAAAATTTCTTCGAAAATTCGGAAATAGGTAAATAAGTAAATGTTTGAGAGCAAAGATATGAGCACATACATGATGAGTATTCTCATTCCCCGACACGGGTTGGTGTCCATATGGTCATCGTAATATTGTAATGGACTCTTCGCCTCTGGTCTCCCCTGTGTGATCACCCTTCGAAATTCACCTTATAAAATCACCCATAACTCGTTGAAATCCCCTTATAACTCGGCGGACATTGCTTCGACTAACCAGCGCTAACCACCTTCCCCTTCGAAAGATGAAAGATGACAACTGACCTTATTCACTTTATACAATATTCCCTTCAATATCCCTAAATCACTAAAGGCCGGGATATCAATCTCATTTAAGTGGCCGTTACGGCAGATTTATCCCGCGGATCTTAGTTATATTATACAAAGGCGTTCATCAATTCCCGTTTAAGGCCTAACAGGGGTCTACATTTAACGGATTTTCAAGGGGCCGGAGAAATTAGTGACTATCCCCAGCTTCCTAACCTCAGTCGAATATTCGGTGGACATTCTGCCTGTTATTTATCGAGTTGTTGCGGACATTAGCGGTCACCACGGGGGCACATCTCCGTCAAAAAACACTCACAGTTCGTAGTAGTGGGTACTTGATGAGTTCGACAGGAGATGACGTACCTACGGTAACCTATAATATAAGGCGGTAATAACTAGTAAATTCGTTCAACGTGTGATGTTTTGGTGCAATTGGAATAATGAACCGTCTATTAACTAAATAATAACGTAATGGTCGTTACAAAAGTAGTGTCTGACGATGCCGGTAATAAGTACACGAGTGGCCATTAACGTCCCGAACGCCATAGCGTAGTTACAACACAATTTGTTGATGTATCCAAGATTGGTAGTTTTATAACCAAGTTAATCACGATTGTGAAAATAAGTGGATGAAAGTCACATGAAAACATCGTACGACCATTTCCGTTTTATAATAAACACTACAGTATCAGTATTGTGCCCGTTAAAACTGTTTACGAGATTCTACGCTTCTCCATTGAACACGCTACTAACTTGGTTTAATAATTTCAACAATGAACCGTTGGTTTCGACCAAAATCAAAATTAGTGGGCAGAACAAGACGAATCGGAAAAACAAATGTAAGCACCCGTATATTTAACAGCCTTTTGAAACCACCAAAAATCACATATGTATGCAAACTATGTGAGTATGAATAGGTATTCTCCTCCTTCTTTTCAATACCTAAGTATCGGGTTCCCATCGCCGCATACGATTTGTACGGTGTTGGATATGGTGACAAGGCCGCTGTGATTGGCCTCTGTCAACAATGTTGTGACCACGCACTACAGCATGACCTTATCCAAATCCTTACTCGTCTTCCTGGCTGTGTGGTATCTCGAGATAGTTGGCTTTGAGAGGAGCGAAGAGAACTTGAGGTGGGATAGGGTTAAGCTTCTAGATTCAGTTATATCACGCCTCCTGGGAGACGGTTGAGGAGGGTGAGTGGTTCCCCGTGGTTTCCCATATTTCAGGGATTGTTTAACTGCAAAGCATTCGGCTTTGTACATGGACGACTTATTCCTTAAACTGAAACTTCTGCTTAAAAATCATAGAACGCGCATTCAGCTTGACCATTGACCAGCATCAAGTAGTTTGGCCACTTTTTTCTTAAGTTTCAGGGAGACTTGACAAAAACACCTTTACTAACATTTTTTCTGTTGCATGGACAATACAACTTTGCTAATTGTAACGAATGGAATGCAACAGATTTTCCAGATTGCATTGGACCAGATAGAATACAACAATAGGTCGACAAGCAATCTCCGTTCCAACCTGAATTCCTAGAGTGGTGCTTTTCGATAACTTCGGTTGCGAACAGATTGGAGTGACAGCACAAACGGCTGTGCAAGATGCAGAATTTCTTCTTAATGTCACCACGCACAGTCGGGATATTCAAGTCGCGATGGATATTTACATTCGTGGAGTACCCGTGATTACTCTGATGGCCCTTTACTGCGTGGTGCAGCTGCTTCCTTTTAGTCCGCATGAGTATTGTCAGGTAGGTCAAATAAGTGCTAAATACCAAAACCGTTTCGTACTTAGGCTCAAAGGTGATTTAAGCACCAATATGTGCTTGAGCTGGTGAATGTTGCGAATTTTGTCCACCAGTTGCTTCCTGTGATCATCTCACATCAGTTCACCATTTAAGTACAAGTATATTCTACGTACTGTACAACATCTCCTACCAGAATCAAAAGTACTGCTACGGGAACTAAATCTGATTTAGTTCCCGTAGCAGTACTTTTGAGGGTTCATCGAGAATGTCCCACTTTGAACACCGATCTTCCATTCCCTCTAGTTCCTGAACAGCAGGGGGCTTACTGAGGACTGCTGATAGATTCCTGAACGGGGCAGAAACTAATTCTTCTTATGTCCCACACGTAAATTAGGTACAAAATAGAAGGAAGTCGGTGACTGGATATTATAAAACTAAGTTCTGACAAAGGTGAGGGGAGAACGGGTAGAGGCAGCTTGTAGAAGGTGTAAGAAATAGTGAATGCATCAGTTCTGTCCAACGTTTCTGTCCGTTTGAATTCATTATTCAAGTCCATGAAACTTTCGTAGAGCATCCGTGCGGTTGGAAATCGTCTAGTTGATCCCATCTGCAGTATATCTTTAGGAGAACACGACCAGTGAATGGTTGCTGTCCAAGATGCACACGGGGTTCACATTACTCTGCTAAGAGGGCTTTTATTGGAGTTGAACGCATCGCACCCAAACAGGAACTGATACAGCTGTATTTTAAACATGACGAAGAAATGTGAGTAAGCTTCAACTGATCACATCAATTTCTCATCAATCTAAATTTGTGATTAATGTTTTGGGTGACGAAAATGGTGTTCCAGGAATAAGACGAAGTGGACAAAGTCTTTCGGAAAAGACAACGAGGAAGATCTGGTTGCACTATTGTACACTTTGATATGTTTATAACAACGTTTCGATCTGTGCTCCTTAGGCATCCCCTACTGTCATCACCGTGGATCATGTTGCTTGTAATTTTTCCTACAGCTGCTACCTGGACTATCAAGATACGAGTACTCCATAAGAACTCACAATCAAGAAAATCACATTTTTCACGAAGCCATCCCTTCTTGTCTTGTACAAAACTCCGTGGAACATCAGCAATCCCGGATTGATTATTTCAAAGATCATCATTCACTACAAGGAACATTATTTCTCCACTACCGAATTTCGAATAAGCACTATCACCTTCCTGACATGAGAAATACTTGCCAAAAAATCATTTGATGTTTCATGTTTCCATCTATATTCCTCTGCAGTCGTCACCAACAAAGTGCTACCGCCAGCGAAACTATCTTCACTACCAAGCTGCTTTGCCATATCTTTCAAAATGCTTGTACGACGAACAGAGGCATCATTATACAGAGCGCGTATCACGGTTGTGAGTGGATCGAAACGATCAGAACTTTTACAGTTCTAGTTTGGGTAATAGGTTTGTCACTTCTACATGCCCCACCTCTACCAGCAACCAGACAAGATCAGTTGTAACACAGAAAACACTGGAGATTGTTCTCTAGGAGGGAGATGAGGATGAGTGAGAGTGTGGGGTAGTGCATAGATGTGTTTGTGGGTGAGTCATGTGTTGAAGGGTCGGCGGCACGGGAGGGACCGCCCTAAATGATCGTTTTTCCGCGGGAAAACCTTGTCGGGAAGTAGCATCTGGTTGATGCGCTCTTTGTTTTTTAATTGGCCGACGAGCTGAACGCGGCGGTAACTGACGCTTTGTATTCAGGGCCCCTTCCAACAAGTATTCCTCCTCCTATTTATGTTTTACTCGTCGATCTCTTTTGAACGTCAGGCGTTTAGTTATCACCCACCTAATCCACCTCCGTCTCGTCAGAGATACCGAAAGGACGTCGTATAGACGATTTGGATCACCATCTAACCAATTTCATGTGAAAATCGTGTTCGACGTTAGCGAGTTTGGCTCAACGAAGGCGTGATGCACGCGGTGGGTTGCTCCGGCCTCTCGTGTCGTATTTGGGTCATTCTTAGTGGAACTTACATGTGACTGAATGGCACTAATCTGCTCCCACAAACATAATATTAAGTTGTATCTAAAATAGGGAAAACCACAACAACTTGTTAGTTGTAACGGTTTATTACATTTTACGTGCAGATCACCCTTCTGCCTAGATCAATAAATGATTGTAAACATTTTTTCAGATTTTTTCCAATTATTTCCCCCGATTAAGCCTTCAAATAACCTTCAACTTTATTTGCTGGGAGGTCAACCGACCTCAGATCCAGAATCAGCGACCCCAAAAACATTAAGACATAAGGGTTGCATAATTATGCATTAATGCTTGCATAGACTTTGTACTGGTTTGCTAAGTTGCTTCCCTTGCTTCCCGTATTTTCGATTCCACCGTTTGGAGGGTACCTGGTCTGTGAAAGCAGACCAGGACATCCGTCAGGGTGGGCGTAATTTCCTAACCTCCCCGGGTTACAGGGAAATCTCAGCACACCATTCATTACAACTTTTATTTGTAAACCTGTGTTATTAAGATTTGAGTGACTTTTATTTTTATTATTTATGTGTACTACATATTCCATGAATACCTACATATCGCCAGTTAAATAAAAGTCACTTCCTATTGTCGTACAAAGGTCTCAGCAATTGACGGATGAGTATCATTAAATGATTTTTCCGCATTCAGGAATTTACTTGTTATCCTGAATTCTGCCCTCACCCAGTTTTGCAGCTCAACTATCCAGTTATATTGGTCATAACGGAATCTGTATGTAACGACCGAATTTCCCGGTCTCACGGAAAAGCCTATAAACAGAGTTCAATTACCGTTTTGATAGCAGTTGTTGGTTTAGTGAATGCGGTCGGGTTGATGTTGTTGTCGCTGTTAGGCCCCTCCGGTGTCTTGTGCAGGCAAGTCATCCGCTGCCGGTTATTGTTCGCCTCTCGTCCAGCCGCCTCTCTGCCAACTTCATATTTACAGTGTTTCCACCCCTCGACCTGCCGCATCCTACCGCTACCACGCCTTACACTCCCCATCACTTTCACTACCCGGTTAACCAGGAGAAGGTGGTTACCGTCATTTCGTACAACATGATACGCGCGCGGCCCCGTACAACAATTCGATATGCCACGTAAGTCCCTATTAAAGGCCGGCTTAATGGCAAGGAAACGGCAGCATGAGTGGGGCAAAAAGCTCTCACCGATTTATGACGACAAAACCCCCTCCTTCCACTCCACTGAAGTCGTCTCGCCGCCATTGCACGAACGAGCCTCTTCCAACCATTGTCGATATTATGAGGTAGTACGTTCCTCTAATGGAACATGGCTCGAAACACAACGGCAACTACCGTGTTTCCACCCTACGCATTCAGTTATGGCATCATGATAGAAGAGCGCATGGATTAGAACTGAGTGTGGACGAGGTTTCAGGGAATAGAAATTGAGTTTTTCTCCATACGTTTCTAGTTCACGATTTTGCTGCTGCCACCGTTGCTCTAATGAAAAGCGCATTGTGGGGGGATTCAGAAAACCCACAAGCGTGAATCAAAAGATGGGACTTTAGACCAATTCCCATACTGAACAACAGCTGATTGTAACAGCAAATGGTTTTGTGACATGATTTTCTTGTTCTGAACTCTTTTTCGTGTCCGTGGAAAGAATGCAATTTCAAATAAGTATTATATAGATAATAAATTTTGTTGGTAGTTACATCTTTATACAGGGTGATCAAAAGGGCAAATCAGGCATTTAATGATTTTAATGCAAAACGTAACTATTGCACTACTATTGGCCGCGTGCGAGTTGCGGACGTGCTTTGATTTTGACGCCGTCCGCGGCACGTTGCCCAGTTAGCATTGAGCTAAAATTACGAAATTTAGTTTACGAGTCCGGGCCAACTCCACAATGATCCTTGACACTTCATGATCCTAGGTCAAGGGGAAGGGGTTCAAAACGAATTTTGAAATTTTGAAAAATTCATATCTCGAAAAATTCAGAGAGAACGGTATAGTTTTTAGTTCTTATTTAGATAGAGTTTATTCTATAGATTTTTTAAGACCATCGGCAGCTTTGTACGACCAGCCGTTTGTCCACAATGACGGCTCAAAGTTGGAGCAGATCAAAAGTCGTCAACATGAGGGTGAATAATGCGGCAGCCTCTCAGTCAATATTCATACTAGCCCAGCTGATTCGAAAAGCACATGGTTTTCAAATATAGAGGTAATAAATGATTAATGATCATTATTATTAATAAATATTAAGATAACTAATTAATCAAAATTATGTATAGCTAAAAATCAATAATAATATTTGTGTGTGTGATTCGTCGACCGTCAGTAAGAAGAATGCTGAGGGATGTCGGGGGTCGGTCAAGTGAGAGATGTTTTATGTGCCAACATTTCGAAGAATTTATTTCTTCATCATCAGCGTCTGACTCTGTGCTGTGCTGCTGTTGGATGAAACTGAAGAAGCTGGGGATGTGAGATTGATCCAACAACAGTACAGCACAGAGTCAGGCCCTGATGCTGAAGAAATAAATTCTTCGAAACGTTGGCACATAAAACATCACTCACTTGCCCGACCTTCGACATCACTCAACATTAATCTCCGACTTATTACTGGAGCACCTTGGTATGTAAGGAACAGCACCTTACACAAAGATCTGGACATACCTGAGGTTTCGAAGGGTCTCCAGATCTCATACAATATGCACCACCAAAGACTGTGTTCACATTCAAACTCACTACTCAGAGAATCCCTGCCTACTCACTACTCAAATCCCTGCCAAGTTGGTATTAAGATTGTTAAAAGTGAAGTTATTTATTGTTATATTTATCTACTATTGTTATAATTATCTACCAGATCTACTGTGTTATTTATCTACTATAAGAATAATCTAGTTGTGGCCCACCACTGGGTGGAAACCCACTGTACACGTCTCACTTGAAGTTTTATATACAAACGTTAGCACATAAAGTTAAAAAAAAAATTAATAATAATATTTCACACTAGGTCCTTGATCATAATTATTAATGATAATTCATAATAATTATTAACCTATTAGTGATCTAGATAAAAGGGTGATCTGTACAAGAAGATGATAAACTGTTGTGACAAGAATTTGCAGAGATTGTTCGATTTGATTCCTGGTCTTGTCGAAGGCCCTCTTCATCCTAAATGCGCTATTCAAATCGTACTCTCAATTTTTTCATATTGTGGAGAAATACATTTGATTTTTTCGTGGCTTTAAATACAAAATAACTTCCTACCTCTTCTGGATCGGCTATCAATTTTTCGAATGCCTCTCGATTTCTCTTAAAACGATGTTACTGTCTTTTGGGCGGAAAGTGACGAACGTCACTTGAGTCGACTCAAATTCACGTGGCGTTATTGAAGACATGGTGACGTCTTACTGGAAATATGTTTGGTTTCGTTATTCATGGATTTCGGTATTCCAGTGGCCCGAAATGTATCTAAGCTACTAGTATCGTCCAATCAACATATAAACAGCGGCTGAGAATAATGAAATACTATGAACAATTCGTCGAATCACACAATTATTTATAGGGAAATCAATTATTTAACAAATTAGAATCTCCATGGTTACATACGGTTCGATAATGTCGGAAGAGAATGGATTGTGTGGGTACGTCGCTTGGAAAACTCGGTCATTAATTCATGTTGCAAACTGGAAATGTATTTATTTCCAGCTCCCTTTAAAAACCTTGAAGTCACACAAATATGAATTTTCGTAAATGGAAGGAAGCGATAGGATGACGGTTTGGAGAACTCAGGATAGTGAGCGCGACGGTGAAGGGTTGATGAGCGATGGTGAAGTGGCGGAGGAGTAGGGGCCACGAGCTCGGTTGGTGATCCCTTAATTAGTCCCAAAAGCAGTAATTCACCGCTGTACAGTTATACCATTCTAACTAAGCTTTGGTGGCAAAATTAATGCGCTTCCTTCCCTAATGACCCGCCTGTCTATCAAAACCAGTGTCCTCCGCCACGAGGAGGAGGAACCGTCTGAACGAATCCTCGAGTTCCAGTGATTTGACGCTCCGAATCGATCGCTTACCACTGGGAATCGTGAGCTAACGCTGTCCTACCACCATGTAATTGTCTCGTTTTATGGTATTGGGGCCGATCTAAATATATCAAAGTGAAAATTTCCAAAGCTATTGTTCTCGGTCCAACCTTTTTAAAACTCGAATTTCCGAAAATAATTCATACCAAAATCCGTTCCAGACCATTTTGAATTCACTCCCAAAATACAAACAAAAATCGTATGTTTATATACAGGGTATTCGCCACTGCATGGATCTAACCGTAACATTGTATGTGAGACCATGTTGCAGTGTAGCGGTTGCTTCTCATAGAGAAATTCCATGAGAAAAAGAGCTTGAGTACGAAACCATGAGGGCCAATTCGAAAATGCGTTATAAGTATGTACCTTGCGACAACAGCCACCCTCGTCATCGCATTTGTCTGGAGTGAAACTTTTCTTTTTACCTTGTTTCATTTATACTCCATATTTTTTGTACTGAAATTCATTAAAACGACCTCAGAATTACAACGAGGATTTCACTTTGCCCTGATATAATTGAAATTATCAATCTGAATCATATCTGAGTTTTTTTCGTAATGTATGTTAATGATTTGGGGCACCTGAATTTCCCAGGGGAGCCCTTGATGTTCGCAGATGATACTGTGCTCTTTTTTAGCAGTGATAAGTGGGAAACTACTCATGGCCGAGCTAAAAGAGGTATTCAGGTTGTAAATTCTTGGCTTATTGCAAATAAACTATCTCTGAATTTGAAGAAAACAGTTTACATCCCATTCTATCTTTCTAAGCCTCATGACACGATAATGCCAATGTCCGATATCCGGGTTCACACGACAGCTTGTGATTTGTCCCTATGCTTAACATGCCCGGCAATAGTCCAAAGCACTGATATTAAGTATTTGGGCGTAGTTTTTGAATCTAACATGAAATGGCAAAAGCAAGTGGCATATGTTAATAAAAACTTGCGAAAGCTTATGTTTTTGCCAGATTACGATCGGTACTGTCAAGATCTCTTCTCAGGATGGTGTATTTTGCTCTTGCTCAGTCAATTATTCTTTATGCTCTGCCAGCTTGGGGAAGCGCTTGTGCCACAACACTGAATTCGATAGTTTTAACTCAAAAAGCCCTCATTAGAATAATTTCTAATAGCAGCTATCTTGCTCATACCGCGCCCTTATTCAAACAAATGAATATCTTAAATATAACCAATTTAATTAAAATCAGCTCAATCAAACAAATCCTAAAAGAAGGCTCTTTTAGTTTCCCACGGCATTTGACCAGCACCCGTTTTCAACTTTTGGGGCACATGGCGCTTCCTCAATACCGCACGACGGCGGCGCAGAGTATCTATAGGTACAAGGGAATATTACAATACAATCTGCTTCCGCCAAATTTTAAAAAAAAGTTATTTGAGCATCCTCTTCAAACTAACAAATTGTTGAAAGGATTTTACATTAACAACCAGCATGTAAACAACTAAGAAAGCAATTAATAAATAATAAGCAAGTATGGCAACTAAGACCTAGAAGGAAGAATAATATGCAGGATTGTAACATTTTTTTTTTAATTATAGAAAATAGCTACTAAGATTTGAAAAGAATAATACGTAGGCATGTTCCATTGTGATTGCGATTAATAGCTCGCTAGCACGGCTCTTCTCCCTAACACGGGCACTCACCCACACAGGGGAATAGTTTCTGTACAACAATTTTTTCAACTTGTATTTATGCATTTACTTGAGAAATAAAACTTTTTTCATTCATTCATTCATTCATTCATTCATTCATTCATTCATTCATTCATTCATATCCCTACAACGGCAAACACATAAAAATTGAGAATCCGTTAAATTCTGGTAGGTACTCGTATTTTCGTAGGTGCTCACTGTTTTTCCGCATTCAAACTTGAATTTCACCATAAAATCGATAAGGAATCGCATAATTGACCATACGAAGGCTGATGAAATTTTCAAGTTTTCCTGAGCTTTGACAGCTTTCAGCAGGTTTTTTGGAAATGCAGTTAACGTACAAGTATTTTCAAAAATTTAATTTTATAAAATTGTCAATGCTTGAACATCAATTGCGGTCTTTAGGAGTTCGTTTTTGTTTACGAAAGTGCATTAATGTGCGTATAGTATAGAAAATAACTCTGAATCCGAAAATGTGGTCCAAAGAAGAAAAACATTGTTTCTGAGTGAATGAAAGCGGGTTTTTATGGCAAAAAAACGTGGTTTTCTGAGAAAAAAAGTCAAAAAATCATATGCAGGGAATGGATTGAGATAGCAAGGTACGGTTGGCGGCGATCTACTCCATTTTCAGTCAATTTTTACCCATTTTTTTTCTTTTACACCAGGTGGCAAACACCCTGTATATTTATATATTTATGTAGGTATGCATCATACCAGACGATAACAGTTATAGTTACTATAATTATACTTAAGATAAAAAGTTCAGATTTGCACAAAAAATCTGTCTTAGCAATCGAAAGGCTAAGTTCGTAGATGGCGGAATCGGGCCACTCTATCCCTTTGAACCCGACTGGAACACATATTTCCTGAGACGCATTGACCCTGCTAGAACGGATGGGAAACATGTGTCCCACCTAGAAAAAACGACACAATAGTTAAGTTTCGGTACTTACCAAAGATTCCGTGATCCCCCAGCATGCCGATCAGCTGCCATACCGAAAATTGAGGTTCTTTTGTTTACTCATCATTGACTAATAGGCACCTGCCATATCAATACGTACGCCAAAACACGTAGTCGAAATCTGAATTGGACCAGGACATAATATTATGTGTTCACAACACTATGCTCCGCCAGAACGGTAGGGGTGGGGAATATTTAACGCAACCGCTTCAAATAACCTAATACTGTCCAGTAACATAATACCAGATAACCTATTACCCGAAAAACCGTATTACTGGAATAACTGTTTTGAGAACTTGGGAGAAAGGCCTTTGAGGGCCTCCTTGTCGCCGCCCATTCGGGATTTCTAATAATAGGTTGGCTGGGACTATTACAGGTAATGCCAGGTAATAGGTTACGGAAAACGAATGCGTGAAAGGTGTGCGATCATAACTGTCGACAAATTATTTGAGTGAGTATTAAGTTAGTTACGAGTAACAGCGATTGTCTGGTAAATGGATTAGGTTATTTTGGTAGGTTATTGGGTTACCGCCGATTCGATAACCTTTCTAGCGCCCAACGCAAAACCCAGACCGCGTTGGGCGCTGGAAAGGCTCTCGAATCGGCTATTTATAGGTAATTTATTGGTAATAGGTTATAACCTAATACCAAAATAACTAATACCAAACCTATTACCAGACGGTCTGGGACAGTATAATATACTGTCCCGCTTCACTTGACTATGCTAGAACGGAGGGACCATAGTGTAGACCATAGACCATAGACGAGAAAAGGGATTATCGATGTTTTTCTATGGTGAGTACTTATGCTTTTGAATATTTCATACTGAATTTATAATCGACTGGAGGCAGAAATGTTGACACCCGGTTAGAGACTTCAATAGGTACCTATCAATTTTCAGCCGGGTTCAGAGGGCTAAGGGGGGATTAGGGGAATTTTAAAGGGCGAAAATTATCCACAAATTCCAAAAATGAACTAATCTGACATGTGACACCTCATTTTAAAGCTGAACACGTTGGTGAACTCAGAATTGCACTTTGGAGGTGAAGAAAAGTGGTTTCACCTTATACGATATTTATTAATCTCGTGTTTATAATATAAACTCGTATTTATTAATCACAAACCTAAATCAACTTGCTACATGTATTTCTTAGGTTTTCTTTAAAATTATACTCGGTGTCACATCATAAACATCGTATTTCGGTGTCTTGGGATACACAGTAATGTTGTACCATGGGAAACTTCGAAGTGTACACCATCTTAGATTGTACGCTCTCCTCGTTGAAGATATCAGGACGATTTGGATCACAAATTGTAATCAATAAAATTCACTCTGAGATTGCATTGAAATAACGGCGAATATTAATATCGACAAAAAAATTAGCAAAATCAAAAACTGAAGTTTGTCCCAAGGTACAACAGTTCCCGTTACTAAGGGTCGTCGCCATGATCAAACGACTATTTTGAGGAATACGAAGGAGGACTCGAAAAACTAATATCAGCGCAACCAGTCTGTCTAAATTTCTCCTCAACTATGAGAATAATATAGACGTAATACTTGGAGCAGAGTTGGCGTGGCAAAGAACCCGGAGCTTTTGAGAGGGGCAGACCTATTATTCGACTGGTTTTGAATAGACTAGTTCAAAGGCGTTTAGAGATTTATAGACGCCCCTTTTCCCTTTCGCTCCGAACTGCGAAGTTTTTATTGGTGAAGCTGGTAAGTTGGAATACCACAAACTTCCCCCTTGGTCCTGGGACTTAATTAAGGTGTGTTCTGCACTTTTGGGAAGACGAAGGGGTAGGTGGGAGGCTGGTGGAGAGTAGAGTTTGAGCTCTTCAGCCATTAAATACGCTGCTGGTCGGCCCTTGGGGTCATATCGTTTCATATAATCTCCGTATAATCCAGAGGATATCCCCTGGTTTGAGTTTAGCAACACATTGTCAACAAAGGCGTTCTATACCGTCAACAATAACTTTGGAACTCGTCAAAATGTGTGTATCGTGTTTCATGTAAGCATGTACCTAACAAGTATCCAGAGGAGAATCATCCTCTCACGCAAATATTCTCAAAACTTCCGTTCACATTGAACATCGTGTCGTTGACCAAGCCGACCTTCTTGTTGGGATCACCCAGAAATAGTCAACCACACATTATGCGGTCTGATGGAGTTGAAGGATACTTCATTTGTGTTATTATCAGTGTCGTCTTCTGCGTCAGGAACCCGCGCCTCCTCACAATATATGAAGAATGGAAGGAGAAGTTGAATGAAGAAAAAATTTATCAAGAATAACAAAATATTTAATCAACAGTAAAACGCCCCCTCATCATGCCACAGTTACCTGCAGCTACCTACCTTTGGTGTTTGCTTTGAATCGCGAATCGAAAACGAATCTCGAATCCAACGACCATTACAGGTTGAAGGTTTTAAGTTTATATGGATCTTGAGCCAGAGTTTATAGCCTAGCGGAATAGTGGTGAACTAGTTTAAATGATGGCGCATTATTTGTACTTGTGGTTTTCGTGGTTGTTCTTATGTTGTACTACGTTTTACGTGAAATAAAAGCATTATTATTTAGTCAAGAAGTATCACTTACAACAGCATGGCTGAAACCAAGTCGTCTGAGAGGAAGAAGAAAAAGAATAACGAATGTCTGATTGCAGTGATTACCGACCAACTTGACGGCCCTAGTGTCCCCGCTAGAAGCTTGCGGGTCCCCCTATGACGTTGTCCTACAATGTTAACCTGGTTATTCTGGCGCGCGCCTGTACATGTGTACAATTGCAGACGCTTCCAGTTGTAATCTGCAGGTGCAGCTTTAGTATGATAGAACGCAGGAGGGTGAAGGATCGATAATATCCATTGATTCGATATGGATCCACTTTCAGAAATCCAATTTGTCATCCATTTTTAGGGTTTTGACACTTCTTTTCTTTTGCGGATATTGCTGTTGTTTGATTGTTCATAGTTATTAGTTACTCATTTAGTTTTTATCCTCCTAAAATGGATAGTTGTTGCATCAACTGTTCAATAGTCCGCGAAATATTAGCGAAAAACTCCACAGGCACGAGATCTGAAGGGAGTTGTCAAGGAACGTGATCGTGAGTACACTCGACGTTGAGAACTACAATAGATAGGTACCAATGGTTTTCGCGTTTTTATTCGACCTTTTCGCGAAGAATCTAAATCTCATCGAAGGTCTTCATCGTCCCAAATCAATAGTCTATTCGAAGCAAAATCGACATTTTTCGAACTTTTCATTATTTTTAGGGGCGGTGCACACTGGAGCGATACAACACACTATACGATATGCGATTTAACCCTGATTAGACACCGAATACGAATGGTGGAAACGCAATGAAAGCAACTGAAAGTGCTGAAAGTACTGAAAATCCAGTGCACACTGGCGCGACGGCAAGACGACACCGATAATAATCCTCTGAGGAGCTCATGACTAATACTGTTGAAAAAACTCTGCAAATTCTTGATACAACGTTTCATTATCTTCTTTGTGAAGATCAACTATCTATCTAGATGGTAGATTATTAATTATCATTCAAATGATTAATTATTATAAAGTTGTTTAAATGAATCTTGGTCTTGTTGAAGGTTCCTCAAAATTAATAGCACTGTTCAAATCGATATCGAGGTTTTTGGTGTTGAATAGTCACCTATTTGATTTATTTCGTAACGTAACGGGGCTCACAAGGATGATCTACACAAAACAGTGCTCGAGACAGAGGGGCGATCTGTACAGAAAGTAATCAACCTTTGTGGAAAATCTTTCCTTTGTGGAAAATCGTTAAACCCTTGTTCTCATCCGAAATTGGCCGAAGTAAACATATAAAACGGACTTTATTTGTGTCTGCACGTAATTGGATACGAGCTAGAAGGAATATTACTATTTGCAATAGAAATCGTACAAATAAACGAGGGCGGGGTGTAGCGAAACGTAATCATTCGACAATTAGTGGAGTCTATGAGACACGAAGCTTCTGTTACACCCTCCAGCACAGTTGAGCCTGGGAAGCTGTAACCTTCTCGTAACCTCTTCCTTCCACCAGATATTTCAACCAGTTTAATTAACGCAAAAGAGAACCTCGCACTAAGTTTTGAGTTGGAGTGGAGCGGTGAGAGGACGTGGGTTTGACGAACGAGGGACTGCTAAACTATTTTATTGAACGAATTGTACGAGCTGCGCATATTGTGGAAGATGGTGTGCGGCCTTTTGCAGTTCTAGGTCTCCGTTTGAATTGAAGAAGAAAAATAAATTACGACCTCCCCTCGAATTTGGTGGGATCATGACTCGAGACAAGTGGAATCCAAATGTCGTACTAGAATAGCCCTATAAGTGTTCTATGATCCCATAACCCCAACTGTATTATAGGGGAAATAATTAATTCGCAAATTGCAGTGCACCATACGGCGGGATCGAAAAACCAAGTTCACCAATCGCTCAGGAGCGAAAATTCAAATAAGGAAACACCAAAACCTCATTTTCTTCAAAATGTAGGATTTTTCATGCGGGTTCTTAAGCAACGATTTGTTGTTTTCACTTTGTTCACACGTTTTTAAAGTTCAAGTTGCCATTTATCTATAGGCATGAGGTTTGTGCTCCAACCTGTTGAATCCGCTCCAAAATACCTTCGGAAAGTTGACGTTAGAATCAACACCTGCTATGTCAGTATGTTACACTCTTGGTCGCTAGGCACCGTTACCGCTCGCTCTAACAGATTAGCGCTAATCTGATAACGGAATGAGATATCGCAATTCTTATTTCACCATCGTGTTAGGCGTTGAAAACTCTATAAAATGAGGTGTTACTCGGCAAAATATGAACACAAAATTTTCATAAAACCAGTAAACTGGAGACATTTTACATAAAACCAGTTATTTCTTCCAAACTTCGCTCTTATAGCCATGCTGCATGACTTTGTTTTTTTCTCTTATATTTTGTGTGTTTTTCCGAACAAGATGGTTACCTTTTCAATGCAACGAATCCATGTAATAATCGCACAAACGAAGTGGTCCCGTATCCGTCAACCACGATGCAACAATAAGTGACGCCACTACGCCTGTGGATGTGCAACCCCGCAACATATTAGTGCTATGCGGGTCGGTCACTCGCTGTCAAATCAGATCACCTGTACCGCCAGTTCGCGTCTACATATTATGTAGATTCTTGAGTGCAAAGGGTGTCAGTGTGTTTTAGCTAATCTTTGAAGAGAAGGAAGCTATTGTTTTAGGTCCACAATTTTTAAAACTCAAATGTCCCTCAACATCCCTCAACATGATAATAATAATAATTATAATAAAATTAATTAATTAATTATTATTAATTGATTATTAATCAATTAATAATTTCATTATTATTATTAACATGTTGAGGGATGTTGAGGGATGTCAACATCATTCTTACTGACGGTCAACAAATCACACACACTTATTATTATTATCAAGTAAGTAGTGTAAATTATAATTAATTATTATTATTGATTAGTGTCTGCTGCGCTGCGTGCTTCAGCGCGAGGACTGTTGAGTGTCACGTTGGGATACATTTCCATTTAATTCAATTAATTTGTCTCATAATATGAGACAAATTAATTATTATTATATTATAATAAGTTAAGATATGCTGTTTCATTCTGGCAACTCCAATATGACGGACGAGATTGTTGACGATTGACCGCTTTCTGCCAAATTTGGTATATGAAGGTATTCAATGTCGCTGACTTTGAATCTGAAGTAAGATTTTAAAAATTTAAAACGACTAATACAATATGGCGGACAAGATTTTCGACATTCGAATTTAGGTCCTTTGAATTTCCGTTGGCTAGTTTTGGTTCACTCTTGAGTATTACATACCTCAGTACCTCCATAGTGTATGGAAAAATCGCCATAATTTTCGAGAGAAGCATCTTACAGTATCATTCAAAGTCTCATTTTAATTAGAAAGAAGTAGTACTAGATGATGTAACGTGTAGAAAAAAGTATAAAAATTTTGTCCAGTCTGTATCTAACCTCGTAAATAGCCAAATTAGCCATTTTTCGTGTACAAAATCTCAAAATTCTGACGTGATAGGACAATCCTGAGCTCGGATTCAGATTCTACGTAAAAAATTACTTCGGAAATGACCTCGTGCTGTTCAACAACAACCAGAACCCAATTATTTGCAGATCTGTGTGATTAAAACTCTGCGTTCATAATAATTAAAATTTTATTAATTTAAAACTCTTCAAATTCTTGACACAATAATTCATAATTATGATTATTCAATGATTCAGTGTTCTGCACAGACAAGATAATAAACCGTTGTGTCCAGAATTAGCAGAGTTTTTCTGTGTGTTTGTGTGGAGGGAGGAGGATGGTAAGGTGGAGGAAAAGGAAGAGGAGAGGAAAAGCCCAGTGCGATCTCTCCCCCTCTACAACTTCGTCCTCCACTACTTCGTTCTGACACCTCAAAAACAATCGAATTTCATATATTTCCCGGACGGTATTAGGGAAGGTGGTGGTGGGGGAGGGGTGAGAGAATCCGTGAACCTACAGTGCGGACCGATTCCCCAATTCACGTCCCTCACGATCCCTTCTACGCCTTCTCCTCCTCCACTTCTTCGTGAGCTCTTTACCGCCGAATAATATCTCAGAGGGAACCCGTAAGAGCCTCTTCTCAAAGGGGAGAAGGGAGGAGGGAGAAGGGAAATGGAAGGATAAAGATTTGAGAGGCTTGAAAAACATTTGTCACAACTCGATCCCCCTCCTCGTCACCTCCGCACGCCCACGCCAGTCGCTAGGTTTCAGAGCCCGAATTGTGAAGAAGAAGAAGAGGAGAAGGCTGAATAACGGGGGAGGGGGTAAATATATTTGCTGAACGGGGTTTCCAATATCCAGAGGCCACTCCGCCTGGTGGTTGGGGGAGGGGGGGTGGACCACTTAGCTGACTTATGAGCCGCCTCTTCTGTTTTAATCGGCTTCCTATTGCATTGAAAAGAATTGAGCCTCCTGTGGAGGAGAAAGAAGAAGAGAACGATAAGAAGGAGGAAGAGAAGGAGAAGAAGGAGGAGGAGAGAGAGAGAGAATGTATATTCGTGAAACAAATTACTAATACCCTATCAAAGAGAAAGACAATTTTAATTAATGCTAAAATAATAAAGTAGAAATAAATAACTGAATACTTATTGCTCGTCTTAGGAGCATCCGAGGTGACGAGCAAGAGCCGCTTTCAGCATTTCCAAGGCAAATTCACCCTTTTACGAATCCAATTCATTCTCTTTGGGCAATGCGAGCAATACGTTGCAGGGCAAAGAAAGGGACTGAATACATTGTACTTATACGTCAGAATAGGGGTAATACAGTGGAACCTCGATAATCCGTACCTCTATAATTCTTAGTAAAAGCGCGGTCCCTTGAAAGAAACCTCTACAATTTGTTGATTATCCAACGTTTCCTCTGCGAAATATAGCCCACATTGCAGACGATGTAACTCAAAAAATGAAAGTCTTTTTACATTGCGAACAAGACGAAGAAACGATTGAACATGTTTTGTTATTATGCCCTATGCTGGAGGATGACAGGAAACCGAGACGATCGTCCGCAACCTGCAGCAACCTTTCTCGATGTACACAATCATACAGACTGAAGAAACCAAAGTGTATAGTGCTGTATTTACGAGTATTCGTACATTCCTGTGCAAGATAAATTTCAATCCTTGAAGGATTCATGATGATTTGTTCTACCAATACTCAATTTTGTGATGAAGTTGGCTAATGGAAAATAAAGGCCGAAGCTAAGTTATAATTAAAAAAAATGAAAAAAAAAAAGTAATTTTACACGCTGAATACGATCGTGAAGTCTGAATTACGATATTCTATTTCGTTCTCAAACTGGAGTACTTTGAAGATGAAGAAACGTGGTTGTTACTTGATATGATCTTCATGTTAAGTCTGCTCTAATCTGATAACGGATTGAGATATTCTGACTTCACCGTCGTGTTTAGAGTTGAAATGCCAAAAGCTGAGGGGTGTTTCGGTGATTGGGGGGGGGGGGGACGTCATAAACGTGGTTGATACTTGAGATGTTCTTCATGGACATCATGCTCTTTAATGGAGACATTTACATAAAACAATCGCCCAATCGAAAAAAAAAAAACGGACAATGGATTCGGATTCAGCCATTGATGTACGAGTATACATATACCATCGTATACCATTTAGGGACGCGGGAGCGTCCCGCCCGCCAAGAAAACTGGAGCCCTGAAAACCAAAGCGACTGAGACACTGATTACGCGACGGAACAAGTTGGGTGTTTCACCCCCCTGTACCTCGGCCCCCTGGGTGTTAGGAGGGAAAGAGTAATTTCCTGGAGTTTCAAATGGTCATAACTTCTCCAAAATTGAAGTTTTTCCAGATTTCGTTTTTCAGTCTTATACAGCTTTAAGAACTGTTCACTTTGAAATCAAAATGAGCTTCCTAAGGGAGAAAATAACTGCTGTCAAAATTGGTAGAAATTGGTGCGGTTGGTCCTAAAATGTACATGCTCAATAATTTTGAACTAAATCTCAATCGATTCGGCTAATCCACAGCCAAAAATACGTGAATAAATCCCACATCTACTAAAACATGGTTGAACGCTGGTCAAATACATTGTCGTAGAGTTGCGCCTGAGTAAGGATCGATAGGAAATTTATTGGGCTTTCGAGTGTCATTTTTCCCAACGGTTCTCGAGTTATTCGCGATTTATGGCTAAGGCTTCTGACAATTAGATGATACAGGTAGTAGTGGTGGTGATGAGTATTTAGGTACTTTTAGTACAACTTATTTTTTAGCGTGAACACAATTCAAGTTTTCGGAAAATTCTGAACTTGCTTTTATTAACGATAACTTAACGACTCTGTCACCTGTTGAAAAGTTGAAATAGTAATAAATAAATAATGGGAAGTCCCCTACATTTACTCCCCCTCCAGGAACACATCCAATCAGAAATAACAAACTTCCGTTAGGCCGCCAGTAGGGAAGTGTACTGTTTTCCTGTTTCTTGTATTCTTATTTTCTCCTGTTATGAGGGATCGTGTTCCGCTGTATGTTCGAATATTATTCATGTCTTCTAAGTTGAGTTCGTTTGCTTCACATAGTTGATAAGCAGGTTTTATACGATCTATAGAAATGTTCACTTCTTTATTCTTCATGTCCAATGTGAAATATTTCTCTTCTCTCTTCTTTACTTTAAATGGACCTTCATAGGTTGGTTCAAGTGGTTTTCTAACTTTATCAACTCTAACGAAGACGTGGGTGCAGTGCGCTAAATCTTTATGAATGAAAACTTTTGTGGATCTTTTGTGGTAAACTGGCACATGTTTAAGGATATTCATGTAATTCTGTAGTTTTTCCACAAAGCTCTATGTGCTGCTCGCAACCCAAGGAGTACTGTTGGCAATGTTTCAGACCACTTAACCGAATTATGTGCTTTTATTGCAGTTTTTAATATTCTATGTTGACGTTCGATTTTTCCGTTCGCCTGTGGGTGCCATGCCGTAGTATAATGAATCTTTACTCCACAAAGCTGTGTTAGTTGTCGGAACAATGTCGATTGAAATTGTCTTCCTCGATCGGAAATCAGTTTGCTAGGTACACCAAACCTACATATCCAACAATTGTAGAATGTTTTGGCTACCGTTTCAGCTGTAATGTCGCTTATTGGTATGGCTTCCATCCAGTTAGTGAATCTGTCTATCATCGTCAGTATGTATTTATCCCCCCAAAAAACACTCCGTGTAAAAATCACCCCGCCTCGCAAATATCATTCTTCAGAGGCCGGAAAAAGTTATGATATCCACTTTCCCCGCCCGCCCTTTTCCTCATTAAGGAACTAAGTATAATGAAAAGCTTAACCACTTCACAAGCACCGTACCCCTTTCGAAATCTCCCCTTGGCGCTATTGCGAGACGTTTTTATTACTTCCACAAGCAACTACGCAAGTTAGCTTCTTACTTAGCTCCTTAATGAGGAAAAGGGCGGGCGGGGAAAGTGGATATCATAACTTTTTCCGGCCTCTGAAGAATAATATTTGCGAGGCGGGGTGATTTTTACACGGAGTGTTTTTTGGGGGGATATCACATCTTTTTGTTGTTGAAGTGGGTCATGTTATGAAGAAGGTCTATGCGAAATTTCAAGTCGATTGGTCCTTTTACCCAGGCTGTAGACTCGTCAAAATTGCCAAAATTAGCCTAAATTTCAGGTTTTTTGTTTCTAAAAGTTTTTTGGGTTGAGATAATGGGTTAAACTTTCAAAAGGCACTGGCTGATGTTGAAACGAAGCTCTTTGCAAAATTTCAAGTCAATCCGTGAAGGTGGAAAGGCCTAACTGATTAAGGAGAAGAAGAACAGGTAAGGGTGAAAAACCGGGTTTTTGAAGTTATATAACTCGGCTCCCTTTAAAGATATCGACTTGAATCTTTCAAAAGGCACTTGCTACACTTGAAACGAAGCTCCGTGCAAAATTTCAAGTCAATCGGCGAAGGTGGAGAGGCTGTAGCCTTGACCGACTGAAAAAAGTAGAAAAACATGGTAATTGGTTTTTGAAGTTATATAACCCGGCTCCCTTCAGACGTAGCGACTTGAAACTTTCAGAGCTTTCTCTTATCTACACCAAAAAGATCCAAACCAAATTTCAAGTTGATCGGTCAACTAGGAGCCGAGATATGGCCAAAATTAGCCTAAATTACCCTAAATTTTAGTTTTTTGTCCCTAATTTTTTTTTTGGTTGAGATAATGGGTTATTTCGTTCAAATGGCACTGAGACATGCTATAAAGAAGGTATGTAAAAAAATTCAAGTCGATTGGTCCTTTTACCCAGGCTGTAGACTCGTCAAAGTGGACAGAATTTTCCTAAAGTTTCTGGTTTTTTGTTTCTAAAACTTTTTTGGGTTGAGATAATGGGTTAAATTTTATATAAGGCTCTGTCTCAAGGTTAAATGAAGCTCTGTGCAAAATTTCAAGTCAATCGGTCAACGTGGAGAGGCTCCAGCCTTGCCTGTCTGAACAAGGAGAAGAAGAAGGAGAAGAAGAAGGAGAAGAAGGAGAAGAACAATCTAAGGCCGTAAAACCGGGTTTTTGAAGTTATGTAGCTCGGCTCCCTTTAGACCTATCTATTTGAAACTTTCAGTCGTTTGCATACCATTTCTAGATGTTTCTTATGTTCTTCTACGGAAGATGAGGCAATCAGCACATCATCTAAATAAGGAAATACGAAATCGAGTCCTCTTAAAACTTCATTGATAAATCTCTGGAAAGTTGCTGGTGCATTTCTTAAGCCAAAAGGCATGACATTAAATTCAAAAAGACCGAATGGTGTTGTGATTGCTGTTTTCTCTTTGTCGTCTTCTGCTAATGGTATTTGATGATAAGCTTTGAAGAGATCAATTTTGGAATATATATTTTTGTTGTTCAGTATGTATTGGAAATCTTCTATTCTGGGTAAAGGGTAGCGATCAGGAACTGTACCGTCATTTAATCTCCTGTAATCTCCACAAGGGCGCCAGGTTCCACCTTTTTTCGCAACCATGTGAAGTGCGCTGGCCCATTGTGATTTGGATGGTCTTATAATGCCTGTCTCTAACATATATTGGAACTCTTCTTTCGCTAATTTCATTTTGATAAGGTCTAATTGTCGTGGTTTACAATAAACTGGTTGTCCATGCGTTGTAATGTAGTGCTTTACGTTGTGTTTAATTTCACTTGGTACCCAGTTAGGTTTCGTCAATCAGGGAATTTTTTGAAAACTTCAGAGAATTTCTGGGAGCTGGCATTTCTGGCATTTTTCGAAGAAGCTGACTTGGTTTCATGTCACCTAGTTCAAGCCCTGTCAACAATTTTTTAAGTTGCCTATCATCACTTTCTTTAAAAATGTTGAGCAGTCGTCTTTTGGCAGCTGAGTATTTCGCTGTATCATCGCTTGTGATGATATCCCAAATATTTTCAAGAAATTTTGGCTCCAGGTTTGCTACTAATTGATTGAACTTACTGGTTTCCGATCTCACTCTTTCGTTGAAAAATTGTGCCTCAATTCGGAAAAACCAGATTTCGGGGTTTTCAATCCAGAATGGGGGAAGTTTCAGTCGAACTACGTTGGCCTCGTCTTCATTTTGGTTGTTTGATCTGCTACCTGTTGCTGGATTCTGAATTTGAAAATTGTCTTCTTCGGCCATCACGTCGGGGTCACCAATTTTAGGTACTTTTAGTACAACTTATTTTTTAGCGTGAACACAATTCAAGTTTTCGGAAAATTCTGAACTTGTTTTTATTAACGATAACTTAACGACTCTGTCACCTGTTGAAAAGTTGAAATAGTAATAAATAAATAATGGGAAGTCCCCTACAAGTACTTAGTGGTGGCACAACAGTTAAGTAATGAGCCTTCTCAGGCTGGCTGACATCGCAAAAGCAATGCGTCTAAGAATCATAAAAGTAATACTGGTGGTCACGAGTAATCAGTGGTGGTACAACTACAGTGAAGTTATGCTCCAATTCAGGCTTGTGCATCTGGCAAAAAGCTCCCGCCAACAGCATTGAAAGAAGCGAAAAGCTCCCTGCAGGTGCAACAGAGGAAACATATTCGCTGAAACCGAGTGGGACTGAGGGTGAAAGTGTGGTTGTGGGAAGAAGACAGGGAACAGGAAAACATTGGTGGTGGTGGTTACGGGAAGGAAGATCAGGTTTCTATGTGTGCATATAGAAACCTGATCCTCCTTCCTCACTCAACAGCGAGGTGCGAAGCACCGAGCATCCTATATACGTAGCTGGTGGGCAAAATGGATATCATTCCTTTTTGCGGCTGAGGAGGTTTTTTGGCGGGCCAGTTTTTACAACGGAGTTGTTTTTGGGGGGATCGAGGTATACACATCGATGGATTCAGCACCCTCGAAAACCCCCATCCGTGATAAAACGAGGCCGGCAACTTTCTGTTCCTGACCGAATCCTACCAAAGCAGAAATTTTACTACAAAAAAAGTGGCCTGAAAGTTGCCGGCCTCATTTCATCTTGTGGGACTCGCGAGGATACTGTACACAAATTTCGCAGCATTTTTTGGTTCGATGTGCCGTTGATAACTCAATTTTGGGGCGATGTTCGTCCTGATGCAGAGACAGGCTTCCATCGCCCTTCTGTTGCCGTCTCAGAGAAACCCAATTAGGAAGAGACACCTCCCTTTGAGCCCCATCCGCCTTAGTATGCGTGTCCCCAACTCACTCACAATTAATTCAAAAGACATCGCAACGCCGGTCGAACACCGAAACTTGCAGGGCCCCTTCCGTGATTGGCCCGAATCACAGCCTCCCGTTGCCTTCTTCAACCGGAACAGTCGCAGATTGTACAAGAATCATAGGTTTGAAGAAATCCACAGTCATTAAGCAAATTTTGGAAGAAATGAAAGGTTTTATGTAAAATTTCTCCATTTTACTGGTTTCATAACAAATTTTGTCTCCTTTTTTCGCCGAGTAACACCTCAGTTTATGAAATTTCCAACGCTGAACACGAGGGTGAGGTCATAATAGCTATATCCCATTCCGTTATCTGATTAGAGCAGATTATCCATGACGAACATCTCAAGTACCAACCACGTTCCTCCATCTTTAAAGTACTCCAGTTTCAGAACGGAATGAGATGTCCCTATACTGATTTCACCTCAGACATATTAGTTTTGGCATCTGTTGGCAGTGGATTTAGGATGGTCTGAAACGGAAAACATTATTCGAAAATTCGAGTTTTAAACATTTTGGACCGAGAACAATCATTTCCTTTTCTTTAGAAATTCGCTTAAAGAAAATAATTTTAAGTAATGTAGGTAATAAAATTAAGTATGTATTACATAAAATAAACGTACAGGAAGTGCGATTTCCCCCTAAAAGGATGGCCCCTTATGGGCGCGCTATACAGACGAAACAAAAAGCGTTACGCGTGTGATATGTAGGAAATCTTTTTTTTTTTCCTTCAATTTTGTATGAGGTGAGATTGTCGAAAATGAAAAACGATTAATTTTCGAGATATAAACCGAAAACTGAGGAAGTGCCAAAAATGTGTCAAAAAGTTCCCGAAAAACAAAGTACTTGTTCAGCGACCCAAAAAACATGAACGGTGGAGAATGGTTCAGAAGAAAAACTTACTTCTGAAAATCCTAATATGCCAAGCCCATTACAAGATATATTGAATCAAAATTCAGTACGTCCGATGAACGCCGGATGAACGTCCGATGATGTTAGAATTGACCTAAATAAATATTTGATATGTGAGCAGCGATCAGCTCGAGAATCATCCTGCGATCATTTCATACTCCAAGTCAATTGAATGGGGAGCGAAATCAGACAGGTTCAATACGTCATATCCGCGAAATATCCGTTTCGTACGCAACTAGAGATTCTAACGTAATAATTGACAGGTTTTCGAACTGGGAGTGTTCAATCGGGTTTTACACCGGAGTGAGCGCAATATTCAGACGGTTTTCAGTAGGGATGAGTATCGGATACTCCATGTTTTCTTCGAACGCCGACGTTTTTGACATCGATATTTTTCTTCCGATTTTTTTTTTCTCCAGACATTGATGTTTCGTATTTTCTCTCATAATACCTTTAATTACAACCGTATTTTACATTCAGTATGTTATTGCATTATTTCTGCGAATTATTAGAAACTTTACTTATATCAAATTTTCTTATCTCTTGTTTTGCGTGGCTCTTTTGCCTTTTATTATTCTAGCAGCTGCAATGTTCAGGTTGCACATGTTCATGGATGACTCGAGATAAAATGAAACGCCGATACCGAAACGTGGCAGATGGACAAAACAATTTCGCACGCGTCAATCCCCAACGAGCTCATCTATATTTGAACTCTCCGCTCGAATAAGATGTCACTCAATCCATTTTTTAATTCTTTCCATGTTGAATTCGCTAAAAATAATAACAAAAATTACCAAATAAAGTGACAGATAGGTAGGTACTTGTAATTAGGCAGGCCACAGTAAGTAAGTAAGGTTTTTTCGAGAAAAAATTGACATTTTCATACGATGTTTTATACATCGATATTTGCAGCAAAAAACATCGATGTTTTTCCGAATGATACCCATCCCTAGTTTTCGGAACCGTCGATCAATCACACGACTAATCAACGTCTGATTTGACGAGAGTGACCGACCCGCGTCGCAGTAAAGCGTTGCGGGGTTGCATATACGCAGGCGCATTGGCGTCACTCATCGTGACATCGAGGTTGAATAATGCGGGACCACCTCGTTTGTGCAACGAATCGTTTCGATCACACATCATGAATAGAAGAGGAGATTTTTGAAAGAACGCATCCAAACAATCCAGTCATGCTACCTACGTAATGTGCGTTTGAACATCGAAATTCGTTCGAATTCCGGTCTGGTTTGATTGATTCCGCGACTCACATGATCTTTACTCCCTACGATCGGACGTAGCTCGCCGAAAGTCACCCAATAACTCCCTCAAACCCACCGAAAGATCTATATTTACTAACTTGACAAAACGAACAGTAGCCGGTTCACGAACATAAATTAGACGAGGTGCTTCGAAGAAGTAGAGAAAATGGAAGAAAAAAACTGTCCTCCAACAATGATTTGAATGGTTTGAAAAACGATTACAATTCAACATGCAATACGTTCCAATCGTGCAGGATGGCTATAAGAGCGAATTTTCGAAGGAATAACGGGTTTTATGTAAAATACGTTGTTTGTGATGGAGGCTAGATGCCAAAATAAAGCTTCAAAGAGTGAATAGCATAGGAGCCACTCAACTGATCAAGGCCCTATGCTGCTCAAAGTGTTAAGTCCGAAGGAGGCTACATGCCAAAACACAGCTTCATAGAGTGAATAGCATGGAAATTAGCTTTAGGAGCCTCTCAACTGATCCTGGGCCATGGCAGCTTCAAGTTCCAAACTGGAGCACTTTGAAGATGAAGAGCGTGGATGATACTTGAGATGTTGTCATCGGCTGTAATCTGTTCATTATGGAACATGCTTTAGCCTTCACATAACTGGCTGAAACCGTCCATCCGTCCATTATGCTAATTTATTTCTATGCTATTCACTCTATGAAGCTGTATTTTGGCATGTAGCCTCCTTAGGACTTACACTTCAAGCAGCATAGGGCCTGGATCAGCTGAGTGGCTCCTACAGCTAATGTCTATGCTATTCACACTATGAAGCTGTAATTTCGTATGTAGCCGTCCCTTTAGGACTTTAACTTGACGCTGCCCAGGCCCAGGATCAGCTGAGTGGCTCCTACAGCTAATGTCTATGCTATTCACACTGTGCAGCTGTAATGTGGTACACGCATCATTTTTGTTTAATCACTAAACTTTGTACCGGGAACGCCCTGTGTTGATTCCAAGCAACATTCCGCTCATTTCTGGTAAATACTAAAATTCAGCAAACTGAAGCCATTTTCCTTCTATTTAGGCCAATTGTAAGCGAAAATGAAGAACATTTCTTTTTCCATATCTGTTTCAATTTTTAGGCGCAAAACCACACGTGGATTTGAGACGTTCAGTGTCTTGTTCTGAGATACCTTTCGAGACTTGAGAAATAGCGCACTCCTCCAGTTGCCTCGTACAGTTTTGGGACTCACAAGACCGTTGTGGAAGAATTTGCAGAGTTTTTTTTTCGGTTCTTGTGGGCCGTGAAGAGGTCTTCGGCCTCGCAGCATCAAATCAACTGAGTAGATCATGTAGATAATAGTAGATCATGTAGAGTGGACTAGTGTTGGTTTTCCACCTGCAGCACGCGTACGCGATCCCACTAACAATCAAGTCCCCCCTTCGACGAATTAATAACCGTCGTAATAACGGGATCCAGTTGAAATGAAAAGAGGGGAGATCCGTATCAGGGCGGTTATGAAAAGGCTCTCGCTCCTTCGAGGTGGTTTTTAAAGCCGCGGAAACTTGTAGTAATTAAGACGTATCAGACGAGAGAGTGGAATTAGGTGGTGGTTGTGGCGGTGGCGGTGGTGGTGGGACATAGCAGATCTGATCCTCCTGATTGTCCTTCCATTCAAACTTGGCTCTTCTCTCCACCAGTTAGTCCTGCTGGTGGCTTACGGCTGAGTTCCGGCTCGGAGGCCCTTGATCGCTCAGGGTTAACCCTCTGGGCAAACTCTTGTTTTCCTTGTGAGCCCGCGTAACAGTTTGATATCTCGCCGCTTAGATCCAGTACCGAACCTCCCCCTCATCATCCTCTTCTCCGCTACTTCCGTTCCCTTTTTCAACCACTTTATCTTAAGGATTTTCCTCGCAATTCTCGGCTTAACCCCCCGACGATATTGAGTTCTACAAACTACCGATACTTACAGTTTTTGGAAGTCGACTGTTATCTACTTTCGAAGAGTTGAGAGGGTCTTTGCCCGCGGGAGGGCCGAGCTTTTCAGATCACAGTGTCCAATACACTGAGCCCTTCAACTTCAATTACGCGTTAGCTGTAATTTCCCCAAACCCAACGACGCTGAAAACGATTTCACAATGTTCATTGTGACTAAAAGATGAGCCCAGCAGGTTCAGTGGTCATTTCATCGAATGCCATTGACAAAAAATACTTTTTCGACGTTTTTGAATGATTCTACGCAAAAAAAAAAAAAAAAAACCTCTGAAATCACACAAAAATATTAAAAATAAAAATCCACGCAACATGGCTATAAGAGCGAATTTTCGAGTAATTCATGTAAAATGTCTTCAATATACTGGTCTCCTTTTTTTGCCGAATGCTAAACACGATGGTGAAGTCAGAATTGCGATATCTCATTCCGTTATCAGGTTAGAGCAGATGAACCATGAAAAAATCCACAGTCATGCAGCATGGCTTTAAGAGTGAATTTTCGAAGAAATAATTTGTTTTATGTAAAATGTCTACATTAAAGAACATGATGTCCATGAAGAACATTTCCCTTGACAGACCGTTTCGTTTTTGGAATGTATGGGTGACACCCCCCACCCAAACCAGTCATTGGGTAGTGCCACCTGTGTTGCCATATAGGACAAGGACTCGGGAGTATGTTTTTCTTCTTAGCTATCCATTGATGTTGTTTGTTGCGTGTTTTGTGTTATTATCAACACCAGGGTGTAGGATATATTGTGTTCCATGCGTTGTTACCTTGGTTTCTCAATTACTTGGAGGATTTAACGGATGTCGGGCACTGGCAAGTACATTAAATCGGCATTTATCCAGTAGTTGACAAGCCCTGTCAGAAACTGGCACATCCGACAGTTTTCTTCAAACCATCCTACTTCTTATTTTATCATTCTAGGTAGCTGCACCGGGTTTGTCAATAAACGTGATTTTCGACGCAGATTTCTTTTTGAATCAACACATGTCAGCTACTGGAACATCAGCTACACCCATTTCCCATTAATTCCCAAAATGAAACAGTCTCACACGTGACACCTCATTTTAAAGGGGTTTTTTTACCCAGAAAACGGTGGTGAAACCAGAATAAAATTCTGGTTTCGTAATAATAATAATATATATTATATCGTAAGCCTATTCCGTTCTTAATCTGAACCACTTTGAAGATGAGGAAACTTGGTTGATACTTGAGATGTTCTTCATGGACATCATGTTCACCAATAGAGAGATTTTACATAAAATATGTTATTTCTTCGTAAATTCGCCCTTATAGCCATGTTTTATTTTTGACCCACTTCATGTCAGCTAATGGGACGTCCCCCTGTAACCTATTGGGGCATCAACTAATGGTACAAAAAAGTTGGATCAAAAATTAAAAAAAAAAACTATGAAATTCACGGATTTTTCAAAATGTAATGAGCTAGTTAGCAAGTTGAAAAGTTGTTTTACCAGAAAAATTCAAGATCGCTCCGATTGGACCAATAATAAACAGGCCAGTCTTGAAAGTTGAAAATTTTTCCTTAACATGTCAGCCACTGGTACATTTACCCTAATTGATTTTTCTGGGCGACTGAGAGACACTTGTAAGCTGATCGCTTGGATTTCATCTTGTGTACTGAACAGGTAACAATACACGTGGCGATGAACTGAATACAGCCATATTGAACAAACATGTTACCAACCACTTTCGTTCATTTCCAGTACCCCCGTGTGAATAGGCCCTTAATTATCATACAATTTTTAAAATCGGGTTGTGGGCTTCAACCAGTCGAGGATGATCCATGGAACTGTTGATAACTCCAGGTCAATAGAAAGGGGTACAACATGAATTCAGTTATCTGGAAAAATTTCGTACAAAAATGTACAAATTTGAACAGAATTCAGTTCACTTAATTGTTAAGACCGATATAGACTATTACACAGCTGATACGACATCGAGACGTGTTGTATCAGTCTGTGTGCCTGAGCTCACGGAACTTGAAGGAAGTTCGGATCCCCTCGAACCACCTCTGAACCAAATGTGAACGGATGCGACTGCTCCAATGCTCGATCCTAATCAGCAATCGATCGGCACAACACGACCAGCTCTGAGACGATATTGTTGTGAACTATTACCGTTGAGCACCAGTAGACAACACCAACTCGACTCTCGAACGTCTCACACTTGACATACCACAATGTCCTCTGAAGCTACAAACCACCAACAGGCACACAAATATGTGTCACAATAGTTGATACGAGGGTGAATAGTCGAGTGCGAGGGGGCCCAATACTAACTACACTCTAGTAATTATCGAACCGCAGGCGGAAACATCAATGTTATCTGATACTGCAACTCCAAACAACCACAATTTTGAATGAAAACCACCACATGCCACTCTTGACTCTTACTGTTCATTGTTATTCCTAGTTTCAAGTATCCTAAATATAAATATACTACCTATATCTTAAATCTAAGTACCCCATATCCCTATATCGAGGGTCTCACGGCAACTTCCCACATTGTCATTTCGGCGACTCTTCAGCAAAGCCAAAAAACCATCTGCCAATGACTATTTTTACTGACTAATTCGGTAAAATAAAACGTGAGATTTAGTGCTACCTAACTTAGGTACCTAACTTATACTTAGATCGATCCGCCGGGAGAAGACGCTTCGAATGGTATGTACCTATAGGTAGGTAACATTTTGGCCAAAAGTGACGATGTGGGAAGTTGCCGTGGGACCCTCGATATCCTAAATCTATTTTGTCACTGCGTGGTACTCCTGCAGGTTGATTCAATAACCTTACCACCTTTTTTGTCTCACTTGGACAGCGTTCCTTGTACAGCGTACTGTAAAACACGACTGGGTCAAGGGGGCGGAAGCACGAGGAAAAACGCTTCAAATTTCTACAACAGTTATTCACTGTACAGAACGCCCTTCTGTGTACAATATAATTGGAATAACAAGCTTGAGTAATGCAATACCACACATAACAGAAGCACACATTAGGTTAGCCCTGCTAATCTATTGTATTAACCCTGATCCATGACTAAGACCACCATAATATAAGACCACCATAAAGTGAATATTATTCACTTTATTCACTTGTCTTTGTAGCAGTTATACATGGATTATTTTTATAAAATCAAGTACATGTACGTAATATTGTGTGTTAATTCGAAAAGGAGACCACATTGTAGTCTCCCAGTGAAGGGAGTGAAGGGGAGTCGGTAACTACCTCAGTGGTGGTCTTTTCAGTTTTCATAGAAAATTCCTGTATAACGTATGAATAAAATAATTTTATGAATGATGAATTATTTATATCATTCAGTGGGAGTGTACCAACCCAAGTACGAGGCGTGTCCAAAACGTAAATGTACTTAATTTTTGTAGGCTTCAAAAAATGTATTAAAAACAAAATTACGTGGTTACATTAATATATTTGTGTGCTACTTTCCTACATCCTCACCATTTCTTTCAATGCAGATTGTGAGGCGGCAGATTAATTTTTTCATGCCTGCCTCGTCGCCGCCACCTCCTGTGTCCACTTGTCGACCTCCTCGTCGGTTGAAGATGTTTTTCCACCCTTGTGCTTCTTTAGGGAAGTGAACAAATGGTAATCTTAAGATGCTAGGTCGTGGGAATAGTTCAAAACATACCATCCAAATGAGTCCAACAATAATTGTTAATCAACAATAATTATTATTGCTTCGTGACATTGGCCGTGTGGAGTCTGGCGTTGTCGTGCAGCAGGCAGACTACACTTGTTAATAGACCCCTCGTTTAATTTATGATTTTTTTTTTGGGGGTCTCACAATACCTGGCTGCGTTTATGGTCTCCACCTGAGGTGAATATTTAATCAATATGATGCCCTTGTGGACCCAAAACACTGATGCCATGATTTTTGGTTTATTATCTTCGATAATGAACCATTGGAATCGCCCAAAGAAAAAAAATTTTAACCCCCCCCTCAAAATTTGTTGGTTTACGTTTCAAGATACGTAGATTCAGAAAATCGAATTAAAAAAAACTCTGCAAATTCTTGACACAACGGTTTATTATCTTCCTTGTACAGATCACCCTTCTGTCTAGATCACTAGGTCTAAATGTCAAGATCCTAAATGTTAGATTAATTATTATTATCAATTATCACTAATTATTAACAATTTTATCAAGTACCTAGAGAAAATTATTATAATTTATTGTTAGGTATCAATAATTTGTATTCATTATTAATAATTATTATTATTAATTATGATTAATTAATACGATATAATTCTGGGGTTTTTAATACTACGTCGGTAATAATTTTTCTATAAAAGAAGTACCTACCAACAAACATTCGAAATTACCTTCATTTCAGTAGCACGAAACGCACCTCAGAACAACAAACTCGACATCACTTAAGCCATATGATGTTCCAAAGAGCTTCTTAGTATGAAAATGGACCTGTATTTCAACAGTTTGAGTCACGATCGTGTTGTGAGGCACAATCTTTGAGCCGTCATTGTGAACGAACGGCTGGTCGTACAAAGCTGCGGATGGTCTTAAAAAATTCTACGGAACAAACTCTATCTAAATATGAAATAGAAAACATATCGCTTTATCTGAATTTTTCGAGATATGGAATTTTCAAAATTTCAAAATTCGTTTTGAACCCCTTCCCCTTGACCTAGGGTTATGAAAAGTTTCGAGGATCATTGTGGGGCTGGTCCAAACCCAGAAATCAAATTTCGTAATTTTAGCTCAACGCTAACTGGGCAAAGTGGCGCGGACGGCGGACGGCGTACGGCGGACGGACGGATTTTTTTTTATTCGATTTTCTGAATCTACGTATCTTGAAACGTAAACCAACAAATTTTGAGGGGGGGTTAAAATTTTTTTTTCTTTGGGCGATTCCAATGGTTCATTATCGAAGATAATAAACCAAAATCCGTCCGTCCGCCGTACGCCGTACGCCGTCCGCCGTCCGCGCCACTTTGCCCAGTTAGCGTTGAGCTAAAATTACGAAATTTGGTTTCTGGGTTCGGACCAACCCCACAATGATCCTCGAAACTTTTCATAACCCTAGGTCAAGGGGAAGGGGTTAAAAACGAATTTTGAAATTTTGAAAATTCCATATCTCGAAAAATTCATATGGAACGGTATGTTTTTTATTTCATATTCAGATAGAGTTTGTTCCGTAGAATGTTTTAAGACCATCCGCAGCTTTTTACGACCAGCCGTTCGTTCACAATGACGGCTCAAAGATTGTGCCTCACAACACGATCGTGAATCAAACTGTTGAAATACAGGTCCATTTTCATACTAACAAGCTTTTTGGAGCATCATATGGCTTAAGTGATGTCGAGTTTGTTGTTCTGAGGTGCGTTTCGTGCTACGGAAATGAAAGTAATTTCGAATGTTTGTTGGTAGGTACTTCTTTTATAGAAAAATTATTACCGATGTAGTAATTAAAACCCCAGAATTATATCGTATTAATTAATCATAATTAATAATAATAAATACAAATTATTAATACCTAACAATAAATTATAATAATTTTCACTAGGTACTTGATATAATTGATAATAATAATTAATCTAACATTTAGGATCTAGACATTTAGACCTAGTGTTTCATCTTCCAGGTAAACTACAGTCTAGAAGTTTTAACCGTCAGTCGGGGATAGACCACATTGCAATATTCACTCGGTTTCTCATCTGTAAAATTGTTTAAATAATACCTTTTTGTAATAATACAAATTAAATTTTGATGCTGAGCTATTGACTTGAAATTTTAAAAATAGGTCAGAACTGGATCACAATGCAATATTCACTCGGTTTCTTGTCTGTAACATTTTTTGAATAATACCTATTTGTTTAAACAAATTAAATTTTGATGATGAGCTAGATACTTGAAATTTTAAATATAGGTCAGAAATGGATGACATTTCAATATTCACTCGGTTTTTTTCTCATTGCAAACCTGTTCATTGTGTACCCAAGATCCTTCCCTAAAAGACCTGGCAGCGGGAAATATTATTCAACATGGTTTGAAAAGGGAAAAACAAGTTTTGTAAAAAATCCCAATGCTCTAGGTAGTAGTCGATACCAGTGACCAACATTTTCTTCAGTAGTCGACATGGTTTTGCACTAGTAGTCGACCTACATGTGTTAGAAGTCGACAGTATCACTTGAGTCAGTAGTCGACAGGTTTCGTCATTCCATCGTTTTCGAATTTTACGACATCTAAATAAAATACATTCAACTGTGAATCGGAACTTGAAAATAGATTAATAAGATGTAATAAAGTAGTTATCAGACTTTTTATTTGCAAACAGCTCATTATCAGTCTCAAATTGCAATAAGTACTTAAGTAAAAAGGTATGAAAACTATAGTTGAAAACTCATTGTCAGAAAATTGACATTACAGTTGGGCTTAGGTACCTATTTACACATTTTTTTGACATTTTCATGTCTTTGCTTTGGCACATAAACTGAAACGGGAAAAATTTGTTCCCTTGATTCACCCTTTCCCTCAGATCACGTCAGAACACAAGCGACCGGCGGGCCATTACGTCAGAGCCTATGACGCACGAGCGTATGACGTAAGACGGCTGGCAGGAGACCAACAAGTGCGTCAGAGCCTATGACGCACAAGCGTATGACGTAAGACGGCTGGCAGGAGGCCAACAAGTACGTCAGAGCCTATGACGCACGAGCGTATGACGTAAGACGGCTGGCAGAAGGCCAACAAGTACGTCAGAGCCTATGACGTAAGACGGCTGGCAAGAGGCCAACAAGGCCAACAAGTACGTCAGAGCCTATGACGCACGAGCGTATGACGTAAGACGGCTGGCAGAAGGCCAACAAGTACGTCAGAGCCTATGACGCACGAGCGTATGACGTAAGACGGCTGGCAAGAGGCCAACAAGGCCAACAAGTACGTCAGAGCCTATGACGCACGAGCGTATGACGTAAGACGGCTGGCAGGAGGTCAACTAGTGCGTCAGAGCCTATGACGCACGAGCGTATGACGTAAGACGGCTGGCAGGAGGCTAACTAGTGCGTCAGAGCCTATGACGCACGAGCGTATGACGTAAGACGGCTGGCAGGTGGCCAACAAGTACGTCAGAGCCTATGACGCACGAGCGTATGACGTAAGACGGCTGGCAGGAGACCAACAAGTGCGTCAGAGCCTATGACGCACAAGCGTATGACGTAAGACGGCTGGCAGGAGGCCAACAAGTACGTCAGAGCCTATGACGCACAAGCGTATGACGTAATACGGCTGGCAGGAGGCCAACTAGTGCGTCATACGACGAGACCTTTTATGTCTCTGCGCCCCCTCCCACACCCACACCGCGTTCCTCGTACTCCATTTTGGTTTATTATCTTCGATAATGAACCATTGGAATCGCCCAAAGAAAAAAAAATTTTAACCCCCCCTCAAAATTTGTTGGTTTACGTTTCAAGATACGTAGATTCAGAAAATCGAATTAAAAAAAAATCCGTCCGTCCGCCGTACGCCGTCCGCGGCATTTTGCCCAGTTAGCGTTGAGTTAAAATTACGAAATTTTTTTTATGGGTTTCGACCAACCCCACAATGGTCCTCGAAACTTTTCATAACCCTAGGTCAAGGGGAAGGGGTTCAAAACGAATTTTGAAAATTTGAAAATCTCATATCTCGAAAAATTCATATAGAACGGTATGTTTTTTATTTCATATTTAGATAGAGTTTGTTCCGTAGAATTTTTTAAGACCATCCGCAGCTTTGCACGACCAGCCGTTCGTTTATAATGACGGCTCACAACACGATCGTGAATCAAACTGTTGAAATACAGGTCTATTTTCATACTAACAAGCTCTTTGGAACATCATATGGCTTAAGTGATGTCGAGTTTGTTGTTCTGAGGTGCGTTTCGTGCTACGGAAATGAAGGTAATTTCGAATGTTTGTTGGTAGGTACTTCTTTTATAGAAAAATTATTACCGACGTAGTATTAAAAACCCCAGAATTATATCGTATCAATTAATCATAATTAATAATAATTATTATTAATAGTAAATACGAATTATTAATACCTAACAATAAATTATAATAATTTTCACTAGGTACTTGATAAAATTGTTAATAATTAGTGATAATTGATAATAATAATTAATCTAACATTTAGGATCTAGACATTTAGACCTAGTGATCTAGACAGAAGGGTGATCTGTACAAAGAAGATAATGAACCGTTGTGTCAAGAATTTGCAGAGTTTTTTCTACTTAAATGGTGCATTTGAACTTTTTGGTTGAGGGTGAACTGGGTTGACGCACTAAGGGCCCTTGCAGGCGGGTCAAGACTGATAAACGAGAGCTGGGAGGCGCTAAACTGCCTGGGGGGAGAGAACAAAGTCACCCGAATGTGGGTAGCAGGACACACTTGGGTGGAAGGCAACGAGCAAGCAGATGGCATGGGAAGAAATGGTCCTCCGCAGCTTTTGCTCAACAGCCTCCAATGCTCGGTGGGATTCTCCTTGGGAGAATTCATGAGAGAAGGACATAGGAGGCACTTGGAGGACATCCTGGTACAAAATTTCGGGATGTCAATATTGGCGACACACTGTAGGAGAAGGACCTCAGAAGCACTGGATCTGCCCGGGAGGAAGATGAGACTCCTTGTGGGGATGCTGACGGGGCACGGGTGTTTCTGGAAAGATCTCCACAGAATAGGAGTATACACGGGAGATAGGTCTTGCAGACTTTGCGGAGAGGAGGATGAAACTGTGCCTCATCTTCCCTATGAGCGCCCAGCACTTGAAGCTCGACGCTACAGAATCTTCAGGTGTCTGGTACGAGAAAAGATTGAATTGGCTAGCAACCTGGTAGGGAGATCATCAGTCTGTTAGAGGGAGTGGACTGGAGCTTGTAATGGTTTGCAGAGTTTTCCTTGTTTCTCGTGTTTTTGATTCGACCGCTCTGAGGATAGGTAGGTCTGTGGATAGGCAGACCTGGCAATCTCTCTGGGTCGGGCTTAATTCCCTAATCTCCCCAGGTTACAGGGGGAAACTCAGTAAAACATTACAATACAACCCAGAGCCTACAGGTTGGTCTTCAGGGCAACGCTCCTCACAATAAGCGCAGGCTTCAGTGCGGCGGGTGGGGAAAGGACTCACTCTGAGTCCCTGTCTATAAACTAATATAATCTAAATCTACTGGAACTTTTACAGGTTGTTTGTTGTATGGGGTTGCTGTGGGATGTGCCTGTCGAGTTTTCCACATCGAGGATCATGTGCTACATAGTGGAGGTGAAAACCCTAAAAACCTCGGCATTGTTTGACTTTTTCTGCGGTTTTGCGCTCATAAGTACTAAACTAAGAGGTTTTCGACCAAAACGTTTCTCGATGTTGTAGAGCATTGAATTTGCCACACGGTCGTATAATATATAAACTTTTTCCTAATCCTAACTAAGCGCAATTAACTAGCTAGTATTTTGATGTGATACGAGTATTATTGAAGCATTTCAGAGTTATAGTTGAGTTTATAGAATGTTATCCACTGTTTCACTCTTGCCCAAAAGCTGTTGTCAAAATGTGGGGAGTACAATTTTTTTTACATATTTTTTATTTATAGGCATTAAGTAAATAGTATACAGCCATAGATAAATTGTAATACTCTCAAATTGTGGGGAGGTCAATTGAATTGAGTAATTTTTGAAATAGGCGAACCTGTTGATGGTTTATTGATCTACCAACCTTCTACAGTCGACTCCCAGGTAATTAAAACTCTTGATAAATTGATTCTCTTGTTAAATCGAAGGAGTTCTCTGGTCCCTTGAGATTCTCTCGGCAAATTGAAAAAAAAGGAAAAAAATCCTGTGTGTTGTGATATACACGGTAATTTGAAGTCAAAATGGAGATCAGGTCCTCGGGGACTTCCCATGAATCGACGTCAAAGGGATCTCCTCCAGTTAATTTCAAGTGATGAAATGAACAATCCTGCTCTTTGTTTACCGATTCAGTTTCGATTCATCTCGTTAGTCACGGCGACGAGTGTCTCTCCATGAAGAAAGTCGACACCGTCGGATTGCAAAGTATAATAGCTGATGCTGGAAGAGATCTCGAGTATGCGAGTAACCCCGTTTAGAGGGATGGGAAGTTATTGGGTTATGAGAGTGTCGAGGGGCCAACTCAAGCAAAAGCTGGAACGTTAGCGGGCGTACAGTTAAGTCCAAACCAACTGAATCAACTACAGTTAAGTCCAAACCTAAAAATTATTATATTCAAGAAATGCTGTAAATTTCCCGAAACAAAAAATTATTATATCCAAACCGATACACCTACAACAATAGGTACCTAACTTTTGTTATTTCTACATTGATAAAATGATTATATTGGGCCCTGATGATGGAGAAATAAATTCTTCGAAACGTTGGCACATTAAAAATCTCTCATTTGACCGACCGTCTTCATCTCACATCACTATTTTTGGGTGATCCCCCCCCCCCCCTAAAACTCCTCAAATCCCCTCAGCTTATATATTTTTCAAAGCTGAAACAATGGTGAAGTCAGAATTGCGATATCTTATTTTATTTTATTTTTTATTTTTATTTATTAACACACGGCTCACGCCAATTACAATGTTTAGTCGTTGCACAACGACAGAGAGCGCACAATGAGGTACTATACAGTGTAGTTAAATAAGATAGGTACTTTACAAAGTAATACAAAAAAGAAAAAGCAAAAGGTTTACTATGAAAAATGAAAAACACCCCGAAGCACTGTAGGCCGGAAGAAAAAATTCACTGAGTAAGGTGATAAATGTCTAGGCTAGTTCTGAGGCGAGAAAGGCTACCAACGAAGAAATCGAAATCCGCTGCATGGAGGAAAGCATTAACCTCACGTGGTAAACGAAACAAGGGGCGATGGATTTGATAGTTGTAGGCAGCAAAAGGAGCGTGGAACAATGTGACTGAACGGGTGGGGTAGCTAGGAACGTTTATGTTGACGCGTGAAAGGAGATAAGGGCACTGAAGCCTACCATTTACTAGCTTGTGGTAGAAAACAACATCGGCATCAAAACGGCGCTGTTCCAACTTAGGCAAATTGTAAGTGGCTGCAAGGGTTGAAAATTGGTGGTGGTCAGCCGGCAGTCGAAGCTTGTAGCAGAGATACCTGAAGAACCTCCGCTGCACTCTCTCCAAGCGATCCTTATGCTCTTCATAATATGGGGACCATATAGGACTTGCGTATTCCATTACAGGCCGTACTAAAGATTTATAAAGGGTAACAATGGCCTCAGGAGACGTAAAGTCACGAGTGCACCTTTTAAGGAATCCAAGCGATCTCATAGCCCTCGACGCCACCACTTCGATATGGTCATTGAAGGATAGCCTCGAATCGAGAAGCACTCTAAGGTCACGAGTAGACTCCAAACTCGTCACAGCAACTCCGTCGATGAAGTATGGGCAGGTCAAGGTGGACTGCGTACGTGAAAAAGAAGCCACAGTGCATTTGGCTGGATTCAAGGCGAGATGGCTAAACGAGCACCATTCCAAGATACCATTGAGGCACTGCCGCAGCTGGAGGCAATCCGAAGAGCATGCTATACGGGAAAACACCTTGAGATCATCCGCGAACATGAGAATCCCGACATTGTGAGATGGAGCAAGGGAAGCCACACTATTGATTAAAAGTAAAAATAGTAGGGGTCCGACGTGAGAGCCCTGGGGGACGCCTGACGAAGCCGGATAAGGAGACGAAATAGTACTCCTCAATTTTACCCTCTGAGTCCTTCCAGTAAGAACTCATCTCATACCGTTATCAGATTAGAGCAGACTAAACATGAAGAACACCTATTGATGGTATATTTACGATGTACGAGAACTTATACCTAATTTGTACAGGGTGGGTGGAAGAGAGGACTTTCATAGTCCTAACCCTTCCCTGTTTGTATAAATAAAGTCCGTCAATCAATCAATCAATCGATTTTCTTCAACTCACATTTTGGCGATTTTAAGGGGGGGGGGGGATGATCGTCTCGTGGGAAACCTTGTATACCTATGATTTTTGGTGTCTTTTGGTAGCGAATTCAGGATGGTATAAACATTTTTCGGAAATTCGAGTTTTAAAAATTTTGGACCGAGAACAAAAGCTTCTGTTTTTTCAAAAGTTCACCTAAATGAAGTAGTCTAACAAGTGACACCTCATTTTAACGATTGGTTCACGCTGAAGACGATGGTGAAGTCAGAATTGCAATATCTCATTCCGTTCTCAAACTACAGCACTTTGAAGATGAAGAAACGTTGTTATTACTCGAGATGTTCTTCATGGTTCTTTTGACTTCATCATCGTGTTCAGCGTTGAAAAATCCCCATACTGAGGTGTTACCCGGCAATAAATGGACACAATATTTGTTATAAAACCAGTAGATAAAATGGTGATATTCTACATAAAATTCGCTCTTATGGACATGCTGCATGACTGGATTTTGTTATTAAATAATTTTTCTTTTCTACTCGCAACACGTCGTTGTCTGAGTTCAATGGGAAACTTGTTGGTTGAGAATCGGCTCAGGCGCCTGACTCCAATTAGCGGCGGCGTCGTAAATCATTTCGAGGGAAGTTGACGTCTGTCGTCATTTACGTCGTCGGAGGCGACGGGGGACGTCCGTCGGAAAAAGATCTCCAGAGGCCTCTCTCGCTTTCCGGACAAAACCGTTTCCTTTCCGCACTTCGCGGCACCTGGAGGCCGCACAAATGGCATCAGGTGACGATGTATGGTGGAGGGGGGGGAGGGGGGTATCGGATGTGGAATTGCGATGTGGCGGTAGTGATGATGGTTGCGGGGGAAAGGGGAGGGGGGGGGTCAAGTGGAGTGATGATGTTGGGAGCACGTTCGTCATGGCCGGGGGTTGTTGGGAAGAAGACAGATGACGATTGTAGAATGGAAAGATACCTCCTACCCCCCTCCCACCCTCCATCCATACGCTCCACTACCACGTCCCTCCTCCCACACACGTCCTCCTCCCCCCTCGCCATTACGACCACTTCGACCAGTCCTCTGACCCCCCCTGACCACGTCCGTTCCCATCGGAGCGTTCTCTTAGCCGCATTGCTGCCACCTCCTCCACCACCCGTGCCATCCACAACCCTCACGTCCCTTCATCTCCCCCGACAACAACCCTCCCCCCCCCACAACCCCCCTCCAAGGGACAAGGCCGCTCTCTCACGCCGACCTCCAGCTCAGATTGTAAACACAGGGACAACCCCCCCCCCCCCCACACTCCACAATCACCACTCTCTCTCCACTAACACCTCTGAATCAGACATGGGAGTATTCATATTCATAAATATTACTTACTACGAATAAAATTCACAAGTCAGAAAATATGAATATGAACCGGATAAAGCCATAATCACATTTTATTAGGGCCCTTTACATATTCCAATAATGAACCGTTGCACAGTGGGGCAAGACGCCCCTATTTCTGGCATCAATTCAGGTATTACAGGAACCCTAGCTTGCTGCATATCTTTTTAACGATGATTTAATGCTGAAAAAATAACACTGTCCCTGTTTCGATATGACTATTTTTCAATAAGCTACGTTTAAGTGAATTTTTTTCTAAGATAATCAACGAAATATCACATTTAATTTATATTTAGCCAACTTGTATGTGTTAGGAAAGTTAAATCTCTCTCTCTCACACACACACACACACACTTGAGTAAATATTGATAAATGTTTCTGTATTTCCAGGCCAAAACATACCTCCAAACGGACGGTGTCTCTACGGTGTTTTTTTTTTTTGATAAATTTTAAAAATATGATGAGTGAGGAGGATTGATAAGTAAACAATAAATATAAATCGACAGTATCTACATGTATTCATAATCCCCCCCAAAAACACTCCGTGTAAAAATCACCCCGCCTCGCAAATATCATTCTTCAGAGGCCGGAAAAAGTTATGATATCCACCTTCCCCGCCCGCCCTTTTCCTCATTAAGGAGCTAAGTATAATGAAAAGCTTAACCACTTCACAAGCACCGTACCCCTTTCGAAATCTCCCCTTGGCGCTATTGCGAGACGTTTTTATTACTTCCACAAGCAACTAATACTTGTATAAAACGTTAAACACCATCAAGTATTAGTTGCTTGTGAAAGTAATAAAAACGTCTCGCAATAGCGCCAAGGGGAGATTTCGAAAGGGGTACGGTGCTTGTGAAGTGGTTAAGCTTTTCATTATACTTAGCTCCTTAATGAGGAAAAGGGCGTGCGGGGAAAGTGGATATCATAACTTTTTCCGGCCTCTGAAGAATGATATTTGCGAGGCGGGGTGATTTTTACACGGAGTGTTTTTTGGGGGGGTATCACATCTTTTTGTTGTTGAAGTGGGTCATTTTATAAAGAACGTCTATGCAAAATTTCAAGTCGATTGGTCCGGTTACCCAGGCTGTAGACTCGTCAAAGTTGCCAAAATTAGCCTAAATTTCAGTTTTTTGTTTCTAAAAGTTTTTGGGTTGAGATAATGGGTTAAACCTTTCAAAAGGCACTGTCTGATGTTGAAACGAAGCTCTGTGCAAAATTTCAAGTCAATCCGTGAAGGTGGAAATGCCTAACTGATTAAGGAGAAGAAGAACAGGTAAGGGTGAAAAACCGGATTTTTGAAGTTATATAACTCGGCTCCCTTTAAAGATATCGACTTGAATCTTTCAAAAGGCACTTGCTACACTTAAAACGAAGCTCCGTGCAAAATTTCAAGTCAATCGGCGAAGGTGGAGAGGCTGTAGCCTTGACCGACTGCAGAAAGTAGAAAAACATGGTAATTGGTTTTTGAAGTTATATAACTCGGCTCCCTTCAGACCTAGCGACTTGAAACTTTCAGGGTTTTCTTCTATCCACACCATAAAGATCCATACCAAATTTCAAGTTGATCGGTCTACTAGGAGCCGAGATATGGCCATAATTAGCCTAAATTACCCTAAATTTCAGTTTTTTTGTCCCTAATTTTTTTTGGGTTGAGATAATTGCTTATTTCGTTCAAATGGCACTGAGCCATGCTATAAAGAAGGTGTGTAAAAAAATTCAAGTCGATTGGTCCTTTTACCCAGGCTGTAGACTCGTCAAAGTGGACAGAATTTTCCTAAGGTTTCTGTTCTTTTGTTTCTAAAACTTTTTTGGGTTGAGATAATGGGTTAAATCTTATATAAGGCTCTGTCTCAAGGTTAAATGAAGCTCTTTGCAAAATTTCAAGTCAATCGGTCAACGTGGAGAGGCTCCAGCCTTGCCTGTCTGAACAAGGAGAAGAAGAAGGAGAAGAACAACCTAAGGCCGTAAAACCGGGTTTTTGAAGTTATGTAGCTCGGCTCCCTTTAGACCTATCGATTTGAAACTTTCAGGGCTTTCTAATATACACTCAAAGAAGACCCACACCAAATATCAAGTTGATCGGTCAAATAGGAGCCGAGATATGGATACCTCGAAAACGCGTTTCGTGACGTCCGGTAAACATACACTCGGCATCGTTCGTTTTCTCAACTTCTTTGCTTGGCGGGGCGGAACGCTACCGCGTTCCTAGATAATACAATGTATTAAAATTTAAAATAATAAATGTAAAAATACCCTACATTAAAAATTAGCATCTCAATCATCATCATTGCTTCCCTGTCGTCACCCCCGTTTTCTGTATCGATGTCGTCACTGTTGTCATCTTCATTATGTGCAGAATGCAATGAAGATATATCTGGTAGAATCAATAATTCTTTGGCTTCTTCCGGAAGAGCTCGTGATATTTTTCTCGAAAATTTCTGTTTGTTAGTGATTACAGGGTCACATGGTAGGAGAAACAAATTGAAAATATCAGCATTGTTTTTTCCCGACTATATTCCCTAGCATAATGCTCCTGGAATCTTTGGACATGTTCATTTCCGGCTTTTTGAGCTTCTCATTATATTGATGAGTTCTCTTCTTGTAAAAGAAATTGAGTTGGAGCTCGTACCTATAATTAAAAAATACCCCAAACAATAACAAACTGAAAAAGACGAATAAAGCGTTGACCTATACCTATTTCGCAATTAAAAATAAACTTTAAAGAAAAGTTAGCAAAAAATAGCAACCAAAGACGGACGAATTATTATCTTGAAGTGCTACCGATTAAGAAAAAACAAGAATGGAACCTTGGAAGCATTGAGTCTAATAGACTCATGTTTAAAAAATAGCACACAAATGCAGAACGTTTAATTATGATTTTGTTGTCACCTGTTTATATTTTTCTTAAAATGTTAAATTTTTTTTTTATCACTTCAAATATATTAGTCCATACCTGAAGTTGAAGGATCCATAGCCCAATTTTTTCAAATAAAATCACTAATGTTTAAAGAAGTTACAATCACAATACGAAAATACAACTAGAGGCAAGCGGTAGGTGCACGCGAGTAAGATTTAGGTGAACTGAAGGCTCTAGATCGGATTTGATTAGTCCTGAGGACGCGTCATGCAACAGCATGCTGGGACAGGTCCTCAGGACTTTAGAACCACTCGAGGTGTTATCCCTAGCTCATTTTTATTTTTTTGACATTTTGGCAAGGTTTTAAGCCCATCTGCCCCACTGTGCGTTTTGGGCGATTCTGCGCCTTTGGATTCAGATGTCTCGTCTTCCCACGTCGGATTAGCCGTATTCGGCCGCAGAAATCGTGTTTGGCACGATCTACGCCGCCCTCGAAACGGAAATCGCTCACAAATGCGCACAAATCGTTTTTGGAACGTACGAACAGCCTCGTAGAACAGTCGAAAAAAAACGTCTGGTCCACCCTCGACACACATCGACCCGCGATATCCCCAGCGATTCCCTTCAGTTCGTCTCGTTAGGAATTTCTTTTTTTTTCTCTCTGCTCCGCACGGTGCCTCACCCTCTCGTCGCAAGGAAGAGAAAATAACGAAACAAAAATCGCCGACCCACCTCTCGTCATCCAGAAGTTATCGATAATAATTCCCCTCCGTGAAGGTCTGTTGGCGTGCGCCCCCGCACGAATCCACGTTTTCCTTCTCTTTGTCTCACAACAATCGAAAAAACTCTGCAAATTCTTGACACAACGGATTATTATCTTCTTTGAGCAGATCACCCTAATCTAATCAACGAGCTGATAGGTGAAACTCTAGCTCACCATCCAAATTTAATTTAAAAAAATAGGCATTTCAAGATTTATTTGAGACAAATAACACAAGATGAAACTTGTGTCCACGGAAGCCTAAGTTCTCAGAACTTGTATCCCTCCGTGGAGTAGCAAATGTCACCTTTTTATCAGTACAATGGTATTATATAGAACTCTTTAATAATATAGTTGCCCTCAATAATAGAGGGAGTGGAAAGAGACGCCAAGTTGGAGTGGAACCGGAAGTGCCAAGAAGGACAATACCACCCTCTATACAAGGCCTTACGACACGATGTGGATGTATTGTCAAGCGGATTGTGCCTGGAGAACGTCACATGCATCCTGAAACGCCGTGGGGAGCTGCTCTGCCTAAAGTATATCCCCTGGATCAGCGACAGAGTACATCTATGCGCTCTATGTAATAGAAAAGAAAGAGAGGATGCGGAGCACTTCTTGGCGAAATGTCCAATACTAGCTGGCTACCGAAAGTTACACCTAGGGGAGAGAACAATACCCAGAGATCAGCTATTGGACATCCTAAACGGAAGCAAGTGGGAAGAGCTGTGCAACTTTGTAACACAGGCTTGGACGAGTTCAATTATAACTAAAAACATATAGACAGGAGAAAGAAAATAATAATTATACGTTCAACAATAAAATAGAAAATAAATATTAAATAAAAAAAAAAATAAAAAAAAAATATATTAAGTACTAACTTACAAACTAATTAGGAACTAAATACACAGCAACATTATTAAGCCTATACGATTGTTCCAAAACGGTGAACTCCGGCTGAAGGTATTCACCAAAGCTTGGTCATGTTACTACCAATTGATGTGATTTGTTGTAAAAAATTGTTAATAAAGCATGTTTTTCATTCATTCATTCATTCATTCATATAGAACTCTTCTTCACAACGATTAATAAAATAAAAAATGAATTATAGAAAACCAGACAAATAAATGAGTTCTCAAGACTACATTTCCCTCAACTTTTCTGTTATATACTCGTAGTTCTTAAACACTACAACATTACGAAAATGACGAATATCTATATGATTTTCATAAAGATAGCTCAATGCTATAACATACGCGTTTCTCCTATACCTCTACGTTAATTTTTGGTAATCTAATATTCGATCTACATGCCGTGCGCGTTGAGAGCAGTTGTGATATATTCTCGAGATCGCATCCCGTCTCAAATACACGGATACACGCCTCCCGCTTAAAAATATCCCTAACTGTCAGACAACCCATCTCCCTATAAAGTAAGTTTGTCCGACTCCTGGAAAGCTTATTCAGCATAATACGCAAAATCATATTTTGGACCATTAGTAGTGGGCGCAGAGCAGTCGTGGTAGCACCTCCCCAAACCAAAATATCAAACTTTATCAGTGAATTAAACAAATCAAAATAAACCATTTTAAGTAAAATAACACTCGCAAATGCTCTCAAAATGTTAAAAACATAAAAAAGTTTTCTTAATCTCTTTGAAAGCGACTCTATGTGTTTATTAAACTTCAAATGTCCATCAATAATGACTCCCAAATATTTACAATCTTTGGCAAAGGGCAACTGTGCACAAAAACAACCTTGGGGCCGTACACAATAGTTGTTATAATTAATATAGTCATGGACACGATTTTTCATGCTTTTTTCAGTTTTTTTTTTTTTTTTTTTGTTCAATTAAGTTGTGTGAAATTGGTTTTTTCCAGTTTACCAGTTAATATTTGTGCCTTTACGAGTATTAAATAAATGACATCCACTTAACTTTTTCAAATGATCTGAAATTTCACAGTTGAGACATAAAATTTTGTACAATGTGAAAATTGCAACGCCAAATGGAACTGAATTTTTTTTTATTTGTCATAGAAAAATAACATTGTGAACAAAATGCAGAAAGGACCAGGGAAGGTTATCTGCAAGGTCATTCAAGGTTCATTCTTCCATGATGCAAGGAGGATGCGAGCGCTCCTGGTGGGAGATGGCAAAAGCTTGGAATGAGCTGGATTTGAGCGATATCCCTTCGTCAGGTTATGAAGGACCCTCTAAATGTTCAAAATATGCAAGAAAGTGGATTTCAGAAAAATATGGAATGAGCTGGTTTTGATAGCAAACGCCTCAATTGTTCTCTGTCCAAATTTTTAAAACTCGAATTTCCGAAACATTTACATTGTGTATAAAAAAGGGTAGGGACGAGATAATTGCCTGGGTACCAAGTGTACAATAGCAGAATGCTAGGAAGGAATCTAGGGACGCGGGAGCGTCCCGCCCGCCAAGAAAACCGAAGCCCTGAAAACCGAAGCGACTGAGACACTGATTACGCGACGGAACAAGTTCGGGTTTTCACCATCCCGTAGCTCGGTCCCCTGAGTGTCTCGAGAGTTGATTTTTTGTACACCAACTCTCCAGGGGCACGTGAGGACGTAAAACAAATTTCAGCTCTTGGGAACATCAGGTGTCGGGGGTATAACAATTTTAAAACCACTATTTTTCACGTTTTTCGTGTTCTTCTTCTTCTTCTTCTTCTTCTTCTCGTTGTTGTTCATTGACGGGGCTACAGCCCAGCAGACAAATCGGATCGAGCTGAAATTTTGCACACACGTTTGTTATGCTCCAAGGGAGTGCCTTTTGACCATTTTTTCTCCCTCCCCCCATTTCCCCCCCAATTAGGGGGGAAATAGTGTTTTTTAGGAATTTCAAATGGTCATAACTCCTTCAAAATTGAAGCTTTTTCAGATTTTCTTTTTTAGTTGTGTTCAGCTTTTCAAACTGTTTAATTTGAGATCAAAAAATGCTTCCTAAGAGGAAAAATAAAGGAGTTATGGTGATTTTTCTATTTTCAACAACAACTGCCGCAAATATTGATGAAAATTGGTGCGGTTGGTCTTAAAATGTCCGCTAGGTTGTCTAGAATATGCTCAATAATTTTGAACTAAATCTCAATCGATTTGACTAATCCACAGCCAAAAATACGTGAATAAATTCCACATCTACTGATTTGGCTAATTTCCGAAAACATCAAAGTTGAACGGTGGTCAGAAAGATTGTCGTAGAGTGGCGCCTGTTTAAGGATCGATAGGAAATTTTATGGGCTTTCGAATGAGGGTAGCACACTTTGGCACTTTTCCCAACGGTTCTCGAGTTATTCGCGATTTTTGGTATAAAAACGTGCGTTTTACCAGTTGCAAACTTTCTCTTTCCTCTTTCTCTTCGACACCAATAATTACAATTATTGTAATGATTCTCAACAACAAAAATTTGCACAATCCCCAAGAAAAAGTGCAACCAATTTTCAAAAAATTTCTAATTCAAATTTATTCAAATTTCTAATTCTTTCTATTTTTTTAAATTTAATAATAAGAATAATTGTATTAAATTTTAATAATTGTTTTTAAATTGTTGATTGTTTTAATTAATCGAAAATTTTAAAACTAATATTTAACCAATTCGCAAACATTTTAAAACTACTTATTTTTCAAACACATTTCAGATAACAAACAATAATTTCCAAAAAATAATTATTCTTGTCACAAAAACCAGAAACAAAAAGGCAAATTAGTAGGCGTACTAATTTTTTACTAAATTTTGACTAGGATAAAACTTCATTTAGGAAAACATTTACTAGTTACCTCGTAGGTACTTTTGTATTGTATAAGTTGTTGAACCGTATTGTATAAGTACCACTCGAAAACTAGCCATGCAAAAAGATGTGATATCCCCCCAAAAACAACTCCGTTGTAAAAACTGGCCCGCCAAAAAACCTCAGCCGCAAAAAGGAATGATATCCATTTTGCCCGCCAGCCACATATATAGGATGCTCGGTGCTTCGCACCTCGCTGTTGAGTATGCATATAGAAACCTGATCCTCCTACCCCTAACCTCCACCGTCAATGTTTTCCTGATCCCTGTCTCCTTCCCACAACCCCCTCACACCCTTAGTCACCCTCGGTTTCACCTAATATGTTTCCTCTGTTACACCAGCAGGGAGCTTTACGCTTCTTTCAATGCTGTTGGCGGGAGCTTTTTGCCACATAAACAAGCCTGAATTGAAGCATTACTTCATTATAGGTGTACCACTACTGATTACTCGTGACCACCAGTAATACTTATAATATAGTAATGCTTTAATTCAGGCTTGTTCATCTGGCAAAAAGCTCCCGCCAACAGCATTGAAAGAAGCGTAAAGCTTCCTGCTGGTGTAACAGAGGAAACATATTAGGTGAAACCGAGGGTGACTAAGGGTGAGAGGGGGTTGTGGGAAGGAGACAGGGATCAGGAAAACATTGACGGTGGAGGTTAGGGGTAGGAGGATCAGGTTTCTATATGCATACTCAACAGCGAGGTGCGAAGCACTGAGCATCCTATATATGTGGCTGGCGGGCAAAATGGATATCATTCCTTTTTGCGGCTGAGGTTTTTTGGCGGGCCAGTTTTTACAACGGAGTTGTTTTTGGGGGGATGGAGGTTACACGACTAGAAATAATGGAGTATGACTGTTTGGAAAGTGGCTCTCCTGGGGGTGACAAACCTGAAGGGACGCTACCCCAGGAAAGGTGGAAGCTAGTTAGTTTGGGGGATGGTATATAAATAAATATGAAAATAACACAAACTAAGTGGCTGCGGCCGGACCACTTAAAAAATGTGGAAATGGTAGAGCGAGCGTTTTCCTTTTCAATTTAAAATGATTTATTCAGTAAGACCTTTACAATTAATATACCTTAATGTAGTTGTGTACAGACATAATAGTTATAGACTTGAGTTATATTGCTTCAAAAATTACAAGGTCAATAGCGGAGTAAAATACTTCAAAGTCAAAACGAGCACAGGAATAAACAGCTTATTTTATCATGTTATTAATCTAATTAGCCTCATTTTCTGGTCTTGTTGGTTAATGTAGACGATTAGCAAGGTCACAATACATTTGATGCGATATGTCATATCCGTAGTATTTTGGCCTGCTGAGCTCGATTTTCTAAATTTCAAGCATGACGGGCATATAAATTGAATTTGTGGAAAAATAGGTGGAGCCTTCTCCGACATTGCCTAGTTGTATCAGGGTGAAAAATTGCAATTATTAGATTGAATACAGATTCTGAAACGTATTTTAATTCTCTAGGAAGATGTTCTCTTCGATTTTTGAAATTTGTAACATGGCGGTCATGTTCATCAACATTTCGGCCACAGTAGAATGATATTAGCGAGGCGGGGTAATTTTACACGGAGTGTTTTTGTGGGGGGGATATTTGGTTTATGGCGACCATACGACGCATCCAAAGGAATCCTCATTCCTTTCAGTTCAACCAACCTTGCGGAGTTTTCCCAAATCCCTCTAATACCGCCATCGACCCCCCGCTCCCACAGTGCTGTAATTCCTTGGGCTTTCGCCGGAAAAACTCGACGGCACCATCTCGTACAACCTCGAGCGGTAAAGTGCACCGTTTTCAATCCTTAACAACTTCAAACTTTCCAAACTACGACGCCCGATTTAATGTTATTTATCGCCCCGCCCTGAACACAAGTGACGTTCTGTCGTGTAACGGTTTTGTACCGTCAAAATCGCGTGTTGTAAATATTGTAGTTTTATCAAAATTGTGAGATCCGCGCGCAGTACATCACATTCGCTTGTCATCCTCAGGTCTTCCGTTTGGCTTTGCAGTCAAGTGGCACAATAATATCAATGTGTGACCACGACAGCTTCTTCAAGCTGGAACAAGCCGCTGAAATTCAACATTTGGGTGTTCTTTTTGACGAGCATCTAAAGTGGAGAACTCACATCAATAGAACCAGTAAGATCTTCCATAAAAACACGTGTTATTATAATCAACAATCTAACATCTGCATCAGAACGCTGCGTACGACGCTCCGACTAGTCAAACGATTTTCTGATTCAAGAACTATTCCAATTTATATGATCACATGAACTCCCCCTTGTGTCCACCGCTGCAATAAACTGATATATCTCTGAGAAATAGAAGAGTAGAATAGAGTAAAAAATCTACAGTCATGCAGCATGGCTATAAGAGCGAATTTACGAAGAAATAAAAGGTTTTATGTAAAAGGTCTCCATTCTACTGATTTTATAACAAATTGTCTCTCCTTTTTTTGCCGAGCAACTCTTCAGTTTATAGACTTTTCAACGCTGAAGACGATGGTGAAGTCAAATCCGCTTCAAAATGAGGTATCACTTGTCAGACTGTTCTATTTTTGGAATTTATGGGTAATTTCTCGCCCTCCCCTAAAACTCCCCACAAATCCTCCTTAGAGTGGCCCGAAACTGCCAATCTACGAACTTTCTTTTGGCAGTGAATTCAGGATGGTCTGGAAAGGATTTTAGTTTAAAAAGGTTTCAGAAATTCGAGTTTTAACAATTTTGGACCGAGAAACAAAGCTTCCTTTTTTTGGGAATTCGCTAGTGCAAGCTGCCATTTTCCGAAACGACACATCTCGGAAATTTCAAATGAAGCGTAATCGTCATCATGAGCGTCAATCAAACGGTGCGAATTTTCATACTGTCGAACAGCTGGTTCCAACAACGCGTGGTTTTGTGGTACAATCGAGTGTCACATTCTGAGACACTTTTAATGTCTGCAAAAATAAATTAAGGTTGAATATCAGTTTGTAGGTATGTTCGGGTTATTGCTGTTGTTTGATTGTTGATCGCTAGCACGAAGTGGAGTTGTTCTGATACTGACTTCGTATTACATTATATCATTAAATATCGAAGAAAGAGCATTGATACCACCAGTAGGTACCATGACATTTGATACCATTGGTTGTGGGTAGCCATCTTGTTAGTATTACTGTGGGTCGAGGGTTGAAGTAGTTTTGGCTCACTTCTGGTTCGTTTTTTATTACTTTGGGTTGAGAGTTGAAATATATATCACCACTACCTAATTTAAAATAACACTATGTAGAACTCCACCACTGTTACCCTATTCCAGACGATGACTGGTGCCCCACGCTGTACCTGGGAAGAGACTTTTTATTCACAGAATGACGAAGGCGGACCATCCCGCTAAACCCACCCCTAACAAGTAAGTCCCTATCCTACTAGCATTAGTTAAATAACACCTACCATGGTGCTCGATAAAATCTAAACTTTCTGCTCCCGTTACCTGTGGATCCCTGATGAGGCAACACTATGTTGCGAAACATGTTGGATAAAATAAAAGATGACGAACGAGGAGTGAGCCAAAACTACTTCAACTCTCGACCCACAGTAATTCGATACCATAGTTCATCGGAAAAATAAATTCAAATAAAAACCTACATTTTAATGGAATACGAAGGCAAAATAAGGTACGACTTTGTAATATATGTATAACTAGGGTAACTGATTGTAACAAGTAGGTACCCAAATAATTTTAAAGCTTACCAAGAATGTTTCTATATGTATTATTAGTTTCCACAACCACTTCTTCTGACATACGCTACCCGGCCTCAAACGTTTTTTTAGATTTACCCCAAGGTACCAGTAGTTTTTTTGGATACTTCCGATTTACATTGAGTATCGAAAGGTACGTACTAGGGATGGGTATTGGTTGGAAAATCATTAATGTTTTTTTTTTTACTGCAAACATAGATGTCTAAAAAACATCGTATAAAAACATCAATGTTTCGAAACATTGTATAATAAACATCGATGTTTTTTTCTCGAATACTTTACCTACTGTGGCCTAAGTATAAGTACCTACTTAGCTGTCAATTAGTTTCTTTTAGTAATTTTTGTTCTAATTTAAAAATTTTGAAGATGAAAAATGTACTTATTTACGTTAAGAACGACGAGAAATCCATTGATCGACAACTTAACAAACAATATACCTTATTCCAAACATTTATCGTTGGCCTCATGCAAAGAACGTAGATTTTTAAGAGGGTTCACCTTCATTGGGTCAAGTTTGAGGTCATTTAAGGTCACATCGGGAGAAATGATTGAATCATTTTGAGTCAACCATGACTGACATGAAAAATATGCAACCTAAATATTGCAGCTGCTAGAACAATAAAAGACAAAAGGGCCACGTAAATTAAGAAATAATGTAGGTAAGTAGAGTGCCTTTATAAGTCACAGAAATAATGCAAATAATTATGTACTGAAACGTAAAATAGGCTTGTAATTATAGGTATTTTGGAAGAGAGGAAAAACATCGAATGTGTAAAAACACTGAAGAAAAACATCCATGTGTGATAAACATCGGAAGAAAACATCGATGTTTAAAGAATAGCAAAGTTTTAAACCAACCGTCGTACTCGTAGTATGTACTAACTGATGCCAACCAGAATCGCCGTATTGGTGGAATAAACCCTTTAGTTTTCGTGAGTTTCTTTAATGTCGAAAACTATAATTTCTACCTTGTGTATTAAAATCTAATAAGTTTTTTTTTATACTTCACTGATTTTGAAAACAGTTAGAAACCGTTTAGTAATCGATTAGGACCGAGTGGAGGATCCCACTTAACCTTTACCGGTCCAACCACTCATATTTATGTAAAGCCTGCAATAAATCCCTTTCAAAAATTGAATCACCCGTTTCAAACTGCGGGGGAAGATGTGGGCGCGTCTCATAGTGGTTCAGCCTCCAGCAGCGGATGTGCGAGTCGTGTCAGCGCTTCTTGGGTGAATTCATTAGTTGCGGATCATTAAATAGTCCGCTATGATCTCGGGTCAATCCCGTCGTTGACCGCAAAGCTTTCAAACCCTATTTTACAGTGAAACGGATTAATTTAGTATTGATTGGATCACTCCCCCCCCCCCTACCACCGACCGCCTAGTCTGTTTGAAATCCCACTTCCCTCCGTCTCATCCATTATGAGGACAACGGGCGAAATTTCATTCATCCAATATTCACAGTCTCAATTTGGACCACCTCAGGCTTTAGTGGCGGAGCGCGGCTCTAAGGCGAGCGTTTTGTAACGATAAATAGGTCCCCGTATTGTGTCCGATGCCGCACAATAGGTTTCTCGGCCCTGAATGAGAATTTCGATAGCTCAATATGGTATTTACTGAGAAAACACCAATTTTCGCGACATTGATGCGTCAAATCCGTCGAACAGCAGTTTGTTGTAGAAGCCACTTTGAAATACTACAGTTTTCGCCCCTCATTACGAGCCGAACCTTGTTTCAATATCGTTGGGAGTTTGTAATTTTCAATTTCACAATTGGATTCCGAGCGTTTCAAAACCAATTCGTAGATGGCATTTGGCGTGACGTCATATGGTTTCTAACCCCTGAGTGAGACAGCGGTAGAATCCAGATGTTTGTAATGAGAGTACAATCTCAGCTACTAATATACATAATGTATGATAATATGATACAAAGATATACACAGAAACCCCCTGCCTCAATCGATTTCAGACTATTGGTCTGTTATCATGCACCAATTGATCATTCCTGTTTTATTACATCTTGATTGATTGATTGATTGAATTATTTTATTAATTTATCTGTACAACGTCGGGCTAAGTAGCCCGCTCTTCCGGCCACACAGAAACGTTTATGCATCATGCTATATTAATATAGCTCCATTTGATCAAATTCTATAGCAAAAATAAATGAAACACTTGTGAAAATAAAATCAAAATATCATGACACTTCCTTAAAAAAATAAATAGAAAAAAAATACAAGCTCACAGCCCTCAAAATAACATGGCACTTAATCACTTTCTCACAACATTTTTGCGTACTTGTTTTTAAATTGGTTGACCGTCTTCGATTCCAAAAATATTCTAGCATGGTTGTTGAAGAGTTTGTTCCCATAAATTAAAAACGACTTGACATAAATCTCTGTTGAGTGTTTAGGTATTTCCAATGTGACTTACTTACTTTTTTATTCATTAATTCGGTTTTCAGTACATCAGTATTTTGTACATCATTATTGTAATTCTGTAATCCCTTCTTTGCTTCATTTTTAACCATTCCAGCTTCTTGTACATGTTCATCCTTCGAATTGCTATTATTGCTTCAATTGTCGAATTGAATTATTCGAATTGCTTCAATTATAGAGCGAGTATTCAAATTAACGCACTTCTAAAGCTTCCCTTCAATTCACTGCATTATTGAAAATATTTCACCTTTCCTGCTCATGAAATCTGATTGCTCTTCAATTATCTGCTCGTTAGCAAATGCATTGATTGCAATATGAATACACAAATCGTCCTCATCTTCAATCACTTAGTCTGTATGGTCACCATCACTTTTAGTCACCCACAGGTGAAATACGTTGTTTACGGCTCGATTGTACACACAAGACCCGAACAACAGAGTTCCAGTTTTACGTACATTTTGTATATTCGTTTTAAGCATAATGTTGAGCTGTCACTCATGAAATCGATAATACGAAGGTTGTAACGTTTTTGTGATTACAACCATCAAAACACAGTAAATTATTCCACAACGGCGTATTATGAGATCGCCGTTCTATATACAACATTAATGTGGGTTCCATAACTACAGGAAATTATTAAATTATTAAATTTTAAACACTAAGGTAGAATGTTGTATATTCGTTTGAGAAATTCCCCTGATTGCTATCCCCGAGTCAAATAAATTAGTTATTCCTTAACTATCATAGATGGCTTGTCCCATTTCCAATTCTCTGTAATATAATTCATTAAATATCATAGATTGCTTATCACATCTTCAATTAACTGTAACTTAATTCCTTAATATCATAGATTGCCTATTCCATTTCAAATTACTTAACCCATCCCCTTCACTTGAACAACCAGTCAGAAACTGTTTCCTTTTTGTTGGTGGCATTTGACCCTTCACTTCAAGAGCCAATAGCAATCTGTTTTCCCTTCAGTTAAATCAACCAATCCTAGTCCTTTGACTTTTGGGGTATATATAAGTAACTTATATAGAGATACCAAATGCATCTTCAGTATTCAGTAGTCACCAAAACTGGTCTAACAGTGTACTAATATTTTAATGGATATTAAAAAAACTCTTTAAAAAACTCTTGTTTTTCTTTTCTCGTTTTTCGATGCTCGTTACATCAGATCAGTGCTCGTCTTTGCTCAGGCAACGACGTTGGTCTATTCAACTCCAACATGTGGAAATGTGGTGAAATGAATAACGAATGAACAAAAGCTTTCCACTGTCCTTCAATGTCCAACTTTACCACCAAAACCTAACATTCATATTGCAATTAACGATTAGAGAGAAATCCAAGTGGAAACTGGAATAAAAATGACGCGTTTTAACACGAGCCGCAGTACTACCATTGTATACCTACTAGGTACAAAAATCGTCCAAGTATTTAATTTTCTTAATATTTACCCACGTAGGTATCTGTGTATTTTATTTTTTTCCCATTCTAATTGAGTGTCCACCCCTTACTGAGTGAACTATTACTATTGTCATTATTTTTTAATAAATTAAGTACGGCAATATGAAAATCCATGAGCGAGTATACAGGTAAGTAATTAGGTATGTACTTTGTTTTTCTGGATTATTAATATTACGATTAAATTTTATTTATTTAATACGTACTTCAAGAGTGATTTGTTAGGGTTATCATCGTAAGATTTGGTAGTCGGTCAAAGTCGTTTATATCCGGCAATTAGGACATCCTAATCCAAACTAATTCACCCTCATTATCAGTGAGAAATCTGTGACTTGACCAGTACCTGTCTGGGCGGGAAACATCATCATTCACGAGTGAGAAAGAGATAAATCGACACCGTAATCCAGACGAAATGATATGTAGTGCGGCATGAACTGTAATCGGTTTGCCAACTTTGACTTGAGTGTGAAAACTGAGCGAATGAGAAAAACAAAACGTTAATAAATTACCGGGTTGGTTATAACGAGGCTGTCCGCGGAGAGATTTCAGAGGCGAGGGAAGCTTAATTAGTTCTTGGGGAGATATGAGGAGAGGAATTCACCTCTTAACCGTTCAACGCTTGAAAATTAAAATTAATAAAACTCTGGAGAGCGATATCAAGTATTAAAGTAGGTAATTAATAAGGAGCCAAATACATATTCCACTTGGTATTCATAGGAGCGACCAGAGAAATAATTTCCGCGCACGTTCGCGGAAATGTTCGTGTGCTGCATTATCATTATTATTCCCCACGGTAATAATTCACTTCAAACTCAGACATACACAATAATGGAACAATCACATCGTGAGGCGTGACAGTCCCATTGTAGCATTTACGAATCACGGGAAGTACCTTTCGCTGTTCAACGTCAACAGCCGTTGTTGGTGTTGTTTGTCGTCGCGGAAAAGTAAAATTAACCGCTCGCCATTCACTGCCAGTCAATAGTTACAAATTTGCTTCAAATTTAATGATTTGCAACAAGTGACAATAACTTGACTCCTTGACCCGGCTCTCGCCACCGTCCAACGTGAATTTTAAACGACGTCATTTCAACGATGTTTTCCAACGCTTTCATGCTGGTTGGTCTCGTCGATGGTGTCGAAATGAGTGAGACAGAATGACATTTTCACAGAGTGCAGATACAAATATCCCCGCAAAAACAATCCGTGTACAAATCACCCATCCTCGCAAATATCATTCTACAGCGGCCGGAAAAAGTTATAATATCCACATACCCCGCTCGTTCCAAAATTTTCTTGGATTGAGATAATTGGTTAAATCATTCGAATGGCACTGGGTCATGTTATAAAGAAGATCTGTTCAAAATTTCAAGTCGATCGGTCCTGTCACCCAAGATGTAGACTCGTCAAAGTGGACAATATTGGCCTAAATTTTCTGTTTTTTCTTCCAACTTTTTTTTGGGTGGAGATAATGGGTTAAATCTTTTAAAGGCTCTGTCTGAAGCTAAAACAAAGCTCTGTGCGAAATCTCAAGTCAATTGGTGAAGGTGGAGAGGCTGTAGCATTTACCGTTTGAATAAGAAGAAGGATGAGAAGAAGGAGAAGAACAAATTAAAGCCGCAAAACCGAGTGTTTAAATTCATAAAACTCCGCTCCTTTTAGACCTAGCAACTTGAAACTTTCAGAGCTTTCTATTATCCACACCAAAAAGATCCACAACAAAATTCAAATTGATCGGTCAACTAGGAGCTGAGATATGGAAACCTGAAAAACGCGTTTCGTGACGTCCGGTAAACACTCTACTGATCGTTTTTCTCAGGTTGTTTGCTGGCTGGGGTGGAACGCTACGGCGTTCCTAGATGTGACGATAGCCGTGTGACATTGCTCCTTGAGTTCAACCTGGAAAGAACCTCGAAGTACCCTGGGGGTTTTCCAGCTTTCCCCAGGCCACTTCGAAGTGGTCACTACAATTCGTCAAATTTTGAAATTACGTGGTATTTGAACTCGCCGTTCCATTCTCTACAACATTGATTCCAAAAGTGTTTTCATATTTTTTGCACTAAAGAAGACAGGAAGTTATCACATTTTAGCCAATATGGGAAAATTGATAGAATTGATCCAAATTTGGAGTTGGGGTGATACTAATCGATGCAAAACTGGAACATATCCGCAAATATCGACGTTTTTGGGGCATCAAAAGTTGAGCTCAACCCCTAGAGGTGTACGAACTCAGATTACTAGTTTTCAAGACTATCATAAGGATTTAGAAAGATTTAGGAAGTGAAATTGTAACAATCATCGCTCGGTTTTCTACTATGAAATGCTTCAATTTGATTTGATTCGGCAACCATAACCTACACTTCATTTATTGACTGAAATTATTACAGATAAAACAAAGAGAAACGACATTTTAATCACCACAAAAATATTCAGATAAAAGGAGAATAAGATTAACTCCGACTCCTGTACGATTTGCCCCCGGCATGTATCTTGAGGAAGCTTTTAAATGACGATAGACTTTGAACCTCTCCCAATTTTTTTTTAGCAGACCATTAAAAAGAAGGTGAAACGAGCCTCTATAATCAAAGAGCCTCTGCCCAGTGGAGGTGGAACGGAAGGGCAGCTTTACCAGAGGATGGGCTCTCTAGTTGTACCGCTGAACAACTCCAATTTACCACCCACTTTCCCACTAAAAATGTTTATGACAGCGGCCCTTTCGATAAGCTCGACTGCCGGGACCTCAAGTAATTGGAAAATGGTAGCAGTTGGATGTCTTCTACTTCTTTTCAACAGTATCAATCGCTTTTAGATATCATTCTGATCAACCACCTACCCCCTTACCCTTTGCGGTTCAGCCCCTGCGTTATCTTTAGAATAGTTTTTTCGAACTACCTTGAGCTTCGAAGGGCAGCACTACTTTCCTGGTTGAATCTCCAATTTCTGAAGTTCTCATTCTTCAAACCTGATAACCTTAACAAGGAATGCGACGATCAGTAGGAGACTGATCAGTAGAGTGGACTTATGTGAATTAATACTACGGAAGGGTGATCTGCACAAAGAAGATAAAACCGTTGTGTCAAGAATTCGCAATGTTCCATGCATCATTCCTTACAGGCAGCATTTATTATTATAATATAATAATAAATGCTGCCTGTAAGGAATGATGCATGGAACATTGCGAATTCTTGAAAAATATTATTTTCAGTTAGGTTACTCGAACAATCAATCACGAAGCAGTTCAGAAAATCAGCTTAAATTCGCAACATACTGCTTAATGATTTCTTTCACCATCATCTCATGTTCGTAATCAACTTGTTCTATGTAAAACTCAATCATTCAATCGTTCATTAAGCCGCTGTTGACATTCGGTAGTATCGCTATCTCGCCCTGTTACCAACCTGTCCGCTGTCATCAGTTATCAATTTTCCCACGTGTTAGTGAATTAGTTTCGATGCTCGGAAAAATGACTGAATACCACTAATACTTGAATTGGGTACTAATATTTTGTTATTATCGTAAATTAATAGTACAATTCGCCAGGGGTGATAATTATTGAGCCCACCCTCTCAAAAGCACTCTGTCGAGTAAAGAAAAAGACAACCTGCTATAATAATTATTGTATCAGAAGTGTTGATAAGCTTCATAGTATCTACAGTATGGTGTAATACCTCCATTAAATAAGATAGAATCAAACTTGCAGCCCCCTCATCTACTGAGGATGGTCCTTCAAGAGTATATCTATCAACTAGCAAAAGATCTCTTATTTAACGTTCATTCAGCAAGATTCCATTCATAACCAACCCCAGTTTCCTTTTGAGTACACAACTATTTGTCATACCGCCGATCACCTTTCATGATAAGTAGATTTTATGACATTGAGAGTGGATCCCTTGTAACTGGTAGAAATACGACAACGTTTCAGCAGTAAACTTTTGGAAACTTTTCTAGTTGCAAAGTGTTAAAATTGTAAAGTCGGAATCAAGCTGAACAAATCTGAGAGAACTGGGGGAACATCTCTGAGTGCTCTAGAAGAAGAAGCATGTTCAACAAGACAGCGTATTTTCTCTCATTGATAAAAGTCAGTCTGAAATTAAGGTTCTTTCAACAAGATTCCTGTCATTACTGAGCCCCAGTCCCCTTACACATAGTCAGTAGGTAGTCTACGATGATCTCTTCAGCTGTCCAACTAAATTCCGGGCCGACTTGATATAATTTATTTGTATACATTACCATTGAAATGATTATAAATTAAATAGGTATTTAACGTATCAATAAAGTAGTATTGATAATTAATTTGTATTTACATAATCAAGGTAATCATCTTTTCACTTGTACTAACCAACGTCGGCAAATATTCGAAATTACCTTCTCCGCATAGACACTAAAAGTAATCACCCTCCTGCCTACTACTTTCCCGTACACAATGTCATTATATACAGTTCTAAATGGTTCGATAACTACGAAATAATTAGACTGATGAACTTGTAACACTGTTCGAATATGTGACCAGATGTTATGTTCCAAATTATTGGGTTATTCCCCAGTATGGTAATTGGCCTGAAGCTACCTTCGAGCATTCATTGTGAACAATTGGTTGGTTGCACGAACGCGGCGCGTGGTCTTAAAAAATTCTCTGAATCAAAATGACATTTTGATTCAGAGAATTTTTTAAGACCAAGTACATTGTACAAAAAACTACACGAGTTGACATGAAATTCTGCATTTTCCGAGAAATGACGTTATGAAAATGTCAACATCTAATTGGCACCTCCTGCTGTTGACCTGGAGTTGATCCAACCGAAGCTCGGTTAGTGGACTTACATATTTTAGTGAATTATTTTCAATTATCGTCATTGGACGCGACCAAAGACAGCAAAATGAGCGTGAATTAAAAGGTGGAAATTCGAGCCAATTTCTATTCTCCGGAATACTTGACTCAAACCGCACGTGGTTTTGAGGTATCGAGTTTCTAGTTCAGAGATGCTTTTCGAATATCAGTGGGCAGTAAGGTATTTCTTGATATCTAGGAACGCGGCTACGTTCCGCCACGCCAACCAAAAAAGTTGAGAAAAACGAACGGTGCCGGGTGTAACCTAACGAAACGCGTTTTCCAGATATCCATATCTCAGCTCGTATTCGACTGATCAACTTGAAATGTGGTGCGGGTCTTCTTGGTGTGGATAACAGATAATCCTAAAGGTTTCAAGTCGCTAGTATAAAAGGAGCCGGCTTATATAACTTCAAACACTCGGTTTTTCACCCTCACTTTGTTCTTCTGCTTCTCCTCCTGAAGGCTACAGCCTCTCCGCCTTCACCGATTGACTTGAAATGTTTCGTTCCAACATTAGCCAGTTATATAATTTCAAAACCCTGATTCGTCACCCTTACCATGTTCTTCTTCTTAATCAGGCAATGCTACAACCTAGAAACCAGTTTCGTTTATTCTTGCGTGATTAAAATATTTTATTAATTTACAACTTTAATTATAAATGAATAAATAGTTTATAAATATATTAATAAATGATTAATTTATTATTATGGAACACCTAACTGGGAAAAAACGAGACGAAACCTTGGAACGAAAGTAGCGCGGGATTTTGTAATGATTTTCACTTACCTACAACTGACCCGTTTCTAGGGAAATGTATTGCCGTTAGTTTTCATCCCACGAAAATCGCTCGCCACTCGTTGAAAAGTCCTCAATTTATCCGTCAATTATATACTGCCAAAACAGCTGTAAGTATGGGGGAAGCCGAGATACACCTCTGATTTAAAACAACAGTAAACAACATTTGCAGTAAAAACCAAAATCGATTTAGTGGATTATATTGATGTTGTTGGTTGGCTTGGTTTTTACGGATCTAATTAAAGGATCTTGCGACCTAGGCGAGATTTTGTTATTAACGCGGGCTTTTAGTTGTGATGTGTTCTTGAAGTAATCCGTATAATTATGTTTACAATTGAAGTTAAATGAATAAACAATAGAAAATGTTTTAATTTTTCTGTCGAAGTTCTGTCACATACACGTTTATGCATGATAAGAACCAACTGCGATTTAGCGGATTTTTATTTATGTAGTTGGTTGGCATCTTTTTACCAGAAAGAAATCAAAGGATCTTGTAACCTTTTAGTTTGTAAACTTTTAGTTGCGATGTGTCCTTTTACGGTTTAGATGTTTTCGATTTCATAATAATAAGAATACCTTTGGGGCATCAAGAAGTGAATGAAATGACGATCAATTTGAAAAGCAGGCCCATTAAGAGCTAAATTACAACAGCAGACAACAATGAATGAATGAATGAATAATAAATGCTACAATTTTAACAAAAATAATTCATAGAAACATGTGTATAATCGTGGTCACAGATGACCGTCCGATGAGCTCGCCGAGATATTTATAAGTTAAGTCCGTTTTTATAAGTTTCTATAATAATCTTATCACTAGACAACAATAATGAGTAATAACATATCAACAATAAACTCAAATCACACTTTTTAGCGATTGCACTTCCCCATTCTCTACATAAATCATACATTCTATATAAATAATGATCAATAAATATATTTTATACTTTATACAAAAATAGTGATAGTAATAGTAGGTAAGTGTAGTTTCAAATTCCATATTCATTTACAAATTTCCTAAGCGTAGTTTCAAATTCTATATTCATTTAAAAATTGCCTTCTCAATGTCCAGGCCACCGTACAATATTTGACTAAATTTGGACTTCCCGTCTTCAACATATCTAGGTAATCTTCCCATCCAATTTCCGTCCGCCCCAAGAACATCCTTCTCACAGCAGTGAGCCCACTACATCGAGCTATGAAGTGGAAACCGTCCTCCACCTCACGTCTACTACACAGGTCACAGGTTTGGTCGTCGGACGCATATGGACGGAATTTCAAGTGCAATAGCTCACCTCTAATTTTTAGCAACCATTTACAATGTTGGAAACTTTTGAAGTTCATGAGTGGGACTACCGCACCCTGCAGTCTGAGAGCTACGTATTGCAGGTGATTCTGCGATCACAACGCCTTCTGCTCATATTCCCTGTGCATTGCACCACCTATCAACTTAATGCTCTCCTCAATACATTTCTTCCACTCACTCACATTTTCCAAGTTCATTTTTGGGAGCCCATACCTATCTTCCAGCCTGGCCCTCTCCCCAGCCCAGAACAAGTTAGACTGAAAACACTTCCTCGCCAGGTAGTTCGGAAGACGTTCTTCGGGAAGCTTTAAAGTTCTTAATATATAATTGTAATGCAATCTTAGGGTGTGCAAATAGAGAGGTTGCAACTGGGTTTCCAGGAATATTATATAATTGGGTGTATACCTAGGCAGAGAAAACACTGACTAGACGAAAAAGCGCAACACAGACTCTACGTGATCGCTCGCAGCGAAACCCCAAACCTGTGAAGAGTAGCATAATATCGACCGTACTACAGCTTCAAACACTATCAACTCTTCACGGAATGATATTTTCGGGTGATACAAAAACCTTCTCCACATACTGGCAATAGCCAATTTAGCCAGTGCACTCTTTTCCTGCAGATGGGGAGTTAACGACAGCGTGGGCGTGAGCGTGAAACCCAAATACTTATACTTATTAACCACATCAATTCCTCGACCACCAAAACACCATCTTTCCCTCGCACTGGGAGCAGACAACAAATTCATAGTAAAAGGAAACAGCAAACAAAATAAAACACGGCCAAAGCATGTTCCATGTTTCTTGAATTTTAGCCGAAAGCTTTAAGCAGGAACCATCCGGGGTTCACGGGGCTTGCCCCCTGGAGAGGTCCGAAGAGCTGAGTTTTAATCTTAGGTCTTTTCAACTTCATCAACAGTAAGATGTCCCCAAAAAAACACTCCGGGTAAAAATCACTCCGCCTCGCAAACATCATACACAGCTGAAAAACGCAGCCGAAAAAAGTTATCAAATCCACAAAGAGATGGCTTAACCACTTCACAAGCACCTTCCCATTCCAAAATCTCTGAATATACTGTAGATATATATGCATATATATTTATGTATTTTTATAAATGCCTTAACGGCAAAGACCATCTCTTCCCTCCAGAACACGATTCAAATTCTCTTTCACTTTGATATTCACGTTAGTTAGTGTTCCCGTTCACCTCTCGTCCGTGGATTCGTATGATGCCATAATATCAGGCGTTCGAATTTTCGAAGGAACCTGACACCCCCCTAAGGCCCTCTATACTCTACCGGAATGAGTCAGTTACAAAAAGAGAGTAATTGAACAACGATATTCATAGACCTGGGGGGACCTGAGGCGGTGGCTGAGGGAAGATGTGAGTCCGGATACGGGGCTCCTCGTGCGATCTCCGAAGATGTTATTTTGGCCCAAGGAATTCATCTGAACCCTCGAACATCGGCCGAGGGAAACCCCGGAGCAACTGTGGGCACTTATATAATTTGAATGCTTTCCAGGGTCAACATCCTGGAATAAGTGATACACGGTGAGGAGGGAAAGACAGACCGGAGTGGCCCGATAAAGTGGAGGGGAAAGAGCAGAGTATGCCGGTGGAAAATGGATGAATGACTCGGCGGAGGAGACTTTGGAGTAAGAGAACGAGAAGCTACTCAACTCGAATGTTAAACATGAATGAAGCGGGGGTAGGATTGCCAGGTTTTAGGTTTTCCCTCTTTCGCTCTTGGCGGGACTTAACGAAATGAGATGCCCGCCCTAAGACCTTACACATCCGGAATCAGAATACATCATGTCCTCCCCGAACCCTCCCAGCCACAATAAGAGCCTCCGACCTCATCAATTCCACTGCCTCGGCTAATAGCAGACGGAAATTCCTTCGAATTGATTTTCTCGTGTCACTTCTACACAAATACAACGTCGGGAAGAACAACAAAATGATCTCCGATCCGACGTAAGACCCACAATATTCCCGATGAAATAATGATCATTATTTGAGGGAGTCGACTGGGAATCGTTGACGAAAAATCCTATTCCTATAAAATTGCACCAATATTAAGGTGATGTCCATCAAAACTGACGCAGTGTCGTATAATGAACCATTTGACTCAACCAAGAAAAAACAGTCGTGGTGAACGGACGGCTGAAAGATCATTATGATTAAGTGACAATGAATTTTATTGATTGTCCTGAAGAAGAAACGAATTGATTGCGAGTCGTGTGTGTAGTTGTGTAACTGAAAAATGGCACAGGTCGTAAATCTCACATTTCAGATCAAATTTTCATAACCTGTTCAAAAATTGGTATTCTTGCTGTGATGTAAAACTCAGGGAATGGATAAATATTTAATTGTGGAGAAAGACGTGGTATTTTCGGTTTATGTTTTAGAAAAACGGTATAGGAACTTGGGGTATATTTGGAATCTGCACAAAGGTCCTGTGAGAGTAGCTTATACGAGTAAACCCATTTTGCCCGAGTAGAATCACATTTGAGCCCGCTGTGTTCGGGTTACCACGATCATTTATGTCCCCATCACTAGGATCTTCATCACTGACGAACTACACAAACGCACAGCACACTCAGACTATAGACCTGGCTGGCTCGTCCAATACAGGGCATATGCAAAGAAAGGGATGGACGTGTTCACAAGCTCTGAGGTTGCAGACAGAACAGGCTTCCCTACTACTTGACCCATACGGTTTACCATTCAAGTTTAAGACTTCAGCTCGCAGCCTGAACAGCCACCGAGCAGCGTGCAGTGGGAATGGTGTAATCTTGTAGTCATCAGTTCATATGTTCAGCCGTTGATTAGTTACCAACCACATTGAACGCTATCCCCTTGTACTCATTCTGATTCTATACGTTGGATTTCATTATTACAGGGTGTTATGGCTAGCATCCAAGTTTTAAAATCAACGCAAATAATAATAAGCTAAATAAACATGAGAGGCGTGAGGGAGGGGATCAGGACGGGTAAGGATAATCCCCACTCCACAAACAGGGCGGCCCTTCAGACCGCTCTCCCTACCCTAGGTTACCTACCACGACGTTGAGGAAAGTCATCATTCACTCATGCGGGGTTCGATCGGCCTTCAAGCTCCCAATCTTCTACTTTGGCGACGGACAATGGATAATAACACTTGGACAGATACCTAACAATAATAAATTCGGACAATTTTGACGTTTTGCATACAAGAATCACGTTCATGAGGGAAAAACGACAGAAAATCACAGCTTTATCATTCATACGGAAGTCTGACGAGGTGAGCCCAGCAATGCGGTCGTACGGCTTGTGTCACATGCCAGCCGCCATTTGTTACATAGGACACAGCTTATTCTGCCATGATGAATTACCCTGAACGTCATGGTATTTACAGCAATATTGTAATTTTCAAACACTTTCAAAAATATTGTTTGTGTGTCTAATTGAGACAAATTTCCCTGGACCCTTCCATCAAGTTAATTTGTTTATAACTGTTATAAAATTATTAACATTTCACTCAAATAAATGAGGTACGATTTGGCACTCGCTCATAATAGTTTTCCAAAGAAGCATTTTCATGGATTCTGTTCGGCGGAACACTTTCATATGTTGATCAAATTTGTCTACTTAACTTACATGCACGCTGTCAAATTTCGACTACCTCAGCTTTGGATAGAATATTATTTGGAACGCGACGAGTACATCAAGGTTAGGATTCCCATTTTCCATTTGGTCTGACAAGAGTACTAAGAGAGTGACATGGTTTGAGAAACACATAGTGAACACGTATGTGAATGAAGGATTGAACGAAACAGATGGAATAAAAAATATTATCCGTGGTCTCTTATCCGTGGTGCCTAAATTGTAAAGTCTTTATAATTTCTTCCTTTTTCATTATCATATTTCAGTTTTGTATAATCTGACTGTATCACTGACCATTAATGTAATTGGGCTTGCCCGTAATAATGAAATAAATAAATAAATAAATAAATTATTACAATAATGAAGAACCGCAACATTCCCAGCAGGGTTGGCCAAGGATGGTATGCCCATTCTATTCTGATAGACTACTGGTTCAAAAGTGACCTGCTTTCTTGGAACCAGCGTAGACACCAACTGGTTGATATGTCGTTTCAGTGTCCGAGTCCAACTGATATGTCCGAATTCTACTTGACAATGTAGTGGTACTGGCCTAGTTTCTTGATGATGGTGCCGAACTGCCAACATTTGTTCAGACTCCCAAGATGGGTTCTCGACTGCACCCTCTCCCCCTCTTTAACACTACGGACTCGGGAGTCGTGAGGTGTTGAATGAGCAAAAGCCTTGCTGTTCGGGAGTAGGTCATCCAGACGAGTTCGAACCCTCCTCTCAAGATATAATTCGGCTGGGGACTGGCCAGTGGTCAAGGGTGTTGCTCTATACCGAAACATAATCTCATGGAGTTTCATTGACAGCGGAGAGGAGTCCCCTTCCGGTGCCTTGAGTCACCGTTTCAAGGTTTGAATGCTTCGTTGCCGGACCATTTGTAGCTGGATGACCGGGAGCACTAAACTTTCGGAGGATGCCACGTTCTATGCAATATTTTTGAAATTCTTCGCCCTTGAAAATAGCAACATTATCAGACACCATTACATGGAAATATCCATGGACAGAAAAAATGTTTTCTAGTAGTCTGATTGTTGAAGCAGAGGAGGGGCATCATGGAGTACCCGGACTTCTGCCCACTTGGATTTAGCATCCACACATATAAGAAAGAAATGGCCATCAGTCGGGCCAGCATAGTCAATGTGGACTCTTTCCCAATTCGAGATGACGTCGAATTAACGTGAGCATAGATCGTGCATCAAGTTGAATGGCGTAAACAAGTTACTGTTCATCTTCGTCGCCAACTTGTTGTGTCGAAGAGTAAGCATTAATCTTCACAATACTTTATTGAATGAATTAGAATTGACAGAGTAGTTAAGCGTCTCTTGCATGGATATAATAAAACTAATAAAATAAAAAGGAATCGCCATCAACATCTGTAGTTCGTCACTATAGTCCTAATACATTTTGAGGAGTGGGAAAGGTTAAAGTTACTTTCTTGGTCAATTCGAACCGTTCATTATCGAACATCATAACCCAAATACACGCAATGTGGAACGTCCATTGCAGATATTGTAGATGTTGGGTTAAAATGAGAAGGCAACCTCTAAGACGCGAAAATTATGAAATTCTCACTCACCGATGGTTGTAGTATTATTTAACACAGGCTATGGAGTGGTTTGTCGAAAGTTACCATGGAAATTTACGCAACGCAGTTTGTCTCCCTGAAATGAAGGACATCACACCGTGTCCACGCTTTGCACTGATCGCATTAAAAAATGAGAAAACTAAAACAAGAAAAATTAAAAGGAAAATTCTCGTAAACATTCAACCTTCAAGAAATGAATGGAAGGAGGCGGAGGAGGCGACGGCTGCAGCGACAGAATAAATACGACAAAAGGGACCCAACCTTACGGGACCCTGAGAATTGGATGAGGGAGACAATTCTTCTCTTAACTTCTTTTAGTCGGTAGGTAACGGCTCTTTACCGGGTTAACAATATCAAACCCATTCTTCAACCCCTAACCCGCCCACTATCACAACTCATTCTGTCCTTTCCTCCTCTAAACCACCGTTAAGGGGAAGCAGCAGAAAAAAAGGATGAAAAGAACAAGACAAAAGTGTAGGATTAAACTTCAAAATTTCATTGAATTTTCGAGCGTAATAAATTAATTAGGTTGGCAACTTTTAAATTAGATTGTTTTTCGTTTCTTCCAATTACACCTAACTTTCCTTCCAGTTTTTAGAAAATTGCTTTCTTTGGCGATCCTCTTGGGAGGGTTGGTAATGTGAGATCTTTGAGACTCGTCGAATGCTCAAATTTGAATTCGTGTTCGGAATTTAGCACTCGTTCGTATTATTATTTATTTTCTCCTTTAGTTTCGGCCATAACCGCTCATTTACCTCGTCACAAATTATTAATAACTAACAATAATAATTATTGTGATAATGGTAATTCATGATAATAAATATTTTATTCAGTGATCAAGACAGAAGGGTGATCTGTACAAATATGATAATAAACCGTTGCGTCAAGAATTTGTAAGGGTTTTTTTTTGCATGAGGCAAACAATAAATATTCGGAATAAAGTAAATTGTTAGTTGAATTGTCGCTCAATCCATTCATTGTCTTTTTTAAAGTAAATTAGTACATGTTTCTTAAGAGATCTTAAACGGCCCTACCATGTTGGGATTGTGCTCCCATAGTGGTCACAAAGCGGAAAACATTCAATATCTCAAAAACGGATCAACATAGAAACGTGAGGCTGGTCTCATTCAACTCAAGTTCAATGGTTTTATTGAAATTTTGAAGAAAATTAAATATCTAATGAGAAAATAAAAGCCTATTGGCAAGATAAAAATTCGACAATTTTCGGAATAGGTTGCACTAATCCAAACCAGTTTCCACAAGCATTTTGATTGTATATTGAAATTAAATAATACTTTCAAATAAAAAGTCAAAGAAGCTTAAAAGACTGGAGAATTTCGTATATATATAACTTCCACTAAGTTATGTTCCCAGGAACACTCATGATTCTTTGAGCCGCATTCTTAATTTTTGAAAATGCGTGTTCTGCCGGGTTGAGCATAGGGGAATAAGGCGGCAGAAATGTTATGCTCATTTGGGAAGAATTCATGAAGTCATTAACCTCTCGAGCCTTGTGGATTTTGGCATTATCCATTACTAACACCGTGTTTTCGGCTGACGTCCCCAATCGCTGTTCCACCTCGCGCTACCCATTCAAAAGACACAGTTCACCGAGGAAGTCATCGTAAAACTTGCTGCAGTGGGAAGATTTAAATTAATTTGTAAAATGTTTAATTTTATTTGCAAAAAGATTAACTTCATTTGCTAAAGGATTAACTTTATTTGTAAAAAGATTAACTTTATTTGTAAAAAGATTAACTTTATTTGTAAAAAGATTAAATTTATTTGTAAAAAGTTTAATTAAATTTGTCAAAAGATTAATTTGATTTGCAAAAAGATTAACTCTATTTGCAAATACTATATTATAAAACTAGGGATTCTGCATCTACATGGCTGTATTTTATGTAAAATACCAAATAAAACGGAAAGGGAAAAAAAAAAAGGGATTCAAAGTCAAAGCTTGTTAAAATGGAAAAGAAAATTAAGATTTCAAACTCAAGGAAATTATTTAACAGTTGCTTAGCTGCATCACTGATTTTCAGGTGCTTTTTCTTTGGTTCGGGTCTCATTTTCGTGATAAAAGGATGTGAAGTCTCCAGTAGCTTGTGGAACACGTCTTCGTTGATAGATATACGAGAAATTATCCGCTAGTTTCTGATCCTTATTTCTACTTTCTTGCGCCTCCTCCGACAATATTCCAACTAGGAGAATCAACTTCTGCTCTATTTCAGCACCATGCAATAAAATCTTGTGCACCATGGATGGCATATAGTACCATGAATACCTCCTTTCTTTACGGTGTTATGATCGGATTGGCCAATAAAGGCAGATGATTTTTGTTCTAATCTTTACTTTAACACGTGCATTTTGAGAAAATACCTTCCCCCTCCCGGAGGAAACCGAAGATTCTTTTTGTAGCACTACCTACCTTTTCAAAATGTTTATGGTAGTTCGTAACTTTGGTCTAGTTACGTGATGAAAAATATTTTTTGTCCGATTCTTCTTATGTACATAAATATGCCACACGCGTGGCATATTTAAACATCCTAGAACAGGAATAGAACATTAGGATTATTTCACAATTTTTCCCAGTCATATACCAAACTCTGAAATTTAGGTGTAATTTAACCAAGACTTCCACTATCTTGACTTTAAGCCTCAATATAATATAATGTACATTAGCCACTCCATCTAGATATAGCACCAATTTTATCCGGACTAATGGATATATGGCTATATCTAGATGGAGTGGCTAATGTACAACAGAAACACGATCCAGATAATCAAAATCAAAAATTTCAAAAAAAATTTTCCGCACTTGCTCCATTGTGTGGCATTATAGCCAGTTTCTAGTGAATGAATTTACCTATAATCATTAACCGGACAATTAAAGAACTTTTACTTCTGGCAATGATCATGATTAGTTAAAATGAACTAATTATAAAAAGAAGAAAAAGCAGTTCATGAAAAGTTTTACAATAACATCCCGCCCCCCCCACTGAAAATTTTACTTTCAGAAACACTGCTCTTTTTTACTCATTCGTACGAATACCTACCGCTTCGAAAATTCGCTCATGCGATCATGCTGCATGACTGTTTTCCTTGTTAGGTACAGACTGAAGGTTACAATGTTTCCCAACAAATCCCAAATCAATTACCTCGTCCATTGCAGTAGTAATAATACTGCTAGGTTAGTAGTAGTGTAAGTAAATATCGTAGGTACCAAAGACATATACAATACCACTTAACCCTCAAACGACAAGGTGAATATCTGCGCCGTTAAAAGCAAGGTCGGGTTGGATCCAACCCAGTAAGTACTGGTATTTTTCTATAAATTGGCTTTCCAAGGTTGATTTAATGAAAATAACAACTATTTGTATTATTGAAATGTATTATAAACTTCTTAACATAAACATAGCGCCTTTATAATGATAAAAGAACAATTGTAGGTACGTGTAAATATAAGTCTCCCTTCTCATAGCCTTAGTACCTCATTTATTTACATATGTATCGTCAAAAATAGAAAAGTAGGAATTCAGTCGATTGCAAGTCATGAAAAATACCTCATACATTTTTCACGCATAACTATTAACTCTTTGACCAAAACACCAAATCACACTTCGTTTTCATCAGCAGTAATACCACAAGTTGGACAGATCACTATTTTATGTTCGTCACATGAAGATTTATTACACTTATGATAGAATGCATAGCCTTTTCTGTCTTTCTTGGTATGACGGAAATTACATCTTTTTATTTTATTTGGTCAGGCTTGCTTTTCCGACGAGCTGCTGGTTGCGTCCAGATTGAGTTCCTTTCCCAAGACGTTGCCAATTACTGATCGTAATTCTCTTGGGAGGCGAGGGTTTTGGAATCTTGTTATCATGAATGGTCGAGTCAAGGCAAAAGCTAAGCTACCTCCCCAGATGTATAAAGTAATTTGTAGAACGCCATAGTGAAAAACGCCAACAGAAAATCTGAAAAAGAAAAGTGACTCTGAAAAAATACTGAAGTTAATAACACGGTTGGGTTGGACGCAAGGTGCCACGTGGGTCATTAGGACAGAATAGAGAAGCCAGTAGGCTTATTTGAGAGATGTGGCTGCTACGTCATCACTAGCACGACTGTGGGAAAGGGTACCTGAAGCGCCGCTCCTCAAAATTGTGTGCGTGTTGAGGTGGGGGGGGGGGGGGGGGAGCAATGATCTCTTGAACATCACTCGGGTTGGATTGAACCCACACCTTGTGGTTTGAGGGTTAATGAGAGAATATTCATATTCCATATTGTACAGTGATAGTTGTATCTCTGAGTATAAATGTTACTGTGTAGTCGGAACCCACCGGAATTCCATAACTTCTCAGGTCGACAATTTATTCATTTTCCTCAACAATGGGAAGTGCCGGAACCAATTTCAGAACGAGTAATCTCTCCACACTCTGCCTTTTCACGAGCATCTGACGCACAATCGATGCTCGCTCGTATTCCAGGCAACCGACCGAGCATCTCATTTGATCGTTGAATTGGCGTAATACAATATTTCCTCTTCACAGAATCGAAGAAGTCGTTTGAAGGCTTAACGTTGTTATGAGTGGGTTTATTTACTTGTCTTTTTTTACCCTTGTTTATTATTTATAGTTGTTATAAAGAAGGTGGTTGCTGTTTGTCTTGGTGTTGGGTCATGTAACCAATTGGATGCTCGCATTCTGAACATGAAAACTTGATGTTTTCGCGCTGCTTCTCCAATCTTGTTTCCCCCTGTGAGCTCGTGGGTGGGAACATAAATATGTGGAGAGTTCACACGAGGGAGTCTGCCTTAGGGCGAAACCGGTGGAAATTGACGCCTAACGAGATTTCACGCTCGAACGGCCTATCCGGTCGGGGAAAGACGCGTAAAAAGCGGTTAACGGCCGAGGAGAAGCGGCTAAGCCGAACCGTTAATCCTAGTTATCAGAACCTTGCCGGCCGAGCATCGACGATACCGTCGAATATTACGAGTACAACACAGTTCAGCGTCAAATCAGCAGAGTTATGATTTGATCATGGAAAAACTTTTGATGACGTGAACTCCACTAGACGGGCTATTTCACGTTGAATCCCCCTTAAAACCCACCCACGAGCTGAGTTGAGCTATTTGAATATTGATAATCTGAAGGGCTATCAATATCACTTCCATCATCCCTACGCGGTAGCTCTACTCACAATCAGAACATCCCACTTGGATTTCATGAGAGCAAAATTACAACGGAGCTATCAAAACTCCGACAATGATCCACAGCGAACGTTCCAATTGAGAGGAACAAGAAAACGTTATTGTGCCACATCAACTCACAGAACTCAAACTAACGAGAAATACACAGTTTGCCTCACGCTCATGTTGATGGTTTTCCGTGAGTTCTCATGTCCTTTTGAGACTCAAGCGTACAGCGCTCTGGACGGTCTTAATTAGTTTTCTGGTTCAAAATTTTCAAATTTGTACGAAAACGTACAATTGGCACACGACCTAATTTATTTTCCCTAATTTTACAAGAGTCATAAAAACTGATTTCTCTGTTTCTGCGAGACGCTGCAGCAGGTTGCAATTCACTATATGAAACAGATGACATGTGTCATGTTGATCACGTTTGAGGTAGACACTGTTTTCTACAACTCCTTTCCTTTGGGTTTTCTGGCAACAAATCGCTAAAAATAACGTCGCCAATCGATTCAGTGAGAAATTTGCTATATAGAACCACGTTCAGCTCAATCAGGCCAAAAAATGAGATATGTCATGTTGCCAGCTCACCTTCGAAATTTGCCTTGGGGTTATGCAACCAATTTTAGTGTTTTTTTTTCTATTATAGGCCACATTAAGGGATTTTGGGGGAGTTTTTTTTTCTTTTTTTTTTTTGGGCATTTTAGCCTTTGAAGATAATTTCTCTTCCCGATGAAGGTCCACCAACCTCAGATTCTGAATCAGCTGAACATTCTTGAACATTAAGACATATGGGTTGCATATTGCTTGCATACACTTTATTAGTACACCAGTGTAATTTATCATTTCAATGCTAATTTTGACTGAACGAGTCGCCTGCTCCCACCTTCACTGGAAGAGGACCATCCGGCCACCCAATACTTCACCTCTCATAGCTATGGGACTATGGGAATTTCAAGCGGATGGGAGAAGGAGGAGGGATTGTACTAATTTCTGTTGATCGAATATAATGGTTCAAAGATGAAAACAACTAACCAAAATTAGGCAAAGTAGCCTAATCTGTCCTCTTAGTCTTTGAAATGTTTGAAATGACGAAGAAAGCAAACAAAAGCATTATCGATTGGTGCCAGCGGAAATAGTATAAAGTGGCTCCCTGGAGCAATTTTCTGAGCTGTCTTGAAGTTCATACACCTCTTTCGCACACATTTGCCCTCGACTTCAAACGGCCCATGAGTTCGGCAGTGTGTCTGTAGGTTATTGATTGATCTTCGCGAAGAATGTAGTTAAAATTCGAGTCCCCTCAAGATCGTTCCCTTCCAGGCAGAAGCTGAAGCCGCCTCTTCGCTACATTCACGCGTTAGGAGGCCGCCACCTTCTCACTGTCCTTTAACCGGATTTGTTCAAGTCAAACCTTTTTCCAATGACCCGGAAAATCCGACGCTTTCCCTTTGAGATCACGTTCCGCCCATTCATAAAAGAACTCGCTCGAAGGAAATCCTTGATCGAACCGGGGATTCCAGTAGGAGGTGTTCTCAGCTTGCAGAGGCAATCGCGATTTTGGCGCTTACCTAGTGGATCAACCTTTGGGAACTAACTTTCTCTCAGGTTAAGGCGTGATCGTATTTTCTGGGTTACAAATTTAAAAGGTTGGGAGAAGCAGCGAGAGAACCAAAGTCTCTTCATCAGAAAATTACAACTTTTCTCATTTCATATGGCAACCAATGAATCAGTTCCCCAGTGATACGCTCGACTTCAGCTCTAATATTTGAAATTTTGTTTTTGGATTAACCGCAGAGTAATCCTACTCTAAGCTCTACGCTTAATAAGCTCTACGCTAAGCTCTAAGCTCAATAACAGCCACCTTTGCACCAACGCACAAAACCCCTCAGCAACGCACTTTAAACCTGTCATATTGTGATGGACAACACTCGTTGGAAACAATGCGATTTCTTTTAAACACAAGGATTTTTGCAGGAACAAAATCTGAAGGTTCCCTACAGCGCCCAAGAATCTCTTCGCGAATCAAGCGACACCTGATTCCACTAACATCATCCTTCGCGATAGAGAGAACTTTTCTTCTGCATGGGTGTCAAATTGACGTTCAAAAACTACCTACGTTGATCAGCTCCAGATGATTTTGTGCTTTGGATAGGAATAAATCAATAGAATACATGTAAATATTTTCCGAATAAATATAATATATTTATGTACCTATATGACTAGGTAAATACAACATACAGGAACTACAGTGTCACCATCACTATCGCATGCCACTCGACCACAAATTTTGAGGGTATTTCGGGCGAACTTTTGGTAAGAACGAACCAGTCGTTCCAAACAGTACCACTTTTATCCTTTTGTGGGCAGACCTACACCAGTCTCTCATGATTTCTTCAGACCGCTCAACGTTGATGGCTCACTCAGGTGGAGAGGCTACTAGAAACGCTATGAGGCAGTTAAGATGGAATGATTGCACTGGTCCCCCCGTACCGGATCAGCGGTGGAAGTCCTAATTGACTATCTAAGAGCAATTACGGGTATAAGTTGCTCTATTGCTGGACGCAGAGGATACTATTCAAGTTAAACATTTTATGGATAATATTCGGTCCAGAGTGTAAGCCGTCAGACTAATAGACCGCGCGGCCGCCAGAAGAGCGCCACTGGATGAGGGCTACCAGGCGACCCCCACCACAGATCGCCTCCAGACGTTTCCCCCTCCAGCGACCTATTTAAGCCCAGCGCTGAGGGCTAACAACAGAGTCCAGCAAAACCTCTCCTTGCGATAATAGCCCGTCCGAGTGCTAGCAGTTGTGAATCCCTTTCAGTTTTACAGACGCCCTCCGAGCGTGATTGTGAGTAGAAGCGTCAGTTACGACGACAGTAGTGACATTACGCGTACAGACAGTGAACTGCAAGAACAGCCCGTCCGAGTGCTAGCAGTTATAAGATCTCAGTACTGTGAGTTATATTTACACCTTTTCTGGCCAGATAGGAACGTTGAGTACACATAGGAGTCACCTCCATTAAGCTACACGTAACCCAAGTAGGACGGTTACGCATACCTTTGTAAATCTTTCATTCATATCTTTCCATTTGCTCATTCACCCAGGGACCTGTTCATATGGACAGCCCTGGCCTCATTTAAAGCCACTCAAAGTTGATACCGACCTTGCACGGTCACGACAAGTACGGTTACCTGTCACTTGAGACGTATTCTAGTTTTAAGTTGCACCAAGCTGAGTATATTTCAATTGTTTCATATTTCGTATTTCTTGAGTTCAATATATTTCCATTTATTTGTTACAAGTGTTGTTCCTTTCGTCACCCGTACCCGTGTTGGCGTTTATGTAACTGATGCACAGTCACTTTTCCATTTTTGGTCACGCTACAGGTGTGTCAGCTTACATATTGGTGGCAGCTTGTGGGATTTTTGTCTGGTAAGCCCAGGCACGAATCCAGTTACGCCGACACGAGGTGACGAGAAGAAAGCAAAACAACAACAGAGTCACTCACACAAGTCAAGCACAAAGAATATCATACACCGTCATTTCCTTGACGTATTTTTGATTACACATTTTCCTTGTTACACTACACAATCTTACTTTGCAACAGGGGGGACAGTAACCCTATAACTTCAGTCACTCATTTTAAATCACACATTTCACTATGCCCAGAATTCAGAGGAACGGGGGGAACGGTTCGTCACCCGACGTACTGGACACAATCAATGCTACATTGATCCGCCTGTCACGCCTGTTTGACCACGGGCCCAGGTTACACTCAGACGCCAGTGATTACAGGGGGACGAATATACCGCGTTCTATGGTCATGGAGATAGATCCATGGGACCCAAAGAAGACAATGACGGGACGACGTGACGCCAAGACGCCAAGACCTAACCCCAGGTTCCCGTGCATGTTTTGTGGGGACATGTCACACTTCCCCGTGGACTGCAGTCACAACCCACAGAAGACTATCTTCTGCAATTACTGTGGGGTACACGAACATCTCGAGATTGACTGTATCAAGAAACGGAGCCTTCTACCCATTTCACATCCACCTGGGGTACGAAACGTGTCAACTGGACCATTGGCCATAGGAGGACGCCCACAGTCACGAGCCTCAACAGCAAGCATCACCTTTCAAGATCCAGCCAACGAGGAGGTGATGGAAGAATGCTTAGCGACAGTTATTGAGTCCATTCAAGGTTTTTCTCTCAGAGTGCCGGTGACGGTCACTTCTGACCCAACACACACACATGGTGGGCCAGAGACGCAAGTGACACACCCGGTGACGCTTGCTCCTGAGTTGATACAACCCTACCAAGGACCAATGACGCAAGTAACGCACCCGGTGACGACGGTGACGCCCCAGGTGGCGCCGGTGACGACGGTGACGCCATTGACGACGGTGACGCCCCAGGTGACGCCAACCCAAAGAACTACCTACACGCCCCGGATACCCATGACACAGGTGACGCCGGTGACGCCCCAGGTGACGCCAACCCAAAGAACTACCTACACTCCCCAGATACCCGTGACACAGGTGACGCCGGTGACGACGGTGACGCCCCAGGTGACGCCAACCCAAAGAACTACCTACACGCCCCAGATACCCGTGACACAGGTGACGCCGGTGGTGACGGTGACGCAAGTGACGCACCCAGTGACGCATACTTCTACACCTATACATGGATATGACGAACCGGTGACACAGGGTACGCATACGATGACGCGTAACCCTAAAGCCATACAACGCTGCGACAACTTAATTACACGGGACACTGTTTACCCAAGGGGACGCCGTAGACTACGGGGAAGGAAAAAGGAAGACGGTAACCTTTAACCTGTCTAGTAATTAATTACACAAACATACACCTTTTTTTAATTCCACCTTTTTAATTAATCTTTTTCACCTTTTTAATTAACATACACCTTTTTGTAATTAATTACACGTACATACACCCTTTTTCTTGATATATGAACCACTTTACAATTTAGTAAAATTTTAAGAAATTAAGCTATCTACTGCTTGGTGTAGCTTACTCTCGGGACCTTGACTTGCTGATTTATATCTTACTCTGCTACCTGCAATTCTTGTAATTCTTGTAATCTTTTACTTACCTTTTGTGCATATTTTTTTTGTAAAACTTGCTAATTATAACCAAATTTAATGTAAAAAGTACTTACCTTTTGTGCATATACTTATACAATTTGGCAATTGTAACTAAATTTAGCGACTTAACTATTTGATTTAACCTTCCTATTAAAATTTAACTCGCTTCAACTCACTTGTTTGGGCACTGATCGACGACAACACCAATCTTCGGGGAATCTATGGTTACCGGCGAGGACGCCGGCTCCCAGGAGGGAGGGGAGTGTAAGCCGTCAGACTAATAGACCGCGCGGCCGCCAGAAGAGCGCCACTGGATGAGGGCTACCAGGCGACCCCCACCACAGATCGCCTCCAGACGTTTCCCCCTCCAGCGACCTATTTAAGCCCAGCGCTGAGGGCTAACAACAGAGTCCAGCAAAACCTCTCCTTGCGATAATAGCCCGTCCGAGTGCTAGCAGTTGTGAATCCCTTTCAGTTTTACAGACGCCCTCCGAGCGTGATTGTGAGTAGAAGCGTCAGTTACGACGACAGTAGTGACATTACGCGTACAGACAGTGAACTGCAAGAACAGCCCGTCCGAGTGCTAGCAGTTATAAGATCTCAGTACTGTGAGTTATATTTACACCTTTTCTGGCCAGATAGGAACGTTGAGTACACATAGGAGTCACCTCCATTAAGCTACACGTAACCCAAGTAGGACGGTTACGCATACCTTTGTAAATCTTTCATTCATATCTTTCCATTTGCTCATTCACCCAGGGACCTGTTCATATGGACAGCCCTGGCCTCATTTAAAGCCACTCAAAGTTGATACCGACCTTGCACGGTCACGACAAGTACGGTTACCTGTCACTTGAGACGTATTCTAGTTTTAAGTTGCACCAAGCTGAGTATATTTCAATTGTTTCATATTTCGTATTTCTTGAGTTCAATATATTTCCATTTATTTGTTACAAGTGTTGTTCCTTTCGTCACCCGTACCCGTGTTGGCGTTTATGTAACTGATGCACAGTCACTTTTCCATTTTTGGTCACGCTACAGGTGTGTCAGCTTACAAGAGGAAAACCGCCAGGAGGCACTAAATGGCAAGTGAAGTCAGAGGTATCATGAGTTGCTGACATTGAAATATCAACAAAAGTAGGACTCCTCTAATTGACAGCAACGTAACATGTTATGGCGCTTATTATTTTCCAACGCTAACGAACTTTGTCATTTCCTTGACAAATGACACCAAACACGAACTCAAAATCTGTTTGAATAAATTAGGATTTCGTCTGAATCACGGAATGCAACCTTTCTTCCTACTTGAAAACGACTCAACATCTCAAAACTCTCTTTATGAAGTAAAAGTTTCATTTACTGTTTTCAGTGACCAAAGGTATGGAAACTTTGTATTTAAGCAATAATGAGTCAAGAAAAGTCAAAACTTGAAGGTACTGTCATAATTATTTATCATTGAGTTATTGTTACCTATATATTTTTTTATTCTCCTCCTCAAAACGTGGCATTATTGCTAGTTTCTGAAACTAGGTGTTAATGCTGCTTTAAACGTCAACCTGTTTCTGAACAAGCAACTAACAACACTGAGTCCCAACAGTCGCATAATCTTAACCCTCTTATGACCTAAAATGACAGGACGCTGGGTCTAAAATGGGAATGATGGAAATAAAATTAATCAAAAGCCTCATACTCGCCTTGTTAAGGGTGATTACAGCTAAGAATAGCTTATGCTAACCTGCCCTGTTCAAGTAAATGATTGTGGGAATTCAACAAAAGGACCTTTTACATGATTCAGCCTGGGTTATGCTGGAAGTTGACTGAATAAAGACTAGCTTTTGCTTAACTTGTCATGGATTCGCTTGGTAGGTATTTTTCGTTCTACTTTGAGGCAACTTTAAAACTTACCAGAAGTTACCATCTAGAACTTGTCGTGTTTGTGTGTGTTGTCCCCTGCGAAAGGTCATTTATAGCTGGATTTTTGCCTTCTCGTCAATGAAAGTCGTATCGATACCGGGAACAAGCCTAAATATCGATTGGTTAGTGTTGGAGTTCCTCGGGGACAAGTCGATGGAGAGAATGGGATGAGCAATTAATAGCAAAAGTAAAATGCAATTTTCAGAAAATCCTGGCTTCCATTTGAAATTGGTGAAGACATGGGAATACACCAAACGTTCTTGATTGAATTATACAACTGCACGATAAATGAGGGTGATTTTCAACCAAGGAGCACATTTGACGGCGAAACTGGCCGCGAAATCAAAGCAAAAATTAAGCTCAGGTTTTAATAACAAAAGGAACTTGCTAGGCAAAAAATAAACTGGCTTTCCGTCCATTTTGTTGCCGATGACAAGCCGGGACTGGCACTACAGGTGGAGCGTAACTATGCAGGACGTATTGAAGCGTTCAGCAAAAGCAAGACTTTATTCACTCTAAAATCAGCATTTGCTACCGAGACTAGTTGGTGACACTAGTGAGCAAATATTTGGTTCTTGGTTTATTTCTTCACATGACCGTGCAGGGATTCAGTCAAACCATCCACCGCTGATAGGTTCACTTCATGGAACGACTATTTGATGTGATTCCCAGTCATTTACGAGACCAATCAAAAGAGACTGGCTACGGTTGGCAATATTCCAGCTACAGATCGAAATCTGACCACGTTCGTTGATTGTCTACACCAACGACTTGGTACACAATGTAATGCATAACGTTATGCAACTTGGTTCTGAAAAAGTCGGGACCCGTGGGTGGGTGTTGCGGGTTTTGCAGCAGAATTCTGCCTCAGGGAAGCAAACTCCTGATGGCAGCGAAATGCAGTCAACTACTTACAAGTGAGCGACTTGACCACGACTCAATAAGATGTTTGTCCCGATGGGAATTAGTGCCCCCTCAATAAAAATGCCTGCCGACGAAACGCAGGGGAATAAGTCAAGTGATGGGATAAGTGAGTGATGGTTTTGAATGTGAAATAAAAGTTGAATGGCGGAGGCTGATGACCGCGGGGTATTCATTCCACACGCCCCACTCACAGTTTAATCCTTGCAGAACCTGAATACTGAAGTTGAGGGGGTTCCTTCTATTTGAATTCTCCTAGTAGTGGATTCTAATGCTGTAATGCATGCATCCAGGTCCCATTCATCCTATTGGTTTTATGATCTCCACCGTGAAAGAGCTCAGTGAAATCCGCTGATTATCTCCGAGGACGTCGGAGTCGACGTACAAAAGAGGGAAATAGGGTGACATTCTCCTCCACTCTCGTTTAAGGGTTAAGTTACGGCTGCTATTTTATGAACCGATTCGTCTCCCGGGCTTCGGGGCTTGAGAGAGACCTAGAGCGGGAGAGGGCAGAACCGAAATGGAAGAAGAAAATAAAAGGTGCGTCTTGAAGATTTGCGTCTCATAGTCAAAACATTTGTAGAGGCCTCTAGAGCTCTTGGACGGCAAATGGATGTCATAGAGGTTCCAATAACACGGCTCTACTCCGTAATCGTACATGATTTCAATGACTTCAAAACTATTATTTCGTCTTTTTACTGAATTTTCCAAGTACTCGTACAAATCCGATATGTGACGTTCGGAATTCAATCCTAGACTTCACAATTCTTCATTTACCGTCAATAAATAAGCAATTTTTATCCTTCTAGGGAGTAATTATGCGACATTGACTACATTTCGCCAAAATGTTAGTAATTACACAAGGGATGAATTGTGATCAAAATCGTCAAAATAAAAAAATTTCCTTAGGCACTACACAACAAACTGGCAGTAGGACCAATTTTGAGGGCTTGTTCGTCGGAAGCTGTAAATCTTTGACTATTGAGCAACGCAATAGTACCGAAAATGCTAAAATGAGCCGATGTTGGGTCTAAGAAACTTATATAGTTATGAGTCTTTGGTTGTCTCAATGAGAAATCGAGAAGAAAAAACCAGGAGCTTATGATTTTTTTTTAAACACAAAAAAATCAACGTCTACATCCCTGCGAAAATTTAACTAGGCCACTGTTGAACAAAATAAGTCATTTCCAATAATTATGTAGTATAATGTACAGGGTGTTAATTTTAAGACGGCTCAAATGCATTTCCTGCCTAAACGGTGGATCTGAGCTAAAAATGCCACTTGACGTTCTAGCCGCGCATGCGCCTCCGGCGCAAGATCGAAAGTTGGGGTTTCTAGATGACCCAAATATTTATGCACATGCCTTCAAAGGGCATAAAAAGACAAAACATATGCAACAAACTGCAATTCAATATCTTAAATCTCGATATCTTAGTTATGAATTTTCTGCCCTCTATTTTTCTCAGGTCGTTTAGGAGGGAATAGGGGGCTGTGACATCATAGCTCCAAACTTCATAACTCTTGATTGGAGAGTCGTACGAACGTGCGGTTTTCACTGACATTCTCAGAATTTCAAGCGGAAAAATAAAAAAATAAAATAAAACAATAGATACCTTAGAAATTATGTGATAACCCCATTGTAGAAAATCAAGGTTTTTGGCGTCTAAAAGACGATATTTTCGTGTTTGTCGGGCAAACTATTAGTTTTACAAAGCTTGCAATATTTTTACTAGACAGGTGATAGAAAAAATCGTTGAAAACATGTGCCACTTGTCCCCAACAGACCACGGTGAAGGAATGTAAGTAATATTTTTTGTTTAATTGGAAATTGCAAATTTACAACCCCTATAACTTGATAAATATTTAGCATATCAAAATGCGGTTTGTTGCATATGTTTTGTATTTTTATGCCCTTTAATGAAATGTGCATAAACATATGAAGGGTACAGATGAAGAAGGCACATTGTCAGCCAGAGGAAAGTTTTGGAAAATCAGCTTTTTCGTTCATTGTTGTCGATAAAATATGGGTCATCGGGAAACCCCAACTGTCGATCTTGCGCCGGAGGCGCAAGCGCGGCCGGAACGTCAAGAGGTGGCCATTTCAGCAAAGAGAGGCTTAAGGGCTACAACTTTTTCCACTGGCACTTTTTGCTCAGATCAACCGTTTGGGCAGGAAATGATTCCAGACCGTTTCTGTCAGGCGAAAGAGATGCACTAATTTTCTACTCTCGGATGGCAGGTTATTGTTAGATAACAGTCGTGTAACAAACAAAAACAAATAGAAATCTTGATGAAAAAATAAATGGTTTGTGGACAAACCGTCTGGTTTTGGAATCGGAAATGAGCTGCTAAAGATTCTTACTTACTAATTGACGGTTTTGGGATCTTGAAATATTCTAGCGGGTTTTGAACCAGGAGGAGCTCAACATTTCGACGGGTTTGACGGGTCATGAAAATAATTCAGAATTTAAGCTGAGGCGGTTCAGAGTCCAACAGTTCCTCCAACTGAATTTTCTCTATCAATGGAATTGATGGTTTTGGAAATCACCGACTTTTATGATTACCGGTATAGGCACTCATGGAGTAATTGCAGCATATTCGATATCTCCTTCAAATGGTTCATACCTAAATAATGACAGGAAATATCTCTCTACGCCATAATAAGTGAACAGTTTACGTTGAAATACTGAGATCCGATTTCGAAACAATGGTTTGAAGGAAAAACGAGCGTTCTGTCTGGGGCGAAGAAGTTTGAGTTTGAGTTTAACGGCCTAATGCATCACCAATCAATTAAAAGTGCCTTCGCTGATGGCATAATGAAGAGACTTGCATGGAATCACGCATGAAACTTGTGTGAGGAGCCGACCGCCTTCGAAGAGAATTTCACTGTTGGTGGTCCCATTTAAAATTCATTTTCAGGATATCCCGTGTCCATCCGCTCGCTTGTGTTGAACGCCGTACCGGCGGGGGTTTCAATAGACATAACCCACATAGTCACCCCAGTTGATCAATCGACGTCATTCATCTCCATTAGGTACCCACCGACTATACGGGATATATTGAGATGAGGGGTGAATGGGGTGAGGGGGCAGGGGTTGATTCGTTCTCCTCATCCATAAGTCAGGGAGCTGAATAGACTCCTGTAACAATGTGCACCTTGGTATTATGGAGATCAGGGTAAATATACTAGCGAGCATTAGAGGCCCTCGCTCCCTACACATAACATGTTGGCCATCAGTGGAACCTAACAGCCCACTTTGGAGAATGTCGGAGGGCCCTTCACGATTTAATCTAAACAATTTTAGCATAGAGGACGGAAAAGGGGTTGGAAGGACGCTATAATTTAGGCCTTTATCTGCTGTGGAGGTAGGAATCGATCCTGGGATCCGAATTCCTGGCTATTTTTTTCCTGTGTGAAGCGTTCAACGTTGTTGACCGGTCACGTCTCATCTCGAAGGAATGTAAGGTACACAAGAAAGGTATAGTCAAGACACCCTCACCATCGCCATTCAATCCCATTCAGTGTATCGATTAATAACGCGTATTATTATATAGGGCACCCAGATGAAGGGTGTGCGTGGTATGCGTCAGCTGCGTGCCACTAAAACCCCAATCCTCCTCCTTCTCACACATACAACACTGTGTCCTCCCGTACAACCCCTTCAGTGGAGTCTTCCACTAAGTGAAACTAGCGACTTCAACAGGAACAGCTGGAGCTCTCTCCGATCTGCCTTCTGTTTTTGCACAAACTTTCACCATTCCCCCATTAACGATTCTGAACATCCATTTGACTATAAGCATGCACATGAATGATCGTAATGAGCTGAACTTTGGAAGAAAAGTGTCGGGTTCTCTAGACGTCCCAATACGAGTATTAGTGAGCTAGTTATAACATGAAAAATCCACAGTCATGCAGCACGGAAGGGCGAATTTTTGAAGAAATCTCTGGTTTTATGTAAAATGTCTCCATTGGAGGACTTGTTGTCCATGAAGAACATCTCAAGTATCAACCACGTTTCTTCATCTTCAAAATGCTCCAGTTTGAAGACGGATTAGGATATCGGGATTCTGAGTTCACCATCGTGTTCAGAGTAAAAAAAAATCATGGAAAGCTGCTGAGTGGTGTGATGTGATGGTATCATGCATACGAGTCATCAATGATTTAATAACATCTTCCACTTTAGTCACTTCTAAGTCACGGTTTAAAACGTGCTAATAAATCTAAAAAATATTAGGCATTATGTAACAAGTGCCATATTATTAAAGTTGGAGAGATAATAACTCCATACTCATCTTATTCTTTTTTAAAAAATAGAAAAATAACACTGTTTTTAAAGCAATAAAATCAGGCAATCGTTTTCATGTCTTAGCGTTTTTGATTCATTGTGTTATTCGCTTTCTCCAAGGCAACACTCTCATGTAGACTCACACATCAGTTAACGACAAAATTGGTTCGCGACGCTCGCCAAGGGTACTGAGTCAATTTCACCATGCTGTTATTCAGAGAGTGAACGTGGAGGGAGAATCGTCCGATTCGAATTTTCAAATGACGAAGCATGTTTTCGTAAAAGGCAGCTCAAAGACTTTGGGGATGTGTTTAATTTCAACTCGTTTTAATGATTTTGAAGCCTGATTTTCTTGGCGCTTAGATTATTCCGTTTAACTAAACTTTAATATACCGCTGAGAGTAGATAATTTAATAGTTGAGAACTAATTGAATTTAAAAAAATAAATCTGGAGGCTTCGTGGTGCCGGTTAGAATAGAAGCTCGTTCGAAAATAATGAACGAACAATAACGTACATTATATTGGCGGTCGTGAGTGAACAAACGATCAAGACGGCGGAGATAGGAAATCCTGGGGTCCGAATCCTTTTTTGCGCTGGTCCCGCCAGAAGGCGCGCAAGAAAATTTTATCGGGTGGCACACGTACGAGATTGTAGCGGTCGACGTTCATGTTTATGCTTCTACGACGTGTAGATAAAATTGGTACATATTGGCTTCCCCTTCCGCTCCATCACAAGTTTTCCGTTCACAAATCATCCGTTTTTCCTTCAATTATTGCACTTTTTTTTGTGTGTTTTTCTCCCTTTAAAGGGCGACTATCAAAGTTGAAACGGAGCCAAAAATGTTTTGGGTACGGCTGGGAAGAAAGCCTCCTCCCATAATATTAACCCCCTCCCTCCTTCTGGAGCCTTCCCTCGTAAAGATAATATATCACGTCCCAAGTTCACTATAACTTTGTAGACTTTCCATGTGCCCGTCCGCGATCCTCCTCCTCACGCTCTCTCTTTCTTGTCATCATCCATCCGCTTTACACCCAACTTACTCCCACTATTAACAATATTACCCTTCCCCCTGATCTGACTAATATTCTAGAAAAATCGGCGCATCATCTTGAAGGTTTTTATCGGTACTGTTAATTGATTGGGTGCTCGTAATAACGTCGAGCCGGTTCGTTTTTCTCCCTTCGCAGCTCTCGCATAATTTTGAGTTACCACGATTAATCGTCACTGAGGGAATCAAGGGGAAGTGACCTCGATAAAGGGTTCCAGCCACTTGCAAGTTGCCGAATTCCCTAAAACGGATTTGTGTATTCAAAAAAATTCCTTTAACTTTCGGACCCATTGCATAAGCTTATTTTATTTGAATATTCGCTAAAAGGGGAGATCAAGAATGAGCTTAGTGGATAATATCATGCTAGTAGATTAAGTTTTTATCATTCTGAAATTTTAAGCTTTCTGCTAATTTATAAGTACTAGGTGGTCTTCTATTATATTAGTCCTTGGTTTATAATTTATTCAATTTTTATTGGCTGACCGCATATTCTTAACGTAACTACAATTTTCTCGCTTCAACGCTAATATACTCGCAATCTCCTACCGCAAATTTGGTTAAAACATGGAAAATATCTGGTCTTGGAGAATGATCCGAATTCGAATGATTCAACTTCTACACATTCAAAAACCGTTGCGTAATTTGAGGTCAATGCAAAGGGCAATAGCCGTTTGAATACTGAAGTCCAGAGAAAATTCCGTTTAGTCCTAATGTGCTGGCATGTTGCTCCTTCTGTCTTTCATCGAATAGATGCCACTAATGCCACAGATTGTGGCATCTGTGGCACTAGTGGCATCTAATATTCATAATGACGTATAGATGTTATGCTACGGTGCTACGATCTGTCGCCAGAATGCAGCGCTGGGTGGTCGGGTTGTACAAAACCCGCCAAAAAACCTCAGCCGCAAAAAGGAATGATATCCATTTTGCCCGCCAGCCACATATATAGGATGCTCAGTGCTTCGCACCTCGCTGTTGAGTGTGCATATAGAAACCTGATCCTCCTACCCCTAACCTCCACCGTCAATGTTTTCCTGTTCCCTGTCTCCTTCCCACAACCCCCTCTCACCCTTAGTCACCCTCGGTTTCACCTAATATGTTTCCTCTGTTACACCAGCAGGGAGCTTTACGCTTCTTTCAATGCTGTTGGCGGGAGCTTTTTGCCAGATGAACAAGCTAACATAAGTATTACTGGTGGTCACGAGTAATCAGCGGTGGTACAACTGTAATGAAGTAATGCTTCAATTCAGGCTTGTTCATCTGGCAAAAAGCTCCCGCTAACAGCATTGAAAGAAGCGTAAAGCTCCCTGCTGGTGTAACAGAGGAAACATATTAGGTGAAACCGAGGGTGACTAAGGGTGAGAGGGGGTTGTGGGAAGGAGACAGAGAACAGGAAAACATTGACGGTGGAGGTTAGGGGTAGGAGGATCAGGTTTCTATATGCACACTCAACAGCGAGGTGCGAAGCACTGAGCATCCTATATAAGTGGCTGGCGGGCAAAATGGATATCATTCCTTTTTGCGGCTGAGGTTTTTTGGCGGGCCAGTTTTTACAACGGAGTTGTTTTTGGGGGGATATCACATCTTTTTGCATGGCTAGTTTTCGAGTGGTACTTATACAATACGGTTCAACAACTTATACAATACAAAAGTACCTACGAGGTAACTAGTAAATGTTTTCCTAAATGAAGTTTTATCCTAGTCAAAATTTAGTAAAACTCGGCGCTTCGCGCCTCGCCAGGGGGGCAAGCCCCCCTGGACCCCCCTGATCTTTTCTCTTCTATACTTCGTATAGAACGAGGTATTTGCTATGCAAAACATGAATAATGTTTTTGCGTCCCGTTTCCCCTTTTCCTTATCCCTTTTCTTTGTCTGTATGGAAAATATTAAGAAATGTGCGGAAAATTTATTAGTTTTTTTATTTACTCAGGGCTGTATCTCAGCTTCTTCGATATTTACAGCGGTTTTGGCAGTATATAATTTATGCATAAATTAAAGGCTTTCCAACGAATGGGGAACGATTTTTGTCCGTTGAAAACTAAAGAAGTTTCATTTCCCTAGAAACGGCTCGGTTGTACGTGAAAATCATTAAAAATCTTCGTGACATAATTTCGTGACTTAAACTTCGTTACGCTTTTCAACTCTGGTAGGCCACCGCAAAAACATTATTCATGTTAAAATTAGTACGCCTACTAATTTGCCTTTTTGTTTCTTGTTTTTGTGACAAGAATCCTAATTATTTTTTGGAAATTATTGTTTGTTATCTGAAATGTGTTTGAAAAATAAGTAGTTTTAAAATTTTTGCGAATTGGTTAAATATTAGTTTTAAAATTTTCGATTAATTAAAACAATCAACAATTTAAAAACAATTATTAAAATTTAATACAATTATTCTTATTATTAAATTTAAAAAATAGAAAGAATTAGAAATTTGAATAAATTTGAATTAGAAATGTTTTGAAAATTGGTTGCATTTTTTCTTGGGGATTGTGCAAATTTTTGTTGTTGAGAATCATTACAATAATTGTAATTATTGGTGTCGAAGAGAAAGAGGAAAGAGAAAGTTTGCAACTGGTAAAACGCACGTTTTTATACCAAAAATCGCGAATAACTCGAGAACCGTTGGGAAAAGTGCCAAAGTGCGCTACCCTCATTCGAAAGCCCATAAAATTTCCTATCGATCCTTGCACAGGCGCCACTCTACGACAATTTTTCTGACCACCGTTCAACTTTGATGTTTTCCGAAATTAGCCAAATCAGTAGATGTGGAATTTATTCACGTATTTTTGGCTGTGGATTAGTCAAATCGATTGAGATTTAGTTCAAAATTATTGAGCATATTCTAGACAACCTAGCGGACATTTTAAGACCAACCGCACCAATTTTCATCAATATTTGCGGCAGTTGTTGTTGAAAATAGAAAAATCACCATAACTCCTTTATTTTTCCCCTTAGGAAGCACTTTTTGATCTCAAATTAAACAGTTTGAAAAGCTGAACACAACTAAAAAAAGAAAATCTGAAAAAGCTTCAATTTTGAAGGAGTTATGACCATTTGAAATTCCTAAAAAACACTATTTCCCCCCCTAATTGGGGGGGGAAATGGGGGGAGGGAGAAAAAATGGTCAAAAGGCACTCCCTTGGAGCATAACAAACGTGTGTGCAAAATTTCAGCTCGATCCGATTTGTCTGCTGGGCTGTAGCCCCGTCAATGAACAACAACAACAACAAGAAGAAGAAGAACACGAAAAACGTGAAAAATAGTGGTTTTAAAATTGTTATACCCCCGACACCTGATGTTCCCAAGAGCTGAAATTTGTTTTACGTCCTCACGTGCCCCTGGAGAGTTGGTGTACAAAAAATCAACTCTCGAGACATTCAGGGGACCGAGCTATGATAGGGTGAAAACCCCAACTTGTTCCGTCGCGTAATCAGTGTCTCAGTCGCTTCGGTTTTCAGGGCTTCGGTTTTCTTGGCGGGCGGGACGCTCCCGCGTCCCTAGATTACAAAATAATAGCGCGTTCTAGTGAGGTCGTGCTTTGGGTCTTCTGTGTTTTTTGGTCAAAAAATGGGAGAAAAAAAATCGAAATTCTTATTGAAAGAGTGAGGAAATCTTGAGTGAGGAAAGGTTCATCGTCGAATGGTGGCATTTGTAGGTATGAGCGATTGCACAGGATCTATGACATCATTTTTACTTTGATCATTAGGTGAACATCCAAGCTAAGCATTGTTCTTCATTATGACGTAGTTATGCAAAGCACCACTCAATCTGCAGTTGAGACATCTGCTTCTATTGGTCTAAACCACATTTCATCGTGAATATACGAAACAACCTACTGGATCTCTCACTCTGTGTGGCGATTCGCGGACAGCGGTGTCCTGGCCAAAAGAGTTACAATGCAGCTATGGCACGCAGGCCACCTATGCCGATTACTGGACGGACCTAAGAGAAATCGAAATGAGAGTGAGATAAGAGATGAGCTATTCCCTGAAATTAACGTCGGCGCGCAAAGTTCTGGTTGAGGTTCGTTAGAAACGAAGGGTTAAGTCACTCACTGTTCACCCAATTTTGTTTGATTTCTTCATCATTCCAATTTCGTAAAAAAACAAACTAAAATTCGAATCAATCTTCAATTGCACTAAGTGCAAAGTGAAACCGCGATATTTTAGTGAAGACGAACAGCTAATAAACGCTTAACACGTTGTGCGGATCGTTTGAGGGCGAGATCGTCGTTGTTGGTGTCTATAATATTTATGCACTTGTTGGTCCGCAGACTATATATTGCCATTAATGAAAACCCACATTCTGTCAGGGGGACAATTTAGAGAGACACGAAGAAAATAATCCCGTTTTCATGCAGTTGCAAAGATGCCAACTTGATGTACTCGTATTCTACCAACCATGACCTAGGTAGTTAATACTTTATTTGGAGTATTTTGAACCAAGGTATTCACTGAATGAATTAAAAAGAAAATTTGACGACCAAGCACCACATATTTATGGGATATTTTAAATTTAAAAGTCCTGCCTCCCATTCGGGTTGCAAAAAATAGAAACCATCCACCTAATATTCATCTATCACCGACAAGGAACAGTTTTCTCAATGGAAGAAGGTCAAAATGTCTCATATTCGACTTTGATCCGTATCGAGAGCATCACGTGATAACATTGTATTCCAAAAAACCAAATTTTACAGGAGGGTCAAAAGCATGAAGTCATTGGTTAGATATATCTAACCTCATCTAACCATCTAACCTCATATATGAGGTTATCCGTGACAATACTGTTCACTTGATATTGAACGCGGTTTTCATTTAGCCCTCTGGAGACCAAATATTTCATTTTCCGCCAAAATTCGAACCACTGGAGGTTTTATATGAGGTTTTCCAAAATATGAGGTTTTATCTCAAAAAATGAAAAAAAAAACAAAAAAAAAACGAGAAAACCAAGATACAAGGTTATGTGACGCCACCGATATAAATATTTGTGTTTGAGCTATCACAGTCCGCTGGCAATTCTAAATTTAGAATTGCCAGCGGACTGTGATAGCTCAAACATTAACTGGAAGAACTGATAGAACGAAATGCGTACCAGCGGTTAAATAGTGTCCAATTGGACGGGATTCGTGATTTCTCTCTCTTATATTACATTTTCTATCGTTGCTATGTACGAGTATGTGTAGAATAAATTGGGTTGAGTTTGTTCAAAGTTTCACAAACTCTTCTCTTAGCAATAGTGCCTTTTATTGATAAATGGTACATATTTATGGATGCTCTCTTATATCCATGGCGTCACATAATAAATTCGTATCGTTGTTTTTGGCCATTTTTTTAATTGCAATTTATTAAAGAAAACCTGGTACCTATATCATTGTCCTGTGGTTCGAATTTTGGCGGAAAATGAATTATCTGCTCTCCAGAGACCTAAATGAAAATCTCGTTTAATATAAATTAGGCAGTAAAACAACCTAATAACCTAATAACTGATAACCTAATAACTAATAACCTAATACCTTATACTTTTGGTAAGTATAACCTAATAACTTGGATACCGTTTTTTTGTCACTCCTGTAAAATTTGGTTTTTTCGAGTTATTAAAGGTATGAGGTTGTTACGTGATGCCACCGATATGGGACATTATTTGAAAATAAAGTACCATATTACGTAGAAATAGATTTCTGGAACCCTGTTTCTGGACAAATTAATGAAAATGTGTATTTTGAATAAAGCATAATTTTCTTGCATTCATTTGAGTTTCGCAACTACAGTAGGTACTTAATGAGACGAACGAAATTTGAGTGAGCGTATTTCTTCTGATCCGGTGGGGATGAATTGGAATTGTCAAGGTGGTGGAGGTGGGAAACAGAGGACCGTCCAGGCGGGGTATGAGGAAGCGGTGAAAAAACAGTTTGGGCAGTAAGTGGTAAGTTGCGTTATGGGCCGCCTTGGGATCGTAATTATGAAAATATTCGAACGTAATAATCGAAAATCGCTAGAGTTGATTGTGATGCCGTGATGTGCAGTGATTGAGGAAGCGGTAACGATTCTCGTATTGTTTCCTCTATCAAGAGCCATCCCCAGGAATGATATATCAGCATTTTATGAGCGGGGTTCTTGTTGACGGAGGGAGAACTGATCAACATAATGCCCGTTCAGCTGAGGGCAATGAGATGTGCATTTCAACAGACGGCTCATCTGCCAACTCATCCTCTCACCAGCCCCTAGCCGAGTTGACTGCCACCTACTGTGAGAGCCGGTCTGAGGGCACCAATAATTGGTCGATCCAAATTGCGCGTTTACGTGATGTCGTGCATCAGTAACTCAAGAGATTGTAGAACGTGTGTTGTATACATATATACATACACGTGAATTGGTATGAAACAGGAATAGAAATCATTCTGTGAATAAAACTATACTGTGAACTGCATATTGCATCCGACAAATTATTGTTACCTTCAAAATACTATCGGGAACCGTTGTACCTTCAATACAATTGAACCATGGGATATTGATAATTGCATCCAGGCGCTGCAAGGAAATTTTGGTCCGTAAGGTTATTAACGTGCGTTGTGGAGTCAGTTAGTCGCTTCTGTACTTGCTTAGCGCTCCCTCCAACCGGTAAGTTTTTATGGCCGTTTTAACATGGAACATGTTTTTACAGGCGTGAATCGGTTTGGAAGAGCGCGGTCGTCCTGTCCCGTCCCCTGACTCATTAGCTAGTCTCCAAACAGTCACCCTCTTAGACCAAGCCCACACCCCTTGCCTGGACTCTCCAGGGCTTGAAACGGGACCTTACCAGTCCTTCAAAGTTCAGGTGTGGGGTTTTCCAGCGATACATATGTTACGAGTAAAGCCAGCCAACCAGACAACGCTAGCCATTAGCCGGATAAAGTCAGCCTTATCCAGCTCGCGGGGTAATAATAATACAGCTGTATTATTCATGTTCGTTCGATGTTTGTGTTCTTGCGTTTCCTATTTTATTCCATGCTCTCCTCTCATTTCCTTTAGTATGTGGTTGACCTCGATCGAGATGACTACCGATTGACAGAGAGATGACTACCGGAATTCGACAGAAGGGAGGGAGATTTCCAAAACATTCTAGGAGCAGTTTTGGATGTGTAGGATGGCTTATATAAACTTGGAAACAGTAAGGAAACGATTTCCCAACGATTCTCCAGAAACCAAACTTCTACTTCATTTGTGACATCAATAATTATAACATTTTAATTTGAAATTATAGAAATAATATTCAAGTTTGTTGTAAGTTCCCTGATACCACCTTTAGCCAATCACTATTGGGTAAGGCTAGCATGACTCGGATAAACTCACAAGCGGGCATTACCCGTATAGTACGTGCTGGCCGTAAGGCCAATGTATCGCCAGCCGAGCGCACGCAGGTAAGCGATCCAGGTTGCGTCTAGAGTACGCGCAGGCGTTAGTGAGGCCAGAGCAAGTTCTCGCTTCAAATGTTAAGTAGGATATTTTTTTATAAATAAAATGGAGTCTGAACCTTTGTCTAAATTGATCAAAATGTGTGTAATAAAATTATGTGAACCAGGGGTCTGTGTCCATAATGTCACATTTGACGGGACCAGCACAAATATAAGTGCAGTGCAGAAATTAGGCTGTAAACTACCCAAAACCCATTCTTTTAGTGTAAAAATTGATGCAGTTGAGCTAAAAGTGTGTATGATGCTAGATGCCTGCTATGTACTTAAGTTACCATGGAACACGTTGGCGGATAACCTACTTTAATTTTTATTTATTTGATTGTATTAAATACAATCAAAATAAATTTTATAAATGTATAAAATACCTTTGCTACTCCTGCTCAACTAGCAATGAAAAAAGATCACACAGTTGTGCTACTGGTTTCATGAACTTGAAATTTTCAAACCGTAGTATTTTGGAAATTCCGAATGGCGTATTGTATACAAATTGGAACAGAGTTCGATTCAGAGATTTTTCCAAGACCATCCGGAGCGTTTAACGACCAGCTGTTCTTTCTCGAACAAGAAGAAAGCTCAAAGGTAAAATTGATTAGAAATGGTCAAAAGTTCTATTTATCATTTATGTAAATGAACTCTAGAGACGAAAGGTCCAATAGTCGAAACTTCAAAAATACACCACGTATTTGAACTATGTTGTTACTTGTCACAGCAGTATGAGAAGCGATTGAGTTCGTGGGGTAGAGAAGGGGGGGGGGGGGGGTTCTGTCCGATATCTTTGCTACAGAAAAGTTCGAGTCATTTCTCATATCCTTGCAGTGAGAGCCAATATGTTCAGACCCTCCTAAACTCCCAAATAAGAGAGTTTTCCCATTTGTCTCCGTCAATAATCGATCGACGCGACGACATTCTTTCAACCTGATTCGATGGACGCGAAGAGGCTCATATTGTTTCTTATTACAATTAATTACATTGTATTACTGAACAATCAGTCGTTTGAGAAACGTGTGGGAAAACGAGAAACCACTGTAAGCTTTATCTCGATTTTTTTATCTCACCGAGTTTCGAACAATCGTGCGCAGTGTGATTCGCTGACGCAATAGAACTGGACTCGATAATTTCGATACTTTCATTCTGGATTTATTTCTGCGTCGGGTTGTCCTGTTCATGTTTCTTCTACAGCCAAGTGATTTCAAACAACATTTCCAGACTGTTATTATTGTGGGCCATTGCGAAGGAATAAACCGGCCATTAAGGTAGGTTTAAGTAAATAAACGCCCAAATTAGTTCACCAGGTTTAGTATTTTCAATTAACTTCCAGAGATGGGCCAATGTCGTGCCTGGATCAAGTTACACCAAAGTTCTTCATGACCCATAGGAGCAACTTTATCCGGGCGGTTATCATTCAGTATAGTATCGTTCTTGAAAACCTAGTAAAGTAGTCATCTGTCATGACAGTGGTTCTCACATTTTTCACTACTGAGGACCACATTGTACCCTTCAGAGTAACAGTTAGAATGGTGGGACATAGGTCGTTTTCAACTGATTCATGAAATATTGTTGTTTTGGCAGACATCCACAGTTCATATGTAACAGAAATTGGATATCGATATAAAATCAATTGGCCATCCCTCCAAAAGCATGAAAAATCTTAAATTAAGTTTGTTTCTTTTCTAAATTTATCAAGAAAATATTTAAAGTTACCTTGTACAATTGTTTGCATTTGGTACTATGTGCTCAAATCGTGATATGATTCAAGTCTTTAGGATAACTCGCAGAGCAAAAGCGGCCGAAACTAAACAAAGACAGGCGAACTATTGGATGCATACGAATCTGTCAACAGGCGAGTGTTGTCAACACGATACTTCAAACGCACACTTGAAAATGAGTGAAACAAACCGCTAAAACAATTCTAGAATGGAGCAGTTGCATGTTGAGTAGACCAATTTTGGTAGATACAAATCCGTCCAGATTCAAGATTAAAACTCATGAGATGTTCGCTTCGCGGACCATAAGTTGAGAATCACTGTCATGTGAGACTTCAGTTCGAATTGGGTGCGTAAATGACGTTCTCACTTGACTGTCACATGCAATAACTGCACGAAAAGATTGAATTAATTATTTTGTATTCAGCCGAATAGTTGACTAGCCATAACAGGGGTCAGTATGTATCGTATTCGTACTTGATAGCGAGAAATAGCTGAATAAACAGTCAGTACGCAATCGTCTTTCTTACAAACACCTCAGTTGTGGCGACGAGGATTCTGAACTCTTGCACATTCTGCCAGGAAAATAAGAAAAACCGTCTCAAAGTCAACATACAAAGGCCTAGACAGGTCATAGTGACCTATATCATTGGTGACCTATGTCATTGGCCTTGGCCGCATATACCATGGAGTAGGTCCTTTTATGACAGAATGTTTTAGTTGATTATTGCATAAGCATATGTTATAAATTAATACATGGACGTGCAGTACAAATGTCTCGCCATGGCGCCGTGGGGAGATTTCGAAACGATTACGATGCTTGTGAAGTGGTTAGGACATCTCTAGGCGGGCGGGGAAAGTGGATATCATATCTACAGGTGTGTTTGTTCAGTTCCCTATGTGAATATAGTAGCATCAAATAGTGTATGTAGCAAAATAAGTAGCAAAATATGATGGATGGAGATAACCTAAACATCAACTTCCAACATATATACATAATATGTATATATATTATAGTTTTTGGTGTCTTTTGGCAGTGGATTCAGGATGCTCTGAAACGGATTTGGGTATAAAAATGTTTTTCGGAAATACGAGTTTTAAACATTTTGGACCGAGAACCGTAGCTTCATTTAATTCGAAAATTCGCTAATAACGCCTTCTTGAAGTCAACGACTCATTCAACAGCCAGTAAACACTGTGATTCTGGCGGAGTGGCGTCATATAGCTCACAATGACATCATACAAATAAGGACAATAGGAAAGAACAGATCGAATTATACAATATCGATAATATAGCAATGCCCTTACGTTAGTGTTCTACGAAGAAGCCAGTGGAAAATACACTGTGGTTATAAATACGGCACATAACACCACCTTGATCGGTATTGATCGTGATCTATCACGCGATCAATCATAAATGTAGTCCTCATGGTTTACAATTGGTTTAGGGTTTGTCCTTAGTCAAGTTATAGATATATTTTTATTATACTCCCTCCTTGCGTGAACCGTCTTTGTTATTCTTAGCTTGCGTCCGCCGTTCTACCCGTGTGGACCCACCAATAAAAATACGGCACATCTTTCTAGCGCCATACATAACAACCCGCCGCCCTTCCCGCCCCTGAAAAACAACAAAGGTCTTTTCCGATTTTTATCCCTCGTTTCCCTCTTCTCCCATCGACTCGAGAGTCCGCCTTCACGCGAGGTTCCGATGGGGCGGAATATATACAGCAGGGGTCTTGATTTACAATATGATATCATATCAAACGTCGAGTTCTCTGCGTCTATTATTCGAGCCCGATCGCTCCGTTCCCTCATTCACTGAACCTTTTCCCTTCCCACTCAAAATCATTCGCTAACAAATATCTAACATGATGATTTTCACGGTTTACCGGGAGAACTCAACAACCCTCAATTCTACCGAGTTCGGCAGTATAATGAACAAGCGACTGAAGAGGGAAATCATCCTTATGAAAACCTTCGTTGTTTAACCTGACAATAGGACCGTCCGACGCTTCCCCCTTCCGATTCCAATGGAAATTTGTCGACACGTGTCCGGCTGCTCTTCAGGATGGCCAACAGGGACCCCTGGAAAACAGGTTTTGGGCAGGCAAATTGCTAATGTTGGGCTTCTCGAAAACCCTCACAGGTCCGCCCCTAAGTAGATTTCAATTAAATTTTTTTCTTTGAAAATATCAGACTCAGAATCAGAATATGTGTATGGGGGTTTATCGAAATATGAAGGCCAGAAAGAGATACTTATCATGAGCTAAAAAATGATCGAAACTGATCGAAGAAATCGAATCGTATTGTCACCAGGAAAATTCGTGTTTTGCTGAAAAGTCGCTCTGTTTCAATGATTTTTTGGATTATAATCGTCGATAATGAACCATTGGAATCGAGAAAAAAAAATCGTTAAGCCCCAACCCCATTGTGGTGGAGGGGAGGGGGTAAATTCAACAAATTGAATAATAAATAAAAAATCCGACCGTCAGGCGTCCGCGCCAATTTGCCCAGTCAGCGGTGTTCTAAAACTATGAAACTTGATTTACGGGTGTAGACCAGCCCCACGATGATTCTTGACACTTTCAAAATGAAGTTTGAAATTTTGAAAACGTCTTATCTCGAAAATGTCATATCAAACATTGCAGTTGGTGTACACATTTGAATAGAGTTTAATTCAGACCATTCGGAGCTGTCCACTACCAGGCGTTGGTTCACAATGACCGCTCGAAGGTAGAGTTTAGGGATGGCCATCGATGGACGATAGTATCTAAATATCGATGTTTTACATCGATCTATCAATGTTTTACATCGATCTATCGATGTTTTACATCGATCTATCGATGTTTTACATCGATCTATCAATGTTTTCATCGATCTATCGATATATGTATATCGATAGTGCATAGTCCGATAGTATCGGGTATCGATACTTGAGTAACCGATAGTTTCTGACGATATATTATTTAACCGATACCTATATCAAACATTTCCAAAATTCTTGAGTCGAATGAAAAAATCTGAGTGTTAGTTTTGTGGGTGAACTTTTCACCCATAAATTATGACACAGACACCTACATATGGCTCTAACAGTTAGTTACTAAAGGTCACGCATACGGACTTGCGAAGATCATTGCAGCTCAATCGTGATTTTCCTTCTGGAAAGTTGTCGAGCATTACAAATCTCACTCCGCTTGTTACAGAATAATTATTGTGTAACCGTAAGCCACGAGCCAGTAAACTTTTTTTCACATTTTCATGTCTTTACTTTGGTACACAAACTCAAAAACTCTGCAAATTCCCAACTCCCTTCTCATAATCTTTTTTTGCAGATCACCCTTCTGTATGGATCACTAAATGATTGAATAATTATTATTATGAATTATAATTGCTTATTAATAATTATAATGAAGTAATATCAATGTTTATGAATTAATAATTAATGAAGATCAATAATAATAATTAATTAACTCGATATCTGAAAACCCTGTGCTGTTCGAATCAGCTAGGCCAGTATGAACATTGAATCGACAGGCTTCCTCCCGATTCACCCTCCTGTTGACGACTTTTGATCTGCTCCAAACTTGACCCCTCATTGTGAACGAATGGCTGGTCGTACACACCTCCGGATGGTCTCAAAAAGCTACAAATTAAACTTCTTAAATCTGAGCTAAAAACTACACCGTTCTATTTGAATCTTCCCCCCTCAATACGTCCCTAAAGTTACATTTCCCCAGTGTTTTTATTCATGCCAATTCACTTCATTTTCAAATCGCTCAGAGTGGTGCGCTCTTGGAACTCTGCTTGGTGGTGGTGCGTGTTCAGTTCCCGGGCTTACAACGAACTTTATTATTTATTATTATTATGTCTGGGGTTATTACAGCCTGTTGTATTTTTATTTTATTTATTTAAATTCTTTAAAATCCCAAATTGAAACTCAGCGATACAAATATTTCATATTTGTTGATTTTCGTCAATATTCTCTATTAAAAATTGTGTGGACTTACTTTTGTTTAAAATTCTGCGACTTGCCTGCCTGGACTTACAAGGCCGCAGTGAAGGGAAGTGATAGAGCTGATGATTATAAGGAGGCGAAATGGGACTCGTACTATACCTGCAACGAAAAATTGGAGTTATACGCTGGAATCGTAAACATAATTGAAATATACGTGAATGCAGATCAGATCATTCCACAACACGAATGTTCAAGGAGCGCTCTTTATAAGCAACTTATGGTCTAGTTAGTGCCAGAGTTCAGTAGCAGGTTGTAGCAGTCCCATTTCAGTTCCTCGTATGTCGGTCAATATTCAAATTTGTATCTCCAGGCATCAATTCTTACCATTTTGATGATTTCGATGATATTTGCTAAGATTCTCAAAAGTTGAAGGTTTTCGGCATATTCATTTACAATTAGAGGAAATGGTTTTGATCATTTTATAACCGTTGCATTTACTCGTTCAGTTGCTAAATATGGAAAATTCATAGTCAATTCGCATTAATTAATGGTTTATTATTCAATCTGATCAGACACAGGCAAGTAACCATGGAGGATAGCACTAACTGTACAAACTCTAGCATGATGTGGTCCATATGCACAATTGGTAATATGCACACTACGTATGAATTAGCTAAACAAGTAAGTAGAATTTCTACCGTTGGGTATGAATATTACATCATTTTAAAATAATCACGCTAGTAAATCAACTTTATAATCTAGAAAACATGGAATAATGACGGATTTCTTGAACTTCGTCTGTCAGACATCTGTCTAAGAACGATTCCCCAAGAACTGCACCATAGAGTAGGGGTGGGAAATATTTAACGTAACCGCTTCAAATAACCTAATACTGTTCAGTAACCTAATACCAGAAAAACCTATTACTGGAATAACTGTTTTGAGAACTTGGGGGAAAGGCCTTTGAGGGCCTCTTTGTCGCCGGCCATTTGGGATTCCGCGATAATAGGTTGGCTGGGACTATTCCAGGTAATACCAGGTAATAGATTACGGAAAACGAATGCGTGAAAGGTGTGGGATCATAACTGTCGACAAGTTATTTGAGTGAGTATTGAGTTAGTTTCGAGTAACAGCGACCGTCTGGTAGTAGGTTGTGGTATTAGGTTATTTTGGTAATAGGTTACCAGCGATTTGAGAACCTTTCCAGCGCCCAGCGGGTTTCCAGTGCGCGTTGGGCGCTGGAAAGGTTCCCGAATCGCCGGTAAACTATTAGGTACCAAAATACATAACCAGACGGTCGCTGTTACTCGATAACCTATTACCAAGAAATAATCGTATTAGCCATGCCTACCATAGAGTTAGCTCATTTCCAGAGTACTATCAGTATTTGATGTTGGAGCGAAGATATCAGATTCACCTCATTCTCTGTCGTGTAGCAGAGGAACGGATTATACATTAAGTGGCAAACGGGTTGGTTGTCTCTAAAAGAGTCAACGCAGCCCTTTATTATTCGGTTAAGCCAGATGACGGAGGTTACAGCGCCATCTGAAGGTTTACCTAAAGGAAATCGAAAGAGGGACAAAAAAAAAGGCTCCCTCGGAAAGAATGCAAGTGATGAAGAGGTTGAGTGTTGTGGCGCTCGGTGGTGGTGGGAGGGTATAAACAATAAACAATATGTGCGATCCTACAAGAATCCGATACATCCTGAAGGCTCATCCCCACGTACTCTGAAAATGCGGTATGAAACCCGGATCAGGTTTGAAAACGGGAACGAAGAAGGAGGACGAGGATGAGGAGGAGTGTGTTTGCGTTATTATTTTACTCGAAGCATCAGGGAATATTGATTTTTATATTCTTCTTTCTATTGGGCCTTCTGGAAGGATAAATATTATGTGGATATCAGACATCCGAGGTATCTGGGGAAAGGATGATCGCAAAAACTCCTTTTCCATTGAACATCAAAGCTCCGCTAAAGTTACTTTCACCTACATACTTTGAGAATAATATTTATAACAAGGTGTATTTACCAACAAATATAGGGAATGACACGGAATGTAGGTATCTCTAAACAAAACAGTCGAAATCACAAAACCACTCGTAATTTGAGCGAGCTGTTCCCCACTATGAAGTTCCACCTTTTGATTCACGCTCATGACGTCTACCCTCATTGAGAGCGAACTGCTCGTCGTACAACGTGAGGGAAGGTTGTAAGACGGAAGGGAAATTTAAAGAAGATGATACCACAACTTGAAACTGAAAATGGACTTGTAATTTTTAACAGAAAGTTTTTAACACAGAACCTTTTTTTTAATGAGCGAACATTTTTTCTAACTTTTTGTAAACAGACTTTTTTCAAAACAACTGTTCGAAATTGAAATTCAGAAAAAATAAAAATGGCGTGGAGTCGCCACAAACGCTCCGGGTGGTCTTAAAAAGGCTCTGAATCGAAATTGAGATGAGTACAATAAATTACACTGTTCCATCTTAACCTTTCCTAGGCGATAATTCATGTGCATAAGTTTGTTTCTGGTACGCTATATACGGTTTTCTCTATACACCAGTCATATTGTCAGTTTATTGTCGTCCCTGAGAGACGAGAAGCTTCTGAACACGATGCCGTTTTCAGATGTTCTATATCTCAATCCGTTGAAAATTTATCAGTTGTATAAGAATGCGGGGGGGGGGTCAACACAATATTTTTCCTATCGAGAATTACTTCATTAAAAAAACACAATCATTTGTTAAACAAGAGTGCAAAAAAAAATGAATGAATTCATTCTTCATTCTTCTTCCGTAGCACCCCCGTTTGGATACATATCAAGACTTATCAATCAAACAAACACAACAAAACGATAAGAAACTTCTTCTTCTTCTAGAGATGTGATGACGATTCTTGAGATGTGTGATGATTCCGCGCGTTGGTTATTGCGATGTATTGATGATTTCCAGTAATCGATTCGTAAACCGGCTTACAGATTCAGAAACTACGTTAGATTTCCTATACGAATCGAATCGATAATAAACCGAAATTTCGATTTTTCGCCGCTGACTTCTTTTGTTTCTGCTGAAAAATTTGCTTCCGGAAGCTAAGGTACGTTTTTCTGTAGACGGTCACATATATATTTATAGTTATTGGGGGATGTAAGTTTTTTTCTCCTCACAACCTAAAAGTGCATTTTGCGTTTGATTCAGCTAATTCATCTTCAAAATCGATATAAGAGTGGCTCTGCAGACACTGCGAGGGATTTTATGTTGGTAAAGCTACGACGCCGTTGAACCTCCTCATAAACAACCATCGAGCCTGTGACAGGGCGGTGGTCAACTAGCCGCCCATACAGCATAGTTCATCGCTTCCCCACACAAACCTAGAGAGGAATATGACGGTAGACCTCCAGGGAAGGTATAACGGATATGTGTCAGCAGGTCCGTCCTCATCTAAAGTGGTTCTATCAAAAACTCGTGAAAATCCCACTTGGACACCTTCTACAAAAACAAAAGTATGCGAGGGAGGACAAATGGGAATGGAAAGAATTGGGAACATCAGCAAGTCTAACTTCATCGCCTTTGCTTTGCGCAATCTATCCTTGTTTTGGACAGTATTAAATGCCATGATTTGTCTGGCTGTCCCACAATGATCTACAACTGCTCGGGAACCATGCAAATACCATGCACGAAGTATTTGGGTGATGTGATTGATCACTGCCTGTCGTAGTAATATCACATTGACAATATAAGTAACAGGCTAAGCAGAATCATTCCTTTGCGCTTGTAAATTAGAAGTTTCATGTCCAAGGCCTCGCTTCGATGTTTTATCATGCGTTGGTGCAATCCTTAGATTCTTACAGTATTGTCGGGTGGGGATCTGCCTATCGGACATATATAGAACCATTAGGTATATATTGTTCAAAAGCGAATAATTAAAATTTTACTGCGAAAAAAGAAGTTTTCAAATTATTATTTATTCTTGGTGGCAAGTATAAATGCGCAACATCAACTATGCTTGATTGATTGTTATTTACTAGTGAAATATTTTGGCTGAGATAAGCATTAGCCGTGTTGCTAGTGAGCTGTATTCAGAATTCGAGAACAAGGCACTGAACTCGCAAAAGCATCCTCAATACCTCTTTTTAAGACACGGGCCGGACGTCACCCCGTTGAGCCGATTTGGGGACTTCAAATTATGTAGGTGTACGGCCTGTACATTACAGCGCTGATGGCCCTAACGAAACTGCTAACGAGGAATGTATTTTATTAAATGCAACGTTTTTTTGAAGTACCACTTATTTACAGAATGCAGAATTTTCTATGGTAAATCCCATCAGACGGCCTAACATATCCATAATGTTATGGCAAGTCGCATTATTTATTTATTATCATTATCCAGTCCATTCCAATAAAACATGTTTTTCATTAATTTTCACTGCTTGTTTTCCCGATGAAAGTTTATTGTATTTCATTACCGCCTTTCCCAATTGTCGTTGATTTTGAGGAATTGCTCCAACATATTGAGCCAATGCCATTTTTGGCTCTGCCGAAACGCCAAGAGCTATTAATAATATTCTGCGTGTTCTATTAAAAAAAAAAAAAAAGTTGACCCTATTGAACAACGGCCACCTATTATTAGTTTTCCTCATTGGATCGATACTATTTAATTGTTCAGTTCCCCGTATTTATTCACACGATGCATGAATTGTTCATTCACTCCCACGCGATTGCAGTCAATTCACCGACCGCCTTCCCGAATCCCGAAAAACCAAATTTAATCTCCCCTGGAGTTCCGAGATGTCTGTGAACCTTCCGAATTTTTCTTCTCTTCCCGCCCGACCTGTACCAGTAAAGAGAGAGATTAACGTAGGAGCGAAAAAAAATTTCCCATCGCTTGTAAATTGTTATTACGAGTATCAGCCTTTTTGTTTTATCACCTTCGATAATTAAAATGAACTACTGGAATATTAACAAATAAAAAATAAAAAAACTAAACCCGCCCTCAAAAGTTGAGGATTCTGATTCTGATGATTTCAGCATTCAAGATAACGTAGGATCTGAAAAACGACTTGAAAACAAAATCAGTCTGCAGGCTCATTGCCCAGTTAGTACTGTCCTTGTACTTTGAAATGCAGGTGGTGAGCTCGGATCAACCCGCGGATGGTTTCGAAATATTGCACAAACCCAGGTCGATCAGAAATGGTTTGAAATTGATTTTGACCATCTTGAAAAGTCTTACCTCCAAAATTTCAAATAAAACATTATAGTAAAAATTTAAATAGAGTTTAATTCAGAGATTTGTATAAGACCATCTGAAGCTTTGTGCAACAAGGTGTTTGTTCGCAATGAGATCAATAAACAATTATAAATAATTGATTATTTATGCATTGTTTTATCCATAATTTATATGAATATATAATTGTTAGGTCACAACGGACTTGAGTTGGAAAACTGGAGAGACTATTGATGAGCTAGTTAGTGACAATAACCATCTGATCACCTATTCTAACAGTTTTTTTTTGCGCAATACTTATAGTATAGTTACGTATAGTTATATCAAAAGGGTATTGTATACAGAACAGTGATTTAGACAGAAAAATTACCGTCAAGACTGAGGTTGGTTTGAATATCGATCTAAGACGTACGAAAGTGAATATATACTTTTTGTGTGACGCCAAAAATGTCGTACATACTTACGATGTATTACGATGTATACAGATGTACCCCATAAATTAAAACCCTTGTACATATTTCGGATTCATTCGAGTGCTAATCAGAATATTAGTTGTTACTAGCTGTCGGGCCCGTTGCTGACGGGCAGAACTCGGGGTGTGTCCATCTACCTCTGTTACCTGTCCCGGACAGGCAGAACTCGGGATGGATCCATCTGCCACTCTTACCTGTCGCTTTACGGATTATACGATATATACGGATTATATTTTCGTATTATAATATATCGCTCCTCTGCCAAAACCGCGAAACTGCAAAAATTCGAAAATTGGGCTATGCGTCGAAAATTGGGCTATAGTGACATTGATCAAGTATCTCCCCCAGAAATTTCATCTCTATAACCCCACTATAAGGACCTTATAGTGGGGTTAGAGAGATGAAATTTCTGGGGGAGATACTTGATCAATGTCACTATTTAAAGCGACGCCCAATTTTCGAATTTTTGCAGTTTCGCGGTTTCGGCAGAGGAGCGACGATATAATTTAAGGATGAGATGCTGATTTGTACAATCAAAGTTTTTCGAAATTTTTGTGGTAAGGGCGATTTAAAAAAGATGAATTGATGAGGGATGGCGGCGGTCGATGGACGCAATAGATTGCTGCCCACTTGCTGAAGATGGGGTAACGATGGTCGTCGTGAGAGGGTGAAGCAATAAAAGAGAAAGACTGGAAAATACGACCGATTTCAGCAATTGAAGGGAAGGGAATGAGTAGTGATGGGTTGTAGAAGGAAGGAGAGGGGTAGAGAATGAAGCAATATAACCCTGGAAGACTGTAACGTCTTATCCAATGAAAAGAGGTCGCCCTAATACCTGAGGGTGCCAATTGCATTAGAGAAGATTAGAGGCATCAAGAGATACCCTCAGGGCACTGGGGACCTGAATAAGAGAAAATCTGAAGGGAGCCCTCAACGGTTTTCGTCGTAAGTCCACCTTGGAAATTACACTGTAGGCAGTTGACAGCCGACGGAACCTTCACACGCTGTATGACCTCAAGAGCGGATTTCAACCTATCAACTAGTTCGAGGAAGTAGTAGTAGATCTGAAGCGTCAGTTCTGCAATAAATCCGGTTTATCGCTCGGGAAGAGCTTATGTTTTGCTCGACGAGCGACCGGTTTATCGGTTTTCTCCGTTTACACTATCATTGCTCTCTCTATTGATCACTTAATGCAAATTTTACGCTCTAGGCTTCATCTTGCCGTTGGCTAGATTTGGTCAAGCTGCACGGGGATATTTTGGGGAGATGGTTCAATACATCAACTTGGAACATCCTTGATAATACTCATCCGTGTAATCTGTGTATTATTTTAATGCCAACAACAAAACATCGTGTATAAATGAACAAAAATATATTAAAATATAGTAATCCAACAACAAATAGCAGACTCTAGCAGACAGGCATAGCCCATCGTTTATGTACTTGTAACCAATTTAATGGATGTTTTTTTTCTTCTTCTAATACTCTATCAAGTCTAAAATTTAAAGATGGTTGAAGGACGTTGCCTCTAGCGGTTGCCTCCAGGATCATTTCCTCCATTGGATTTCTCAATAGAACTCGAATTTCCTAAAAAATACTTAAACCAAAATCCAGACGATAACTCTCGATAGAATTGATATACTAAAAAGTTCGAGTTTGCACAAAAAATCTGTCTTGGCAATCAAAAGTCTAAGTTCGTGGATGGGCAGATTCGGGCCACTCAAAGGAAATTATTGCGATACGTTATTCTGTTCTCAAACTGTAGGACTTTGAAGATGAAGAAACTTGGTCGTTACTTGTGATGTTTCATCTGCTCTGATCCGATAACGGAAGGAGATGTCGCAATTCTGACTTCATCATTGTGAAATAAGGACACAAAGTTTGTTATAAAACCAGTAAAATGGAGAAATTTTACGTAAAACCAGTTATTAGCATGAAACATGCTTTAGCCCTGAGCTAACTGGCGAAAAAGAGTTACGTTTTTTGGGAGACGTGGTTGGGAGACGGCGATATGCCACAAAATTTTGCAATGATTTCCACTCGTAATGATAACCAGTGTAATGATAACCAAGTCGTTGCTACGGAACTTTATCTTCCTCATTCGTGTTCGTAGAAAAATCGTTCACCATTCGTTGGAACTAATATAAAACCGCTGAGATAAACCTAGAAGGACCGAGTTTCTTCAAATATTCGTTCTTATAGCCATGATGTATGAATATAGATTTTTGTAATAAGTTTTCATTTCCAAGTGTTTTCTGGACGACCGCTCGAGCTTATCGAATTGTGATAAGGCCGGAGGTTCCCCCCAATATCTTGTCACCTACCTCAGTCCACACAAGAACCCCGTTCGTTCCATCTGCGGCTCACTCCGATCAGAATCCGCCATCACGGAGGTAGATGTGTTTGCCATGACCCCAAGCGAGTTCTGACTCGAGTATTGCGCGCTGTTCATCTCACGCCATCTCCGAAATTCCACCCGCACTAACGATCATTATTCTGTGATCCCCTTACCCATTTTCCTACTCTAAAACTACCGTATTCCCAGCCCTTTCTTTTTTAAATGCAGATTACGCCAACTTGTTAAAACTATGTTAGCCGAGAATCCTCCCTATCTCCTTCCCATCACGAAGCCCAGCCGCACGAAGAGTTGCTTTCAAGCTCCGACTCTGAAATAACGCCGAGCTCGCCTAACCCTCAATTCGATGTTTGGTAAAATGCTAATCAAATTACCCCCTTCTAGGCCTGTTCGGGACAGTGAGCTACGATTCTTAACTGTTCATCAAATTTACTGTACAACGCTTTAGCATGGCCTCTAAAGATTGAATAGGAAGTCAGTTGTGTTCCTAATCACTGAGCGCTATTTGATAATGATGATACATCACCCTGCACAATTGATTTAGATTCGCAAGATACAGGAAACAAGTAAAATTAAATCACGAATTATCATTTACCCAGTCATTCATGTACGTCATTATTTTGACGTCTTATGACGGCGAATCCTCACTGAATCGTTTATTCAGAAACCACCTAAGTGCGCTTCTTTCAACATTCAAGAAAAAAACAAACTATTTCGCAGCTTAACTATTGGTTTAGTCTCCTTCAAATATTTTTTTTTTTACCTAATCAAAAACATGCTATTCTATTTAGGAAAAAAAAATGTTTTCCTTCGAATTATTGAGTTATAAAATTGCACTTAGGTGGTTTCTGCAATAAATGAGTGATATATGGATAATCCGAAGTGATTTTTTCAAAATTATTATTGAAATTAAGTCAAACCATTAATTTTGACCTGTTTTGGTATCAAAGATAAGTAACAGACACACTTAAGTATACAAAAGAGTGTTTTTTACATTGTTTTATTTTAATAAAAAAACTGTTTTATACTGAATATACTGTTTTATAAAATATAAAATGAAACATTTTCCAAAGAGTAAAATGTTTAGTAATGTCCCGTTTGTTTTTTTCTTCGTGCACAACTCCACGCCTACGCTTGGGATTAGGTTCATGGTCTGAAGTATCCGACATGACTTATAACTATATAATATAATAGTAAACAACAAAATAACACCTAATTTTCACCGAAAACACACCAAAACTAACCACTCAGTGTTAGGTAACCTTAGAATCAACTGTTACTGTATTATGAACCTTTGCATCCACAAATATATGTATTTGTGGATTCAAAGGTTCATAATACATTGATATCACTTTCTCATATATCAAAAACTGATATCAGAAGGCCGCCAGCCCTCAGGAGTGAGATTTACGCTGAAAGAACCTAAGCGACGGCCATTGGGTTCTTTCTGAGATAAACCAATTATTTTCAAGGCAGTCAAATAGCATTGCTGATATGGGACATTTGGTTAGTTCTGTACTAAAATATGTATTTACCTTTAAATTGTACAGTATCACCATAAACACATTTTTTGATATTAGTATGACTGATCACAGGATCTGTTCTGAGTTTAGATCAGTAACTGTTACTTATCTAGACTCAGAACAGATCCTGTTTTCAGTCATACTACTATGCGGTATTTCCCTCATTCTGTACAAAACAAGGTACGTCTTACGTTGACACGACCACATGCATTGGATTGACGGTTTAGATTGACGGTTTATCAAAAGGACACACTAAATTGGACGGCCATAAGTGTATAACAGATAAACACGAAATAATAATAATTCTCAAACCATACGAATAATTTGAATAGTGGGCTGCAATAATGTGCGTATGTTCAAGGAGGTGACCACATGGTCAGTAACCTGCTCAGTGACGGCCTCCCCAGTTTTTTAGTAGGGTTTGCCTAACAGTCAAATTGACGCAATATATCCAGTATTCTTTTCAATAAACTAGTCACATTTATCCGTATTATTTGTTCGTTTATCATTACCCCTTAATCTATACAAATACAGTCCGCTTGCTCAATTCCTTTAAGGGTGAATTCAACTTAGTGCAGGTGCACCACAAGGTATCTGTAAAGTTGCCCTGATCACATTCCAAATCACCTCCAAATCCTCAAAATTCCATTTAAAAATCTTTTCAGTCGCTTTGGAATTCTAATTTTTGGGTAATGTTGTAGGTAAACTGAAGAGGAGTTTGAGTACGTGCGTTACGGTGAAAAAATTATCCATTAATTCATGCTGAATCACAAGAACTTTGTTGATGACAGGTTCACTACAAATCTCGAGTAGGGTAGTTGCACCAGTAAGATGGTACTGCACCAGTAAAAGGCACTTGTGACTTGAACTCTTAAAAATAAGAGATTGGAACTACTAAATTGAATTAGGCGTTATTTCAAACATTAACTTGTGCTGAGTTTCCCCTAGAATGATCTCTACGATTGGAACTGCCGTGGTGAGGTTATGTCAGCTTATTTCAGAACCATCTGCACGAGGGCATCTGAGTAGCCTGGACAGCTAAGGAGGTGAGTTTGGTTTTTAGTATTTAATGACAATATTTTATGAATTTTTCCAGTCCTTTTGTTTCTAATTGTCTCTCAGAGAGACTTGAGAAGAAGTAAACCTTTCCCCTTCCACTAGTAGTAGTAATTTAGGTCTTAAAACAGGATGCCTACTACTGGGTCATCAAGATGTTCATTGCTCCAGTAGTACCTAAGCACTTCTGCCTAATACTGGGAAAACCACATTATTTCTGTTACCTATTATTATTTGACCTGACATTATTTGGTCAATTTTTAATTTGAAACACAATGATAATTGAGTTTTTCTTAGATTTGAATAGTTCCAATAGATGGCAGGGGTGCCTTCTTGTGGAACACGAAGATGCTTACTACTGGAACAAGATTTAATAACTTAACCCTTGAAGGTCCTAGGACGCTGACATTTTCCTATTTTAGAGTTAGGATTACACTTGAAAACTGACCAAACCTTGCAACCATGCTACCTGTGAAGCCAGTGGCCACGGCAGCAAGGAAACATGTTGTTAAACATGTTCTGGATTGTAAGGTAAACGGCAAAACTCCAGAATTGGGACTGGTATACTGCTGATGACATCATCAACTCAATAGCCAGCATCTTGGATGTTTCATCGACAGTCCCACATCTGAACCTGTAGAAACTATGAGAGGAAATAAAATGGTACACTTCGCCTAAATTCATAGGTCGGATGTAGGTACTGACCAAGGAGACGAATCACTCTCAGAAATGCAAGAAACTGGCGAAGAAAATGCTACTGAAGAGAGTCACATTCATAAAGACACGTTGCCGTCGATCAACAGGAAGGCCAATGATACCATTTCCAAGACCGTAGGTATCTGAAAATTATTTCGGTATCGTTATGATTCCCAGAAAGGAGAAAGCTATGAAAACTGCATGCCAAATCTGTGAGAATGGCGACGATGCGGATGCAACAGTATTGCCCTTGGTTTCGTGTAACTGACTGAAGAACATTTTTGAGTTTGATGGAAAGAAGAAGCTCAGTGCACCGAAAATAGATATTTTTTTTACCACGCTCCATAACCTCTCGTTTTAAACTTGGAAAACTTGAAAAAAAAGTTAAATTTCCACAGTCTGGAAGTGGGCAGAATATAAAATTTAAAATCAGTCCACTTCCAGTAATGTTGCGAAGTTTTAACTATTCTCATGTTAACCATAACATTTTAGTGAAGGTAGGTACAAGGAGCTACACTCGCTGGGGTATATAATTTATATTCAGGAAGGATCACAATAGGTAAGTATGTAGAGGCTAGGAACGCAGATGAGAATAAGAATAAATTTTTATAACAGTGGTTAACGCTAAACGTGGACCTCACACGCACTTGATAACCGTCGGTAGGCTTCTCACAATGAAGTTATTCATTCCACGATGGTGGCGCTGTGGAATCCCGCGTAATACGAACATATTCACGCGCCAAGGTTCGAACCACCACAACATTACCCTAATGTTACTAAACCATTGTCATTGTGAAGACTGTTAAATACTAAAGTGCACCTAAACCTACAAGTTACCTACAACCTACCTTGTTAAAACTATATCAATAAAATTTGGTTCGATTCACTGGTACATTTCCATGACTACTACTGGAGCATCCATACCTTCTACTGGTTCAAAAAGATACTTCCGGTTTTTTCAATTTATAAAATCACAGTCGTTGAGTTTGGAGGAAATTTAACGCAAATTACCTTTGGGAAGATTTTAAAATGCTAAAACAAGCATTGGAAAAAAATACCATTACAAACATAACATTTTGGCACGCGAAAAACGTCAAATTTTCTGTTAAAGTGCCTTCTACTGGTGAATTCCACCCTAGTACGTTGTATTAGTCTGAGCGTTGTATTTGGCAAACATGTTGACTATTACAACCCTCCCTCGTCATCATTCTCATCCTCACAACTCACCACCACGACCTTCCAGAATGCCACAGTTGCGAGATTGCGCTTTGAACATCATAACGCGACAGTATGAGGAAGTTGTAGACAATGAGGATGAGAAAAACAAAAAATACTTCGAGCAGCTCTTGGGAAAGGATGGTGGAATTAGAGTGGGGTGTGATTGGGAGGGTGAGGGAGAGGAAGCGAGAGGGCGAAGGAGAGCGAGAGAGAGGAAACACTCATTCTTTATGAGAGAGGTGTTAGAACCTTTATAGTTTTTAATTTTTCCTCCTATTCTGTTGTTAGGAAACTGCAGTGAAGTTAATTAGGTTTGTTGTTGAAGGCGTATAGCAGTTGGAAGGAACGGGCGCGCCTTTTAAATGAGAAACGCCCAAGGAAGAGGCGCCACGGAGAAATATTTAGTAATTTTACAATCCACAATTCATGCAAATAGGATGATGCTATCGTGTTTTACGAGAGGCTCTGCTGGGGTCCATCTTAGGAGGGTCGGGATGGTGGATGGTGGATGGGGATGGAAGTAGCAGGCATTGTTGAGAACTAACACACAACTGCCCTAACCCTTTAATAAAGATAAAATGTTAGCGGTGATTAGAGGCTGAGCGTTAGTGTTAGATGGGGCGGGGGATCCGCCTCCGCACGCCGCCTTCGTTCTCGCGATAAAGCACGGATTTAATTCGTTAGATGCCTCCGTTTGAGTACATTTTAAAAAAGTGTCATCTCCTCGGCGTCTCGTTTTTTCTCCCTCTCGTCTTGAGTCAGCTATAAACTCTGCAAATTCTTGACACAACGGTTCATTATCTTCTTTGTACAGATCACCCTTCTGTCTAGATCACTAGGTCTAAATGTCTAGATCCTAAATGTTAGATTAATTATTATTATCAATTATCACTAATTATTAACAATTTTATCAAGTACCTAGTGAAAATTATTATAATTTATTGTTAGGTATTAATAATTCGTATTTACTATTAATAATAATAATTATTAATTATGATTAATTAATACGATATAATTCTGGGGTTCTTAATACTACGTCGGTAATAATTGTTCTATAAAAGAAGTACCTACCAACAAACATTCGAAATTACCTTCATTTCCGTAGCACGAAACGCACCTCAGAACAACAAACTCGACATCACTTAAGCCATATGATGTTCCAAAGAGCTTGTTAGTATGAAAATGGACATGTATTTCAACAGTTTGATTCACGATCCTGTAGTGAGGCACAATCTTTGAGCCTTCATTGTGAACGAACGGCTGGTCGTACAAAGCTGCGGATGGTCTTAAAAAATTCTACGGAACAAACTCTATCTAAATATGAAATAAAAAACATACCGTTCTATATGAATTTTTCGAGATATGAAATTTTCAAAATTTCAAAATTCGTTTTGAACCCCTTCCCCTTGACCTAGGGTTATGAAAAGTTTCGAGGACCATTGTGGGGTTGGTCGAAACCCATAAAAAAAATTTCGTAATTTTAACTCAACGCTAACTGGGCAAAGTGGCGCGGACGGCGGACGGCGTACGGCGTACGGCGTACGGCGGACGGCGTACGGCGTACGGCGGACGGACGGATTTTTTTTTATTCGATTTTCTGAATCTACGTATCTTGAAACGTAAACCAACAAATTTTGAGGGGGGGTTAAAAATTTTTTTTCTTTGGGCGATTCCAATGGTTCATTATCGAAGATAATAAACCAAAAATCTCACTTGTATCTCCTGAGTCGGTTTACTTGTGTCTACTCGCACCTGCTTGATCCCGAGCGGCGTTACAACGGAGATATTAGTGTACTCGTATTTATGAGATGGCAGCTTTTGTAAAAACCGTCTGTCAAGTCGGTGGGCAGCATATCTGCATCACACGTATCACAAGGATTTTAAATATTCACATTGTTTCTATGTAGGATTGAGAGATTTCATTTGGACTGGTGTATAACCTAACAATTCCGCCACTCGCTAGTCGACGGAAGATGAAGCTAAAGTGTTTTGTCCCTGCAATAATCAAAATTACTCTTTAACCTTCGGGCGGGCGCGGCTAATCTATGAGATGAAGTACCTAGTTTTCATTGTGCGCAGAAGAGTACGTTTGGAGTACGAAGTCGGTGGGGTTAGTAGCTTCCTCTCTCCTCGCCTCCCACACATTGGCACCTTTGTCATATTTTCAGTAGCCTTCAGGTCTCCGTGGAGGACGCCTTAATCTCGTAGATGAGCTGCGCCCGATCATGTAAGTTTTTTTTATATACGAATTTACAAATTTTTTGTTCATAAATCATTTTTGTACACATACTACAGTTCATATACTTATCTACCTAGTTCTTACTGAACGTCCTGATAGTTATTTGTCACCATAATCTGTAAGATGAAGTGCGCCCGTCCATGCTATGAATTGATAAATAATTTCGAAAAACAACTTCAGAGTAATAAAAAAATTTGGTAGGTACTGTTTTCAGATAAATATGGCTTCAGCATCCCAACAGTTCACTCCACGTGTCTTTGACATTCAAAATGCTGACGATGTGGCTGCTATTCAGACGACGAAATTGATCCTGATACTGGAAAACCCCAAATGATTCTGGACGACAATGGAACAAAATCAGGAGTCGATGTTGTGGATAAATTGTGTGCCACCTACAATGTCGCTAGAAATATACGAAGGTGGCCCATGGTAATCTTTTGAATGTCGCTGGTATCAATTCAGAAGTCATACATTTTTCCAACACAGCAAGTTTAGATCAAAATACCAGCAAAAAGCGACAATGTTTGACAGCCCTCTGCAAAGAATTGTGTTCAGAACAAATTCAAAGAAGAAGTACTCAAACATCTGGAGATACATACTGAACTCCAACGCAGACTCCTTCAGTTTCAACCCACATCCCCACAACATCAGGAGGTGCCTACATGCCATGAAGGACTGAGGAAGAGGTGTTCACAATGTAGAGACTTGAAGAGAGTTCGCTATTCAAAATACAGCTGTCTGAAATGTTCAGAGGTATTTTGTTTGGAACATGCACGCATGGTATGTGACAAATGTTATAGCGCGTTCACCAATGCTCAAAATGAACCTGATCACGAAGAATAACATTCTCAATCCCTAATTTTGTGTATGAATGTAAAAAAAGAGATAGGAATCTACCTACGTTTCCATTCTTGTTGATAGATATTTTTCGTTCTGATTATTTACATCTGCTACTTTCATTTATGTTGATAACCTATAAGACATTTTTATTTTTCACACTCCTCTTGTCATTATTATGTAGGTACCTATGTAGAAAATGGAAAATGTAAAAAAATATTGTTCTTGAGAAATATAGTACTAGGTATCTTGTTCGAATAAATGGTTGTGCAATGGTTGTGAAATATAGTCAGTATCATTTTGATTTTTGGTTGTGAAATATAGTAGTCGGTATCTTGTTAAATAAATGGTTTTGTAAGTTTTCCCACGTTTTGAAAAAAAATCAACCTCTTAATCTCACAGATGAGGCGCGCCCGACCGTGTGAGGATTAGTACCGCGCCCGCCTGAAGGTTAAATACCGCAATGGTGCATTTTAACTTTGTTTGAACGATGTCTACCCACCCTCAAAATATGAAATCTCAAGTAACAACCACATTTCTTCATCTTCAAGACATCGCAATTCTGACTTCACCATCGTGTTCAGCGTAAATAAGAAACCTTTAAAATGTGGTGTCAACAAGCTGTTGGACCCGTCGCTTACGGGCAGAACTCGGGGTGGGTCCATCTCCCTCTGTTACCTGTCCCGGACGGGCAGAACTTGGGATGGATACGATTCTAACATTCATGGCGTACTCATTTCTCTAACCCATCCAGTTATTGAGGCTTTTCAATATGTTTTATTCGTTAATATTTCTTGAAATACCAAAAATAACACTCATCTGTCTCACCGGCTTCCCTATAAACCCCCACCCCTATGCATCGGGTCCGCAAGAGAACCCTATACCCTTCCCCAATTACGGAAACATTTAAATACGGGAGAATGGTTCGATCCATTGAGCCGTTTTTGCGTGATTGAAGGACAGACAAACAGACAGACAGACACCAAATTCAAAATCGGCATGTTTCGACTCCATTTCACGTGAAACGAATAACTGTAGTGAAGTTATGGAATTGTCTCTAAATTTAGTTATAGATTGTCAGACTGATTCATTTTGTTGGAATTTATGGGCGATTTTCGTCCCCTTAAAACACCCCAAACCCCCCTTAGAATGGCCCAAATCTGCCCATCTACAAACTTGGCCTTTCGATTCCCAGGACAGATTCTTTGTGCGAATTTGAACTTTTTATATCAATTCTATCGAGAGTTATCGTCTTTATATACATATGATTTTTGGTGTATTTCAGCAGTGAACTCATGATGGTCTGGAACGGATTTCGGTACAAATTTTTCGGAAATTCGAGTTTTAACTCTTCGATACTAACATTTCTAACTAACATTAAAATAACGTTGAATTTCCTAGGTAGATAATACATGCTAATATTTGTATTTATTTCACAAGCAATCTGACGAGAGTAGTTGAAAATACTCACTCAACATTTCAACATTCAGGGAATGAGCGAGAGATTTCAAAAAGATTGTAGACCTCAACTTTTCAGATTCAGCGTTCACAGCTCCTGTGTCGTGCACGGTGAAAATAACTATTACGTTTTCATTCTTTTATTGGTTGAATGAGACCATCATTAAAGAAACCCTTTAGGACTAAACCCTTTACTGGTACGGAACTGGGCGGGGGGGGGGAGTGTCTCCATTTTATTTTTTCAGAGTGTTCCAACCAGTGTGCCAAGCGTCTTATGGCATAAGAGGTGATGAAAAAATGATAGCTGGACATTACTGCAAAAAAAGGCTAATTCACATAATCATATTATATATGTATAAAATATGATATACCATAAAGAAGAGTCTTGGCAGATTTGATGCATGTTAACTAACATTGGGTCCGACAGACCTGAGCCATGTTTTCATTGCTCTAGTAGGAATAATGATAATAATAATCATCTTGGAGAGGTGAGGCTTCGACTAAGGCTAGAGCACAACTGAATCGAAAGGTACTTGACGCGTCATCGTCCCCCAAACACCCCTCACTCAAATACAGAGAAAATAGAGCTATTTGACTACTCGAGACCCGGATGTTAGTGAACGAGGGTTAAAAATTTGGACCGAATAGATTCCTTTTCTTCAACAATTCAGTAAAAGTGCGTTTCAGAAAATTGTGCGATGCAATGTTTTTTTTTTTTTTTCTTACATCATCTTTATTGTTACAACTGTATATACATCTAGCAACTTCACTCTAAATTTTAACGTATTGTGGTTCATAGATCACTACCTACTACCACTCATTACATCACTTTAGGTCCAGGGGCTTGGTCCTTTTCAGCCTTCGTACATCGCCGCTGTCGTGCAGGAGGTTCAGTACTTGAACATTTCTGTGCTTTTGGAGACGGTTTTCATGGGGCATTTGCTCGACTTTTAACAAATTCGTTCACCATCTCTACTTTAAGGTAGCGATGGAGATCATTCGTTCGAACATACCAGGGGGCTTAGCTCCTGAGAATTTGGTTTAGCGTTGTTTTGATTATTTTCAAGTTGCTCTTCTTAATGCAGTCGTAAGGCCAAATTGGTTTGATCACTTGCTCGTACAGTAGCATTTTGTTATGTTTAGGCAATTGAGATTTTCTCCCAATGAGCCAGCACATCTTCTTGAATTTTAGGTTTTGGTACATTTTGGTGTCTTTCATCAGGAATTTGCCACATTCGATCCATCGGTGCCGCACCTCGTCATCGGAATTCAGAGTTACGTGAATAGCAGGCGAAATATTTGCATTACGATCGGTATAAATGGGAGTTGATAACGATAACGTTCGGCTCTCGCTCAACGGCGAGGAACTGGAGCGAGTTCTCTGAATCAGTCAATGGATTTGATGGTTGGACGGCTATTTGTCAATCGAAGAGAAATCGGGAGGAGGAGGTGGAGGAAGGTGATGTGAAACAACATCAATGGGAACGGTAGGCGAGAAGGCGACCATCATTAATCAATCTATGGTCTAATAAGGAGAAGCTATTAGAAGGTTTTAGTGGTTATCTATGCCGGAGAGCTGAGACCATTTATCTCTCCGTTTCCTTGTCAACCGACCCAACTAAACCTCCCATTCCCTTCGCTCTCACTCTCACATCAAGGCTTTTCCTCTCGCAGTTTCACTAACATCCCCCTTCAACATCAACACTGTCCTTCTCGTTCACGTTGCGGACTCGCTCTCCCATTCGCCACACTAAACGCTCATATTCACCCTCCCCTTTGCCACTATCCATCACCCTCCTACACCGTCCTCATACAACACCGTCTCCACCTCATCTCATTACCCTTCCACGAGACTGGTCCTACGAATAGGAGGAAGAGTGTGGGGACGGAGAGGATGCTCCATCAATCTCAAATCCCTCCTCATCCTCTTCCTCCTCCAGACACTCATAACCACTCGAATTCCATCCCCCTTCAATGAGGATTTCCGCTGTTCCAATTGTGCAGAAACCGCCTCAACCGAATGTTGAACGTCCGTCTAATGCGCTCAATCAGGTCACTAAAGGTAAAAGCGCACTTATCGTCATCGGACCAATCGGATTTTCCGACTGTGATTAGTAGAACTGGTTCAAGTGGGTCTGCGCGTACATATCCGCATCATAAGTCGGCAATGCCGACGAGAATCCTAGATGGGGCATTCATTCCGAATTATCCGTATGGACTGTCGACGGTTCCGGATCAATTGAACGTCTGAACGTTGTGCTTCGTTGGGTTAGTGATAAAAGTGATCAAGGGCACTTTTTCCACAAAATGAGGTTTTTGCTTATAAAAAAAATAAAATAATAATTCGTAAAAACTTCCTCTCGACGCAAAAACGTCCTAATTCTGATTGCTTTTTCCTGGTCAATTCAAATTACTCGTAATTACTATAGTATAGTACTTACGAGTGATTGGAATTGAGTAATTTGATTCATGATAACTATAAGATAACGCTTACATAGTATAACGCTTGTATAGTTAATCAATGAATAATTCAATAACTATGTTATAGTTATTGAATTACCTGCCGAGAATTATTCTGAATGACTGAGGATTTAGGCATTCAACATTTGAGATCCCATTCTAGCCTTGTCCATCTTAATTTGAAGTTGGTGCCAATTTACGTGATTCCAATGAAATACAGAATTTCTCTACCTACCCTTATAGCCTCCTGTCTACTACGTGAATCGCCTTTCTATGACCCTTCAGGAAATTGTGGAACCATCCAGTAAATGTTTATTGATATTTTGGTGACTGTTCCTCAATGAACACCATAACAATTTTTTAGACCTAAAAATTATTATTTATTAAGTAGCTCTAATTTAGTTTAAAAAAAAAAAAAGTTTATACATAATGATCATGTTCGAATCATCACTATTTCCATCCAAGTACAAGTAGCCCCAAATTACCATCTTAATTAAAAAACCTGAAAAATATCAGTAACGTGGCATTTTAACCGCTGGTATCCTCCACGTTTCATTCAGGCATGGTACGAGTATTTCAGAGTTCAATTCATGACAAATATTTGGGTTAGAACAAATATTAGGTTAGCAATCCACACTTTCCTACTAGCCACGCTGATCAAAAACTTTGGCAGGCTCTCCTGTAAAATTTCGAAACTTGATCACTATGATCACTCCAACCCACAATTTTTGCCTCGGTAAATGCCAAAATCTGGCGTCATCATCAATCTGATCAGGGAAAAGTGTGTGATGTTCTCCATATTACTGTATCTTCAGATTGATTTGATGAACCCAAAATGTCCGCCTTGATTTTTGCCTTAACCCGAATTTCATATTCTAGCAATTCTAACTTAGTGCCGCAGACGGACTGATCTTTTTTTAATTTTTTTTTTTTTTAACCCCTATCCTGACATGTGAATTCCAGTCACCCTCTTCTTCTCAGCCGGAGTTTCACGGGTTTTTCCTATCTTTCAGCAGTGTTGACTCTTTCACAACCTAAAGACCTACCTAGGGACACTATCAAAGGCAACACTGGGTTTTGACTGTTTCAAGATGTAAAGGTTATTTTTCCAAGGGCTGTCTCCACAATGCCGGTCTACGGGAACAAGGTAAGGTTACACACATTTTTAGCTAGTTTTCTTTTTTTTTTTTTTTTTTTTTCATTTATGAGGATTTTGGGTTACGATATCACCGACGATGAGGCCCCGAGAGAAGCTGATGGGTTGCTGCCTGCAGCCTTCCATTCTCTCTTCGACATCGAGCACCCTCCAGATAAACTCAACAATCATCTTGGGCCATCTCATACTCCTTGTATTATTCGAGCAAGAAGACAAGAAGACCAGAAAAGACTATAGGGAAGTCCAAGTTGTGCTCCAGTGCAAAGTACTGCCCAGAGCAAAGAACGATCCTTCTATCATCAACAATCAGCCTGAAGTCCTACCTAGATCATCTCAAGTAGGAAATTGTCACAGCTGGAAAAAACATTGCATCCAAGCAATTGATCATGAAATGGAAAACCAAAAAGTTTCGCCATGATGCATCAATTTTTGGTATAACTACATTCCTTTTTGTATACTTTTTTTTTGTTACATAGACAGCCAAAAAGGGTAGGTAATTGTTTTTTGACGAAAAAAAAAGAAGAAAAAAATACTGATTTAGAGAAGAAATTCCAATAGGACTGGTGATTGGTAACATGTCAAGGAAAAAAATTGTTTCTTCCTATTGTTTACTGGTAGCGTATGGATGAATGAGAGTATGGAGTGGTCTTGGCGCATCAGTGTGAAGTGAAAGCTGTGGACCACCGAGCAGTTACGAATGGTCGACCTCAAGACAGAGTGAGCAGGATAAGTAGAACCATTCGGGAAGGGAGAGTATGAGCTGGAGGTCGTCCAAAGGGGTTTTCCGTCGAGATGGCGAAGTACGTAAAGGCTGTAAGATGCGGTCGAGGGGTTAAGTACCTCGAACCTGGTACACACGTGGGACCCTCCCCCTTTAATCTCACTTTTCTCGAACGTTCAGCAGAGTTTTAGACTGATTGAATATTTCATGCAAAGGGATCGATAGTGATTCCTACGGGCCTAAAGTCTCAGCCGTTTACACCTCCCTCCACTTCATCCCATCGCTACTTACAGCCCACCAACAGACCACTTTCACATACACAAAAGGAGCTCGCGGTTATCTGCCAAGTCCCCTTTTCTACCGCCGCTCGCTGCATCTTCTGCGTTGTACCTATTTAAAGGAAAACTTCCACTCTGCCCAGTAATAATTTAGCGCCATGACCTGGAAAATTACCTTTAGCCCCGAAAACAGTTCATGCCATTTGCCCACGAACCGGAAGGAAAGGGCTCTTCCATTTTCCAACAGGAATAGTTCCCCGCTAGACTCTAACCCACGACATTCAGGAGTAACACTAATCAAAAGGTACCTAATAAGCAATTTCACTTTCCTTACCTTGTTAAGGCTCAAATGGAAGACATTGCGGTAGGCTAGATTTATCGCTACTTTCACATAAAATACACGAGAACGCGTCTACGAAACGCTCATGATATACGAGCTATACGAGCAAACATTCGTGCGTATATTTTATATTATCGAGGGTTGGGAGAGAGCAGTCAATTTGAGGAACTCTTGTGTGTCATCATGAGTTTCGTCTCGCCCCAACAGCACACTTTCCGTTGGTGGTATCATATTTCATTAGAGAGAGAAACGACGATTCTAGAGTAAAATCGTTGCTGGAGAGATCAGCTTCATCTCATTAGCTTTGTGTCGAACTCTCAGGCCATTGAACATGTTGTAAGCAAGATTGTGATCCTAACAATATGAATCCACTGTTTTATCTCATTACCGGTTCCACTGACATACCAAAGCACCATTAAAGAAAGTTCAACTCTTTACGAGACCCGAAATCCACAGTCATGCAGCATGGCTATAAGAGCGAATTCGTTGAAAGAAAATATTAAAAATAAATGTTATTCCAAATGTATCAACTTATATATCTCAATACAAATTGAAGTATCTACTCGAATAGAGCCGCTGATTTCCAACAGCCAAATGCTAAATTGCTAAATTCATTATGAAAATAGAAGAGCGTAACGTATAAGTACCTAGACTGTATTATAATGACTAGGAATTTCGCGTTGCTATAAATAACCAGTTAATATACTTGTGATTGGACTAGGGAAATTTATAAAATAAAAAATCCACAGTCATGCAGCATGGCTATGAGAGCGAATTTTCGAAGAAATAAAAGGTTTTATGTAAAATGTCTCCATTCTCCTGGTTTTTTAACAAATTGTCTATCCTTTTTTTACCGAGCAACTCCTCAGTTTCTAGACTTTTCAACGCTGAACGCGATGGAGTCAACAGTGCGATAGCTCATTCAGTACTCAGATTAAAGCAGATGAACCGTGAAGAACATTTCAAGTAACAACCGCGTTTTGTCATCTTCAAAGTGCTCCAGTTTGAGAACGGCATAATTTATCGCAATTCATTACCATCGTGTTCAGCGTTAAAAAATCTCTAAAATGGGGTGTCACTTGCCAGACTGTTTCATTTTTGGAATTTATTGTTAATTTTTCTCCCCTTAATATTCCCATAAAACCCCCTTGGAGTTGGCCGATTCCTCTCATATACAAGCGTAGCCTTTCGATTGTCAAAACAAATTGTTTGTGCAAATTTGAACTTTTCATCTCAATTTTATCTCTAAATGAATTTGGTACCTACCTCCAACAATTTTTCGGAAATTCGTTTTTTTTTAAATTTTGGACAGAGAAAAATAGCTTCCTTTTCTTCGAAAATTCGCTAGAAGATGACTAGTTTTCACCCAGTTTAATGAGCAGTAAGGTAACTTGTGATCTTTTGGTTGAGACTAATGGTGGCTTCTACCTACAGTGGCCATTAGAATAACGTTTAATACTAGGTAATATAAGGTATAGTAATAACGCCCAAGTTCAGTCCAAAGGTTAACAAGGTAAGTACGAGTACATACTGATGATTGTGTGGTAGGGCCCATATCAAGATGGGTAGATGGTAGTTGGACCCAGAATATTCCTCGTGGCACATGCAGTGGAGAGATAAATTTGTATGGTCTCACCACAGTTCCTGTAACGTGAGCTGGGAATAGATGAGCAACAGGTGGTCTATGGCTCAAAAGGTGCAAACAGTCAAAGACAAACAATCCGGCGGTGTTCTTCGATTTCGTGGGCCGTTTGATGCAATGCAGACAGGACTAGATAAGTACTAAATCTACTGCTACAACTTAATGCTGGCAGGGATATTTTAGGACACAGAAAATACTTTGAGAAATGAGGAACTTCCAGCAAGACTGACAATTACGGGTTTTATTGCTGTTTATCGATTTATCGACCTTCGAAGGAAACAAACTAATTCACATTCATCCACCCCTCATTCGCTGAGTATTCAATTCTGGACTGTTTTAGAATGTGAATCTGAAATTCAATACATTGAATACATTTCCCGCTACCCCACCCACAAAATTGTGGGGTTTACGTTTCAAGATACGTAGAATTCAAAATAACGACCATAAAAATTCATGGGGAGGATATCAAGTCATAACAGCTGATTTTTGTTTGATAAAATTAAGCGGCGGGGGGGAGGGGGGTCCTCAGCTGATTATATGATAAGACGTTGCGGGAGGGGTAGTTGAAAAGTCGAATGGAAAACACCAGGTATGAGGTAAGTGGAGGGGGGTTTGAATAATTTTGAATGGTAGGAGGAAAACTTCAGGCCAAGGAAAATATATGTGAGAAAGGATGGATCCTATGATTATATATGATCCATAATCTGATTCAAGACGTGGGGATGGAGGCGGAAAGCGTGCAGGTTATTCGCAAGTCATGTTTGAAAATTGGCGGTTAAAAATAAGGTGGGCGATTGATTACCAGTGGTCCAACGTGTATACATGGCGTGCTATTAGAATGCCCTAAGTATTCACGTGAAAGAAGGCGATGGCTCGCGGTGATTACACAGAACGGCACCCGAGAAGGCCTGTGTAAACTGGCAGACATAAATACGTGAAAGCACACGTTCAGAAAACACTGGGAGACTGATCTAAGTCATGAGTCCTCCTCCTGGGATCACAACTGAATGGCTGTAGAAATAAGTGGGGTAACAGCACAGAAGGAGTTGAGGCAACAACCGTCGAGGGAGAAAGAACTTCAGCTGAGCATGTGGCATAGCCTAGCGGCTAAGGAATAGGAAGAACCTAAAAGACCAAACCGGTATATCACACAGCCACACACAAACTAAATGTCGACGGTTCGTTTTGCCCCATCAGGTCAGGGTTGTACGTAAATGGGCAAAAATAGGCAAAACTGAAATCGGGTTACACCGCATTGAATTTTGTGTATACAGAATCGGTAGGTACCATCCCATGTGGAGTTCATTTTTGAGAAACTTGACTCGATTCTACAGGCGCAGGTGGTGCGCTCCCTTGTACTGAGTTCAACGTTGAAAATTTCAAAACTCGAAAAATTCTCATCAAACGGTATGTTTTTAATTTCATATTTAGATAGAGTTTATTTCTTAGAATTTTTCAAGACCATCCACAGCTTTGCACAACCAGCTGTTCGTTCACAATGGCGGCTCAAAGTTGGAGCAGATCGAAAATCGTCAATATGAGAGTGAATCGTAAGGCAGCCTGTCGGGTCCATTTTCAAACTGGCCCAGCTGATTCAAACAGCACATGGTTTTCAAATATCGAGTTGATGAATAATATTTAATAATAATTATTAATAATGAAGCATAAAACTTATTAATCACTAACAATAAATATTAATAATTTACACTACTTGATAATAATTATTAATAATTAATGATAATTCATAATAATAATTAATCTATCATTCAGTAATCGAGACAGAAGGATGATCTTTACAAAGAAGATAATAAACCGTTGTGTCAAGAATTTGCAGAGTTTTTCGTTATCCGGCCATGGGTTGGTCTACTGTACTTGTTTTTCAATGAACAAAAATTTTAAACCTTGGAAAAAATAATAAGTTTTGGAAATATATTGTATTCGTTGTATCGTCGCAGAATGACAAAAAATAGGGACGAAGTGAACGCTTGTCTTCTCCCAACTACCTCGTTCTCGTGTCATCTTATCGCAATTGTTTAGACGGAGGTTGAGAGGGCGAGCGTGTCAGGGTTGGCACCCGCCTCGAGCCGGCTTGCCGTCAAGGACGAAACCCCTTTCCACACACCCAGGGATCCTCAATGGAAATGGAATGTAAAGTAGTTCACTTGAACATGATACACCACTCCCGATAAACTGAACGACTACTCCCTCCCGTCCGTCGTCCTTATCATCTACACAATCATACGATTGATTCTTTAGAATAAGGAGGAGAGAAAAGAAACTCTGCAAATTCTTGACACAACGGTTTATTATCTTCCTTGTGCAGATCACCCTTCTGTCTAGATCACTAGGTCTAAATGTCGAGATCCTAAATGTTAGATTAATTATTATTATCAATTATCACTAATTATTAACAATTTTATCAAGTACCTAGAGAAAATTATTATAATTTATTGTTAGGTATTAATAATTTGTATTTATTATTAATAATTATTATTATTAATTATGATTAATTAATACGATATAATTCTGGGGTTTTTAATACTACGTCGGTAATAATTTTTCTATAAAAGAAGTACCTACCTACCAACAAACATTCGAAATTACATACCTTCATTTCCGTAGCACGAAACGCACCTCAGAACAACAAACTCGACATCACTTAAGCCATATGATGTTCCAAAGAGCTTCTTAGTATGAAAATGGACCTGTATTTCAGAAGTTTGAGTCACGATCGTGTTGTGAGGCACAATCTTTGAGCCGTCATTGTGAACGAACGGCTGGTCGTACAAAGCTGCGGATGGTCTTAAAAAATTCTACGGAACAAACTCTATCTAAATATGAAATAAAAAACATACCGTTCTATATGAATTTTTCGAGATATGGAATTTTCAAAATTTCAAAATTCGTTTTGAACCCCTTCCCCTTGACCTAGGGTTATGAAAAGTTTCGAGGATCATTGTGGGGCTGGTCCAAACCCAGAAACCAAATTTCGTAATTTTAGCTGAACGCTAACTGGGCAAAGTGGCGCGGACGGCGGACGGCGTACGGCGGACGGACGGATTTTGGTTTATTATCTTCGATAATGAACCATTGGAATCGCCCAAAGAAAAAAAATTTTTAACCCCCCCTCAAAATTTGTTGGTTTACGTTTCAAGATACGTAGATTCAGAAAATCGAATAAAAAAAAATCCGTCCGTCCGCCGTACGCCGTACGCCGTCCGCCGTACGCCGTACGCCGTACGCCGTCCGCCGTCCGCGCCACTTTGCCCAGTTAGCGTTGAGTTAAAATTACGAAATTTTTTTTATGGGTTTCGACCAACCCCACAATGGTCCTCGAAACTTTTCATAACCCTAGGTCAAGGGGAAGGGGTTCAAAACGAATTTTGAAATTTTGAAAATTTCATATCTCGAAAAATTCATATAGAACGGTATGTTTTTTATTTCATATTTAGATAGAGTTTGTTCCGTAGAATTTTTTAAGACCATCCGCAGCTTTGTACGACCAGCCGTTCGTTCACAATGAAGGCTCAAAGATTGTGCCTCACTACAGGATCGTGAATCAAACTGTTGAAATACATGTCCATTTTCATACTAACAAGCTCTTTGGAACATCATATGGCTTAAGTGATGTCGAGTTTGTTGTTCTGAGGTGCGTTTCGTGCTACGGAAATGAAGGTAATTTCGAATGTTTGTTGGTAGGTACTTCTTTTATAGAACAATTATTACCGACGTAGTATTAAGAACCCCAGAATTATATCGTATTAATTAATCATAATTAATAATTATTATTATTAATAGTAAATACGAATTATTAATACCTAACAATAAATTATAATAATTTTCACTAGGTACTTGATAAAATTGTTAATAATTAGTGATAATTGATAATAATAATTAATCTAACATTTAGGATCTAGACATTTAGACCTAGTGATCTAGACAGAAGGGTGATCTGTACAAAGAAGATAATGAACCGTTGTGTCAAGAATTTGCAGAGTTTTTTTTTATTCGATTTTCTGAATCTACGTATCTTGAAACGTAAACCAACAAATTTTGAGGGGGGGTTAAAAAATGTTTTTCTTTGGGCGATTCCAATGGTTCATTATCGAAGATAATAAACCAAAAGTTCAACTTCGACAAGCGTACAGGCAGTACGAAACGGTCAACGATATACTAACGGAGTAACTAACGTCGGCATTGGTGTCATAACCAACTTGTGTCGTCTGCTTGCAAAACCGGCCAACTCCAGTTTTCTGAAAACCACTGTCTTAATTGTATCAAGTCTTTTACCAACATTTCCATCCATTGGTGACGAGAAACCATAGCGAAACCGGTGAAATCCGTGCGTTTTGGAGGTGAGAAAACTCTAATGTGCTTCAAAGTCGGCCACATCCACTCGCCAGTGTTTTTCAAAACCGGTCATCTCCAAATCCACCAAGATATCAAGTCTTGACGATAGTGTTGTTTACATCAAAGTAAAGGAAGTTACCTCTAAGAAATTGAGAAATTTGTTGGTTATTGCCTGTAATGAGTTGGGAGCCAGAACGTCGGTGGTGAAAAATAGAGGAATATTATGAGCAGCAGGCTTGAAGATGTTAAGCCCCTAAAACTTCGTGATGCGAGAAACTTACTGACGAAACACTGTGGACCAGACTTGGACAAATACGACCGACTGATTTTTTACCAAAACATTTTGGCTGACTTGGGTGGTAACGAAGAAGTCTACGAGAAAAGAGATGACGAATCCTTAGAGAATAATATGACAGCCTGAGGCAGACGATTTAGCCACTCGAGTGTGATGTTTCGTTTCTTCTACGATACGTACATTTTTTCATAACTCTACTCAACCTGAAATAAAGTTCAGTTACAAGAAACATTGTGAATGGTTTTCTTGGCTATTTAACGTCAATTTTGTCGATATTTTTAGCTTTAGTTTTTTACAAAACCGACGACCTCCAAAATGGGTTGCAAAACCGGACAAACCCTAACTAAAATTTTGAATTTCCCCCTCCCTGCACCTTCCTCCAGATTCTCTTATGGCGCTTCAAAACCTACCATTCTAGTAACACAAAAACAACAAGAGATTTGGATCGTATCGCAATTTCCCTAGGTTTGACAGTAAATCGGGTCTCCTGAAAAATTTTCTGTTTTGGAGATGACCGATTTGCAACCAGACGACACAGTTAACGTATGGTATCAGATCTAAAATCTGCACTCCAAAATCTGCGAACAATAACACCCAACAAGAATAATATTTTCAGGCATCCCCAGTGGCTCCAACAATGTCAAGTGTACTAATGTGTGCATTTTACAATGGTTGACGGATGGACAACAAAACTAAACCCAGTAGTAGATAGATGGATTGTAGCAGGGGCTCAGGATGAACCGGTCCCCATCCGCCGCACTGAAACCTGAGCCTAATCTGTGGGGCGTTGCCATGTAGGCCGACCTATAGGCTCTGGAACCAGTCCACTCCCTCCTCGGGTTGTTTCCCGACACGATGTCTTCTGGTGGGTGCCCCGTCGGCATCCCCACCAGGAGTGTCATTCTTCTGAGCCCCTTCACCTACAAGGTGCTGCCATTGTCAACGTCCCGAAACTTTGCGCCGGGATGTGTTCCCAATGCCTCCTTATGCTTTCATTTCATGACCTCGCCCATTCCCCTTGAAGGATCATACTGGACATTCGGCAATGCCCAAGACTAGCTCAGGCCCACAAATACTGTGGAGGCCCCTTTTCTTGCCGGACTACTCGTATCTGCTCGCTCATAGCCCTGCGTGTTCAATATCTGGGTTGTTCTCAGCTCCCAGGCTTCCCAAGCCAGAACTAACAAGGCAGCTCACGAGTGACTCCTTCTATTCTTTGTATATTATCTTCGGTAATAATTTATAGATCATCACTATATCACTATCATATATAGCTTTATATACCTATCCTAATGTTGTTCGTCGCTAACGAGTACCTGTGTGTAATTTATGGGGAGGTTCGCATCAGGTATGATTGTGTTCAACATCTTGTCTCTATTTGTATAAAACAAAGGACACGTCATCACAAGATATTCTAAAGAGCCATCAGGGTCACCGCATCTATTGCACTCACAGGGACTTCTTGAAGGTCGAATCTACTCGTATGACGGTACATCCTGCTTATAATTCGGCAGAGTGGTTACGGTATTGAATTCCGCATAAAGCAGGATTCAGATGGCACACCCCGGCTGTACGTTTTTATAAAACATTCCTTTTCCAGTAGAACAAAATTTGTTGCCACTCTTTTTTCTGTCGCCGATTGGTTGGCAGCTCTTTTTGTGAGGGCATCAGCTGTTTCATTCCCTTGTATACCAAAATGTCCTGAAGATCCAAATGAATACAATTTTGATGTTCGCCGTTTTTGTCTGGCATAAGGTCTTCATAAGTTGTCCGATCGTTTCCTATTGGTTGCACCAATTTTCTTTAGACAACTCATGGAGTCCGCGGGAAATATCCGGGTTGGGGTATTGCAGTGCGTGTTTGGTAGAGTTAGAATGTATTCTAGTGCTTTTATTATAGCGACAACTTTTGCACTAAAATTTTTATTAGGCCATCGAGTTTTTATGCATGAGGTTAGTAGTATGTCAACTGCCAAAATTTCCCTCTCCATTGGTCAGAAATAATGGGCCCTTCAAATCAATTGGAAGATCTGATCAGGAGGAGAGTCATACTCCGTCAAATATCGGGGGGTTATCGTCCCATCGGTTTTTCGTGAATCTCCTGTGATCAAGGAAAACGTTGGATAATATCGTCATAATATTGGTACATGAACATTTTTATGCTATACTTAATGCAACATACCAAACCTACATCAACGGAGTAGGTATAACAAACTTTAATTATAATGGCCGTAACATGTACCGAATTCCCCCATTATTTTCCTATAACTAATTATTTCATTTTTTTTCAATTCTATTTCCAATTAAATGTCGAAAAAAAGATTATAGGCTACAGTGTGTGAAAATCATTTTTGTTATTATGGACCGTTGGTCTATGGCGGACCGGGAGGAAGGAGTCGAAGGGGAAATTAACATTACCTAGTATAATTAGTATAAAATGAACAGATAACCAAATACCTACTTTAAATTAGAGGAAAAAAAATTAATTACAGTTGAAAGAAACAAAATAAAAGAAGAAAGCGGGGGGAAAAATCTACAAAACATCGTTTTCAATCGAGGTCCCAGAGAATGGATTTGAAATGTTTCTGGTTTTTGCCGTTTTAATAATTAAAACGGCGCAATTATTGTGAAGGGAAGTTTACCTACGTTTTTGATACCAACAAAAACACAGTGACTCGGTGACGTAGAAAATCTATAGCGGGGTATGGGCAACATCCCATATTCCTTAGAACGAGTTGGTATATCACGTGCAATGAAGGCAATTTTGGAATACTTGATGAGCTGAATTATAGAGGACTTGATGTATAGCTGTATTGCGGTATGTTCTCGGCAAGTCTTTCCTTTCATTATTCTAATCGTTGAAATGGTGATTTTTGGGAAGCACCGCCCCAAGTGATTGCACAATTCTGTAATAAACAGACAACAATGTGTTGCTTGACGCTTAAGGGCCGGTTTATCAATGCCATATAACAAACAGTTGAAGAGATGATCAAGCCTTTTCAACTGTTAAGTACGAAGTGGGTGTTTTTCAATTCCCTTTAAAGTACCAATTAGCGAAAACGGACCGTTAAATTTAACAGTCTGAAAAAGTATTGAATAGGTGCTAATCAGTTGATTATAATTATCTTTTCTCGTTTCGGTGTTAGACTGTTTGTTCGCCACGTTTCCATTTTCAACAAGTGTACGACACAAATAGGTTGATTGGTAAATAATGGATTCTGATTATTCTTCCGATGAAGAATTAATCGGGGAATTTCTTGAGTGGCGGAGAAGACCATACACGGTTGATTCTAGGATGAACCATTTTTCCAATCTCGATGATAGAGATTTTTCCATCCGTTTCCGGCTCAGGAAAGCCACTGTTTTACAGGTAAATACCTACCTTCCTTACATTGTAGTTTCTCACATTATTAGGGAACGGTGGAGCAGTTATGTCCACTTCTTGTATTTGTTGGACTCACACCGTCAATATTCAAACTGCCTACTAATACAAGAAGTGATCATAACTGCCCCACCGTCCCCTACCTAACTAACTACCTACTTACTTATTTTCAAATAGACATATTGGTTTTCATAGCTTTTTTCATTCGTTCTACAGGTTCTGGTTCTTTTTGAATGAGAAATTGAGACTCCAACTGACCGGATTCACTCGATCCTACCGATTGTAATGCTGCTCCTCGTACTCAGGTTCAATGCACTGGGAACCATGCTGATTTCTGTAGGTGATTCCACTGGTGCATGTTTGGTTGTGAGGCAGGTATCATTGGCTCTTGCCAAACTGGCTCCATAGTTCGTCAAGATGCCTACCTCACAAGGGGAAATTAGACAGATCCAAGTTGGATTTTAGGTATCGGCGAACAGGACTTCCAAGAATCATAATATTCATCATAATAATTATTATTATTTAATAATTATTTATTATTCGTGAGTGCAGTCTGTGACCATATTATGGTCATTGACTGCACTCACGTAAAAATCCAATTGACCATGCTGAAAACTTCCGAAACCGGAAGGGATATTCTTCTCTCAACAAACACTGTGAATGCAAGTGACCTACGATTCCTCAATGTCGTTGCTCGTTGGCCTGGATCAGCCCATTATTCAACAAGTCCAGGATCAAATCCTTTGGAGACTGGGGAATTTGGCGCAGCCTCGTTGTGAAAGATACCTAGTAGCTATGCAAAAACCACACTACACCGTTCATAGGTTCATACATTCACACAAAACGACGCGATTTCAGGTGATTTTTCCGTTAGCTAAAACGCTAGATAGAAGAATCGCGCCGTGGATAACTGATTATTAGAATTAACGGTTCGTAATTCAACCGTTACATCGCAATTGATAAACACGTTCCTTGTAGTATCCAGCCTTTAGTCGATAGTTAGTTACCCATTGTAACTAACGAACTTTTTAGTCAGGGAATGCCTTATATGGGCATTCATGATTTATTCATTCATTGTTTCGCAAAATTGCTTCTATTCGGACCTATCGTTTATTTTTAGCTTCTATAACTTTGGTGAGATTTGGGTTCGTTGTTATGTAGCATTGGTAAAATAGAGACACGAGTGACAGTTAAACAAACATGAATATTTATGTGTTATGTACCTATTTACATACTAGGTGTCTGTCGGGCAACAAGACTTCGTTGAGTGAATTTTTAAAACTACGAGTACATACTGGTGAAATCTTAGAAGGGTGAATCGTGAGGTTCTGTTAATACATCACCATGATATAGGATAAAATTTTTGATTGAATTAATTGGTACAGCATCAATCATTTGTTCAATCGTAATTTCTAAGTGACTCAAATACTTGCTGAGTTCAAGTGGTGTCCTAAAAGAAGTGGCAGATATTCGTAGCTTTTCTTGTGCCATTAACGTCATTATTTCGCAAACTTCGTAAAGGTCCCCATCACAACTCCCTGTGTACAGCTCGAGGTATGTTCATCGTGTCGAAGAAAAAAGACGACAATCACCCATGAAATGCAGCTCTGTCATATCACGTATGAGAGGTATGTTTCCAGCAAACGTAATTAGGTGGAAAGTTCTAGTTATGGGATCTGTACTGAACTCGTGTTCTAAACATTTGTCGAAGTCGTAGCATTATCATATTTTGAAGTACATTTGGTAAAATACCGTGTAAGCCACCAAACAAACTGGGTTGTACCTCGTGGACAATACTGGCGATGCAACTCATGAGCATTATCGAGATAAAGGCACCAAGTACCACTGAAATGGTATAAGGTACCAAATGTTGAAAGCTTCTATTATTATTCTGTCAAAGCGGGTAATTTTTAATATTTGGTACCTTTCACCTTTAGAATTAAACATTGAAACTTTAGAAACTCTTCCAGAAGCCTTAATACGGTGAGCTTTAATAACAGGTAGAACTATGAGGTTGATTGCAGTTCTGTATAATTCAACATGTAATTATTACCTGAAGATACCAGTCAATTGGTATCAGCCAACTAATGCAATCAACCTCATAGTTCTACCTGTTATTAAAGCTCACAGTATTAAGGCTCCTGGAAGAGTTTTTAAAGTTTCAATGTTTAACTCTAATTATTTATATATAACATGACGATGTAAATTGCTTAATCTCTGGGAACTTTTCGCTGCAATTCTTCTTCGTCATAATGGCCGTTGTCAAGTTTCTTCCCAAATTGGATCTGGAAAGTCTCAACATTGCTCCGGAATGAAAGTTTTGAAAACGGACGTTCGTCGACTATTTGGTAACTGCCGAACAAGACGAGACGGAGAGAATGAGGTAAAACTTTGTTTTCTGGGAAGAACATTTTCGTCGGTAACGTTGGAGCATCAATTTTAGAATAGGCATCGGAAATGGGCAGTGTATCTTTAGCGAATCACGTACTACGGTGCCCAAGAATTGTTAGCTTGGGAGAAATCGTGAGTTCACATTTATTGTTGCGTATAGTTATGTGAAACTTACAAGGGTATTGTTACAGAACAGTGATATAGTGAGAAGGGTGATATGCGCACAAGATGATAAATCATTGAGGACCAACAGGGTTTTCTCGGTTTATTACAATGGTTCTTTACCCAAGATAATACACCAATACAAAGTGTGCAATATGAAAATAGTAAAATAGTCTCAACTGATGTGAAATCGTGCCTTTTTCTTGGTGGATGCAATGATGACCAAATTATGGTAGGATTTCCTGACCCTTTGATAGGCATTTGGGCAAACCTGATACCAAATATCCGCACGTGCGCTGATCCGATTAATGTCCTAAGTACGACGATAGGGTTGGATTCTAATCCAGATCCTGATTTGTGGGTTGCCAGTCCGGTAAACCAGATCGAATTGACTGTCTGAGAGGACGCTGCGGGGAATACGGTGTTAGGAGCTTCGGAGAACGCTGCTGACCTCTCTAAGGTCCCGAGAACTAAGTTGAATGTTGAATTCAAGAACGTCTAAGCGTTCAACCAAGCGTGTAACCGTCTCTGCGTAGGACCTTCGCAGAGGAGCCGCCATTATAAACTAGATCGACGAGTTGTGGTTTCTTCATAATCACTTGACGTGGATTTTCAGGGACTTGAACATTCAATCTACAAGAAGAACAGATAATCTAAAAGCTCCAGATGGCCATAAAAAATTAAGCAAATCTGGAATGTGAACTAAAACCTAAACCGTTCCATTCGAATACGATCGTATTTCCCTACCACCGGGAGGGGGGGGGGGGACCTAAGGTTAAAAAAACATTAATTTAACGGTAGATTATAATCGTAAAATTTAGACCCCCGCCACCGACCTCATGTGTAGTGGTAGGGGGGGTACCCCGAAGTTGAAGACAAATGGTCGTTGTTATTGTTACTACCTCCATGGATGACAGATACCTCATTCCTTCATCCATGGAGGTAGTAATAATAACAACGACGGTTTGTCTTGATTAGTATTAATCGATTATTATTACTGTTCAATCGGTTTTCGAATACATAATATGGATTTGAAAGTTTTTCGAATCCATATTATGGATTTGAAAGTTTTTCTAAAGCATATTAGAATGCATCAAATGCTGATGTATTCGAAAACCGATTAATCAGTAATAATATCGATTAATAAGTGACAATCGGCTGCTAAACATCGAATAAAATTAATCGATTAATCGGGGTGGAATAATCGATTATCCGATTAATTGATTATTTATTTGCATCCCTAGCCCAGATAGGGGAATAGTTTTCCATGGTAGATTTACTCGTTTATTAACAATACATAGCACCAAAGGGAAGTGAGGATGCCCAAACATTAATGAGGACCGGTTTGAGTGGGGTCAACCGCTAGAATTGTGTATTACCTAATAAACAAATTATTGCTGACCCTAAACTTCTGCACCCTTGATTTCAGACAGACATAATTGCGGGGTCCGCATGTAAAATCATCAAGTTGGTGTCACTTGTTTCTCGCCGGACTAACACGACAATATTTATCAACATCAAACCGCTGAAATATTGAATTTTTCGCCGTAATCGGAGCAGTTTTCAAGATACTGACAGCCGTCTCTCTCTTTCGCGATTGATTTAAAAATTGATATTTTCTGGTACCCATTCGCTACCAGTCAGTTGGCCAGTTCCGACGACAAGTCGTATAACGTAATAATTGCTTGACAAGCTGGCGGAGGAGTGAGGAGGTCAGGTTATCACAATAAATTATGAATCGACCAAAAAAACACCGCAAATCCTTGCACAGTGGGCTGTCAGTGGGAAGTAACCTGCAACATGTTAAGGGTGGTGTATACCACTATATGTTCATTATATATTTATCCATATGTTTCATGTTTTTTGACCTATGACTAGATCTCAGTCCTGCCCTATCCCACTGAAATTTTTAATATTTTTTAAATTCGAAAGAGGGGCTTTCAACGATGAAACCTAGGGAAGACATTTTTAAATCCGGAAGAAATAAATTAATCACTTGATTTCAAACTCAAAACTTGTTTTTGGTCCAATCGCTGCCCAGGTGGTCCTACGGTTGCCCGGCAGCGGCCCAATCGTTGCCCACTTGAAATGTCACGCATTGAGGCAGGAAATGATGCAATTTACAAGCATACAGTCAACGTTTTATAGATTTTCGCTCTCCAAATATTTCGCTCAGCATGGAAAGGGAAACCCTTGAAAACAACAACAAAACTTTAATTCAATGTTACAATAAAACCTGTCTTCTATCTTTCATAATTATGGTACTGACATCACATAATAGCTCACTTCAGCTTTATATTTGGAATATCCAATTTTAATTTTGATACCTTATTTAAAAATTACAAGGTCAATTAGCTCTTCCCGTCACAGCTCATTACAGATTAAAACAGATTTAATACAGTTTATTACAGATTGCTCATCATTTCCGTACGATGAACTTTTACAAAAATTCTGAAAATCAATCGATGACATTATGGCTTCCTCAATCACACATTTACTCGAGGAACCTCTCTCGAACATCTTATGTACCAATCAAGCAGAAGGGCTCACCAGGTTGTTAATGGAAAGTAAACGTATCACGAAACACAATCACCAGAAATTCACTCACAAAATGAATTGCGTGTTACTGCTTGCCATTTAGATTATTATTTTACCAACATTAAATCCTCAGAATCAACGGAAATGGGAGAAGAGAAAAACATTTCAAGTTAGGTACATTAAATCCAAAGGTTATTTTATGTTTGCGTTTCCTTTTAGCGAACATTTAAAGAAAATGCGCTATCACAACAGATTCAAAATATTTGGAACACGAATTTTTTAGTTTCCCATTAGGTACATAACCCTATGAGATGATTCTGAATTATTTCCCGGAGTTTCACAAAATGAAGTCGTTATATGTGTGTGTTTATGTATAATATAATATTGTGTTGATGGGGTTGACTAGTGTGAAGAAGCAGGTTGTATTCAAATGACCAAGCTAGTCTTTTTTCCGTGTTTATTTTTTCACGACGTTTCGGCAATGGAACAAAGCCCTATTCATGTGAGATTACATGTAGAAGTGAAAATGTCTTACATTAAACTAACGAACTATTGCAGAGAAGTCTTCTCTACAATAGTTCGTTAGTTTAACTTCTCTAACTTCTCTACAATAGTTCGTTAGTTTAATGTAAGACATTTTCACTTCTACATGTAATCTCACATGAATAGGGCTTTGTTCCATTGCCGAAACGTCGTGAAAAAATAAACACGGAAAAAAGACTAGCTTGGTCATTTGAATACAACCTATAATATAATATATAGTATTTGCAAATAGAGTTAGTCTTTTTGCAAATCAAATTAATCTTTTAACAGATTTAATTAAACTTCTTACCAATAAATTTAATTAATTGAATGGGTAACGAAATGGAGGAGGCGAATCTCTTTTTGATCAGTCCTAGTGATCTGTTACAGATAGTGAAATACTACAGTACCTAATTAAATTTAAAGAAATTAATTTACAATCAATTCAACTTCGGCCGCAAGAGGACAACGTCTTGTTGTCAAGAGGACAGAGCTTGTTCACCTCATCATTAGAAAGGACATTGTTTTTGAAGACAAATTTTTTCTTTGCCCTTTTCTCTGTTTATGTTCTTTGTTAAAAAAAACAAACAAGATACCTTACGTACTGCAGCTGAAAGTTTAAATTCATTTGTAAAATTTTAAACTTTATTTGTAAAATGTTTAACTTTATTCGTAAAATGTTTAATTTTATTTGCAAAAAGATTAACTTTATTTGTAAAAAGATTGAATTTATTTGTAAAAAGTTTAATTAAATTTGATTAATTTGATTTGCAAAAAGATTAACTCTATTTGCAAATACTATATATTATAAGTTAGTCTTTAAGGATAATGTCCATGACAAATGATGGTATTCCCGAATTTGTCCGAAATCCGGTAGGCATCTACAAAAGAAAGTTCAAGTCGGAATGTGTAGGAACATCAAGTGAGTCAAATTTGAGTTTTTGTGTGAGAGCTTACAGATAGTGAAATACTACTGTAACAGTACCTAATTAAATTTAAAGAAATTAAATTTCTGATACAAACCTTTTTCAGTGCATTCTAAATCAGTCCATACATCTGCACCTAACTGGAATTCGTATCAAAAAAATTTATACCTATGTATGTATGAGTGATAACTCTGAAATAAATCCAAAATGCATGTTCTATACATTTTGAAACTATTGTAATATCGTATCGTCTGCACAAGGCGCTGTGTGATGGGGACAAAACACACGGATGCGGATTTGAGTCACCTCATGCATGCCAACCCCCAAGCAAACTCTGTCTATATCTTTGTAAATAATCCATAATCTGTAGAATATGTAAATAATCTGTAGAATATGTAAATAGCCTTCAGAATTCTAAATCTGTAAATATGTAAATAGCCCTAGTTTCAAGACCCCATCCTTACGCTAAGCGTTTTACATCGTTTCCCTTTCTCTTACAAAATTCACTCTAAGTGAAATTCACATAAGAGTGAAAGAAGACACTACACTAAGAGTGTATGAAGTTAAGACACTACATACATTACCACTTAAGACCAAAAGACATTTAAGGCCGGCAGGCCGATATTATACATCTTATATATCTTACGACACTGTTAAATATAATTTTATATACCCTTATGTCAATAAAATAATTTTGGATTTGAATTTGAATTTCCAGTGATCGAGTGGCCCAATGCGAAGCCCCTCAGTACCACGGGAGGTCCTTGGTTCGATTCCTTGGCTGGTATCGAGCTTTACGAGTTCTGGCGCCAAAAACCATTGAGCGTAAAAGTGCAATATTATAAAAAGTTGAAACGCCCAATGCGTCCGTTCGAAGACGCATTTATGTATTTATTTTATTCAATAAATTCGCTGAAAATGGTGATACTTCGTATTTCGATAACGGAATACAAAATACCAAAAATTCTGATCAATGCATCGACATACAGAATTACGACTTCATGACTACAGCCGAGGTGAATGAGAGTGGTGAGCTCAACGAGAAGTGCTAACACTCTTCACGATCACACAATGGAAGTTTGATGGAAATTATTTAAATAAACACATACGTTCTAATGCTCTTTAACCCGGACGTCTCGCTGAGTTGGTACCACAGTCCTCAAACTACAGCCTGCAGCCCAGATCGCGATTATTCAAACGACAAAGTAGATTTATTTCGCGATACTTTTGGAGAGAAAAAAGTTGTCCACACTCACGAAGAAGATGAAATGTCGAGTCAAGTCGGCATGCATGCATGTGAGTTGATCATTGATGGGATTTCATGTCACTGACGTCGGCCGTATTTGAAGGTCCGCCCACCGTGTTGGTAGAGGACGTTTCTCGCTACTTCGTGTACAGATTTCTGTCGAATGTGACGGACGATCGAGCTGAAAATTTAGCGGGAACTCTTTTGTCAGACGGTCGGTTGATTGGAAATGAAACGTCATGTTCGCGGTCTTTCACAATTTCCCCTACCCGTATTCAGGTGATATCGTGGCTAAAACTTCCAGTCATATCCTCCGAGTGTACAGCTGTCGAAGATATTCCGCGATTTTCAAAATATTAAAGATATTTTAAAAATCACCAATCTGTCGAAATTTGTTCAACTTATTCGACGACAACTTCTTTTGATAATTATAATCAGAGCTTCAAAATTTGAAGATCTTTACGATGCACTTTTGTACACCTATAAACACATAGAGGAGATAGAGATCTCTCAGAAACGTCAGAAGAAAAACCAAAACCGTCAATCAGGCATAATCATCTAGTCAGCGAAATTTAGCAGTTACCAAACGAAAACAAAAAGCCCAACAAGAAAGTGGTACCCACTCAAAACATATCTCAAAGCTTCCCAAAGAAATGGAGTGTATTTATTTTTTTATTGTTTTGTACCCTGGGTAATATGTGAATATAATATAATAATATAATATAATAATAATATAATATATAATATAATATAATATATTCACATATTACCCAGGGTACAAAACAATAAAAAAATAAATACACTCCATTTCTTTGGGAAGCTTTGAGATATGTTTTGAGTGGGTACCACTTTCTTGTTGGGCTTTTTGTTTTCGTTTGGTAACTGCTAAATTTCGCTGACTAGATGATTATGCCTGATTGACGGTTTTGGTTTTTTAATAATATTATTATATGCATGTCAAATACAATTAAGTTTCATCATGTTTGGGCTTATGGACCCAATATTGGTCGTTATTGGGCATCAAGCCACTCCCTGGCACAGCCACACATTCTCAGCGGCTCAAAACATAAAGTCTGCAGACCCTGTTGTAGTTTCCTGATTACAGTGTGTAATCATCATACAGACTAACTGCTTTTAGTATTTTCGTAAGCAAACAAACAAACTCAAATTTCAGGAAACCTACTGCTTGTTTCAGCTTCGAACACATTTTTTAAGCTTGAAGTAGCGTTTTGGGCAACGTTTTGGGATTTTTATCTTGTAGCTACGGACAGTTGCCGTCTGGGAGGACGGGTGGATTCACGGTGCTTGATTGGATGGATTCTTGAGATGGATTCACGGTGCTCTGAAACGGAATTCTATCCAACGATTTTTTCAAAAACTCTTGTTTTAACAACTTTGAAGGTATTCAAAACGCACGTCTTCTCCTTATTTGAACTGAACGTCCAAACGTTGCAATTGCCGCAATATTGACAACGCCATTTTGAACGACACAAAAAACGAAGTGTAGATCAGTAGATTCGGCCCCAGTGGACGGGGTCTGTTTGGGTCAATTCGACCATTGGATGGCCAGCCGTCCAGATTAACGATTTGAGGAGTTAACGATTGTATATAAGTTACAACTTGGAAGGATAATGACTAAGCTGCAAAGACACAAGAAGTCGGAATAATGTTCTAGTAGACTTTGAATGAATTTCTCGAGAATATCAATTGAGGGTGTAATGATTCACTGGAACTGGCAGGAAGAGGGAAGAGGGAAAGCTGGTGGAAAAGTTTCACCGCTGGACTAGTGGAAAACTATGAAACGGCCGAAGTGGGAGGGGGGATGATATAATTGGACTCAAAAGTTAGGCCGTATAGCACGCTGTAAATCCCCCTTTTTCCCTGAGGCACTGGCGACTCCTCGGAGTTTTACCTCAACCGTCATCCACGACCGCAGTTTCTTCCCAAACGCTCCCGAGTGATCTTCATCATTGACGACAATCCGCCAACTTTGACAATACATCGGTACAATCGAACCAGAGCTTTACAAGTAACCAGGTCAGGTCGGCGTTTGTCTGGTGGAGGTGGCTGTTTTGTGAGAAACACCTGAGTTTCAGCATCCAATATCGCGCCCTTAAATGTTGCATGTGGTACGTTCTGCTGTGCGGTGCATAGTCCTGGGCGCGCTGAAGGCTGCATCAAATAACCGTATCGTGACACAAGGGGATAAAAAGAATGGAGGACAACGTTACGTCCCTTCCACCGATTGATATTGGACGGAATTGAGGGCAGACGCGGGATCGGCCGCAAGTAGCTGTCGGGACTCGGCAATACAGCAGTGTAGGAGATGAATTAATTATGATTATTCGACTAGGGATCGTTTCGTCTACGGCACCCAGAAAAGATGATCGGTATAGAATCTTCCGAGGAATATCAGGAAGATATATTTACCTATTGACAAAATAAACGTTTTTTTTTTGTGTTTTATGTGAGTTTATATGACCATTCTCTGACCATTTACCAGTCTCTGTATTACGTTACTTGTACATATTCTGTAATTGGGCTCGCCCCGTATACTCTAAATAAATAAATAAATAAATTTAAAAAAACATGAATTCATTTGAAATTTGAAAGAGTTGTGAGCAAGTTAGGCCCAAAGTTATTGTAATGCCTTTAGTCCCCCAATTTTCAAAATGACTGAATATTTGGGTTATTTTTGCCATTTGAAGGTTGGAAACCATAGCGCTAGGAAAAAATCAACTTTTGGATTTCTAGGCGTTGGATTGTTTCTCTTAAACGTAAACAAGGTGAAAACACTTAAAAGTGTTTTCACCTTGTTTACGTTTAAGAGAAAACGCGTTGAAAAGAGGGTTCTTATACCATCAAATACCTCAAATACAACGGGGTTTCGAGAAGTGGTTCAAGTTTAAAAGTTTCCATACAAACGTACTTTCATGGAATACATCATGATATCGTACATTTATAATTTACTTGTGGGAACTAATCTGTGAATAGCCTTGACCGATCAACATTCAGTGCCACCAAAACTGACCCACTGACTCCGTTTGTGCGTGATATTATTTTTAAACTTCTAAATTACGGATAAATATTTTTTCCCCTGAAAAATATATTAGACTAGCTGTGTACCCGCGCTTCGCAACGGTGGAACAAACCAAACTGGGCAGGAACCTTCCCCAATGTTCACTCAACATATTCCCGAAGTTTCATTCAGATCGGTCAAGTAGTTTTGAAATCCCGGTACTACCCCCCCCCCCCCCTAATATTTACCCACCCTACCTGTTTAGAAACATTCCTCAATGTTCACACAACAAATTCCCAAAGTTGCACTCCAACTGGTCAAGTAGTTTTGAATGCCTGTAGACCCCCCCCCCCCCTCCCACTAACATCCTGATTGAAGTACCACTTGAAAGTACTCGTCGAGCTGAATCCAGAGACTACTTACAATCGGATTTACGTTCAACCGTTCAAAAGTTATCTAGGAACGCGGTAGCGTTCCGCCCCGCCAAGCAAAGAAGTTGAGAAAACGAACGCTGCCGAGTGTATGTTTACCGGACGTCACGAAACGCGTTTTCGAGGTATCCATATCTCGGCTCCTATTTGACCGATCAACTTGAAAATTAGTATGGGTCTTCTTTGAGTGTATATTAGGAAGCCCTGAAAGTTTCAAATCGATAGGTCTAAAGGGAGCCGAGCTACATAACTTCAAAAACTCTGCAAATTCTTGAAACAACGGTTTATTATCTTCCTTGTGCAGATCACCCTTCTGTCTATACCAGACTGTGTTGCAAATCGGCACCATACCATATTCTCACCGAACTCATACCATTTCTTTCCTATCATACCGTACTGTACTATACTAAATCATACATACAATAATATACCATACCATACTCATACCATGTCGTACCAAAATTCGTTTTGAACCCCTTCCCCTTGACCTAGGGTTATGAAAAGTTTCGAGGACCATTGTGGGGTTGGTCGAAACCCATAAAAAAATTTCGTAATTTTAACTCAACGCTAACTGGGCAAAGTGCCGCGGACGGCGTACGGCGGACGGACGGATTTTTTTTTATTCGATTTTCTGAATCTACGTATCTTGAAACGTAAACCAACAAATTTTGAGGGGGGTTAAAATTTTTTCTTCTTTGGGCGATTTCAATGGTTCATTATCGAAGATAATGAACCAAAATGAAGTACGAGGTACGCGGTGTGGGTGTGGGAGGGGGCGCAGAGACATAAAAGGTCTCGTCGTATGACGCACTAGTTGCCCTCCTGCCAGCCGTATTACGTCATACGCTCGTGCGTCATAGGCTCTGACGCACTACTTGGTCTCCTGCCAGCCGTCTTACGTCATACGCTCGTGCGTCATAGGCTCTGACGTACTTGTTGGCCACCTGCCAGCCCTTTTACGTCATACACTCGTGCGTCATAGGCTCTGACGTACTTGTTGGCCTCCTGCCAGCCGTCTTACGTCATACGCTCGTGCGTCATAGGCTCTGACGTACTTGTTGGCCTCCTGCCAGCCGTCTTACGTCATACGCTCGTGCGTCATAGGCTATGACGTACTTTTTGGCCTCCTGCCAGCCGTCTTACGTCATACGCTCGTGCGTCATAGGCTCTGACGTACTAGTTGGCCTCCTGCCAGCCATCTTACGTCATACGCTCGTGCGTCATAGGCTCTGACGTAATGGCCCGCCGGTCGCTTGTGTTCTGACGTGATCTGAGGGAACGTTTCTGTGCCAACGTTTCGAAGATATTTCTTATATTTCTTCATCTTCAGGGCCTAAAAACAGTTTCATAATATTGATTACAGTTCTATCGTGAGAAAGTTGTTGTAGTTACTTAATTACCATTAGTTATAGTTGTTGTAGTTATTTAGTTATATTTAGTTACAGTAATAATTTAGTTGAAGGTAGTTTTTTTTTTTTTTTTTTTTTTTTAACAATTTGGTTAAACAAATGACGTTAGCTAAACAGATAGATTGATAGATAGCTAAACAGATAAATTGAAATGGTGTGTGGGATGTACAATAATTTGTGACGTACAGTTTCTAAAATGGAGTTAGACTCCAACAGGGAAGTTCTTTCCTCCAGGGCACAGAAGTTACAACTTAACTACCTAGCTTAAAGTTACCTATATATATACGGATGAAAGAGTATACCTAAGAGTGGGGTAACAAAAGCCAGGACATCGTGGGGCCAAGAAACGTGTGAAAATGGAACAAACAAAGTTTCTTCCCCACGATGTCCTGGCTTTTGTTACCCCACTCTTAGGTTTTTCTACTTTTTTCAGTCGGTCAAGGCTACAGCCTCTCCACCTTCGCCGATTGACTTGAAATTTTGCACGGAGCTTCGTTTCAAGTGTAGCAAGTGCCTTTTGAAAGATTCAAGTCGATATCTTTAAAGGGAGCCGAGTTATATAACTTCAAAAACCCGGTTTTTCACCCTTACCTGTTCTTCTTCTCCTTAATCAGTTAGGCCTTTCCACCTTCACGGATTGACTTGAAATTTTGCACAGAGCTTCGTTTCAACATCAGCCAGAGCCTTTTGAAAGTTTAACCCATTATCTCAACCCAAAAAACTTTTAGAAACAAAAAACCTGAAATTTAGGCTAATTTTGGCAACTTTGACGAGTCTACAGCCTGGGTAAAAGCACCAATCGACTTGAAATTTCGCATAGACCTTCTTTATAACATGACCCACTTCAACAACAAAAAGATGTGATACCCCCCCAAAAAACACTCCGTGTAAAAATCACCCCGCCTCGCAAATATCATTCTACAGAGGCCGGAAAAAGTTATGATATCCACTTTCCCCGCCCGCCCTTTTCCTCATTAAGGAGCTAAGTATAATGAAAAGCTTAACCACTTCACAAGCACCGTACCCCTTTCGAAATCTCCCCTTGGCGCTATTGCGAGACGTTTTTTTACTTCCACTAGGAACTAATACTTGTATAAAAAGTTTGTATTTGTAGTATTGTTATTACTTTCACTACCTACAAACCTGATCCTCCTTCCCCTAACCACCACCATCAAGTATTAGTTGCTTGTGGAAGTAATAAAAACGTCTCGCAATAGCGCCAAGGGGAGATTTCGAAAGGGGTACGGTGCTTTTGAAGTGGTTAAGCTTTTCATTATACTTAGCTCCTTAATGAGGAAAAGGGCGGGCGGGGAAGGTGGATATCATAACTTTTTCCGGCCTCTGAAGAATGATATTTGCGAGGCGGGGTGATTTTTACACGGAGTGTTTTTTGGGGGGTAAGCATACACGTCCTCATAGAAGTGATTATAACACGTGTTTTAGTAGTATTTCATTCATAGCGTTTCAACGGATGGACAGATTTAAACGCGGATTTTTCATAAACTTTCCCACATAAATTCTGCGTCAAATGGTACCAGCCGCAACTTTCTACGTTCAGCCGTTCTCAATTGATGATGAGACAAACGGACAGACAGACACGATTTTATTATATAGTATATATATAGATTAGAGCGGTAGGCCATTTTTAATTTGAACACCATGGACACCGAAAACTTTTCCAAAATTGGCGTATTAATTACCTACTGTCATCGCGGTCGCGTCTTTCCTGGAAAACGCCAATGGAGGAAAAATGTTATCAGTATCGGTATTTTTTTTTTTTTTTTTTTTTTTTTTTTTTGTATCGAAGATGATACGCCATAAGAATGGAAAAAGTAGTTCAACATTTGTTTTGGGGGAAATCTTTTGCCTACGAATTCGAACGACTTTCATCTGTGTTCCGGTCGATTTTACCGCGATACCAGTTACTTAAAGGCTCATGAGTCAGATCAAAAATCGACCCAAGATTAGCATCTGCTAATTGTCTAGAAGCTATTGATTATTTTATAAGTCTTCATCTGATACAAGACTGCGTTCGGTAAAACAACGGAACAGATGAACTAGATCCAAAACCGATAGAGACAAACGACTGAGTAATCCATCAACTGATCGTTACAGAATAGAAAACCGAGATCCATTTGTAATTTTAAGAGTTGACGGTTCAAAGGTAGGTATCTCTAGAATCTTCTGAATGGTTCCTAATTCATTTCATCTTCAAGTATTTGCATGATTAATACTTCTATATTACAGTCATAAGTATTTAATGGTAACGTTTCAGTGACTTCAAAATGCCTAAATTCCATTTTCATTGCCTATTAGCCCATTTTCGGTAGTTTTATATAATTTTTTCGACAAATGTGGATTTTGAAAATATACATTTTCACACTAGTTTCAACAACGTTTTTGCAGTATAATATTGTCATGCACTAAATGTTGGTTACACAACACCGATCTTCAATCTTCTAATTCGTCGATTTCGTCAAGTTGGTCAAATTTCAAATTCCAGTTAAATTCCAATAATATTTAGGTAGTATGGAACTTAGAAAATTACACCACCCTATTAGAAAATCAAAGAAATCAATTCATTCGTGGAGGTGTGAATCTGTGACCATTTTAAAACTTACATGAACGAGCTGAGCTGAATGAGAATGTGCTAACAAACATAGTCACACAGTAATTCTCTGTACTACTTTGAGAGAGACAATTACTAATCACAGTAACTAACATGCTGCAAATATTTCGACAGCGGTTAACTGTTTTCAGTGTAGATTGCTATTCTGTATATCTGTATATAATTGGAGGGATGAAATATTGTGTGTTCGTTTGAGAAGGTGACTAGATGGTGACCAATGCGTGTTAAGATGTTTGATTGGAAGGGTCTCCTTATGAATTAGCTTACCAACAATTCTGAACCGAAATAATAACATTTGATTTGTATACATTATTATGAATAAAATAACTCCATAAATGACGAATAATTCATAATATCTTAAAACACATGCACAATGGCATTTTAAATTTTAAAGATTTTTAATATAAAAAAACAAGGATAATCCGTTAGTGCAAGGGGATGTCTTCTACATAATTGAGGTGGGAGCCAGAAAGTCGGCGGTGAAGAGTAAAAGGAATGTTATGTGCACCAGGCTTGATGACGTAGCTACAGGTAGGTACTGCGATAAAGCCCCTAAACCTTCGAGATGTGAGAAACGTACTGACGAAACATTATGGACCATATTGGGACAAAGACGACCGATTGATTTTTTATCAAAACATTTGGGCTGACTTGGGTGGTAACGAAGAAGTCTACGAGAAAAGAGATGACGAATCCTTAGAGAGTAAAACGACATGTGTGAGCCTGAGGAAGATGATTTAGCCACTTGACTGTGAAGTTTTGATTCATATGTATATATTTTTTGGTTTATTATCTTCGATAATGAAAATTTGTTTAACCCCATGTCAAAATTTGTTGGTTTACGTTTCAAGATACGTAGATTCAGAAAATCGAATAAAACAAAAATTCGTCCGTCCGCCGTACGCCGTCTGCGGCACTTTGCCCAGTTATTTCATAACTTGAGTCAACCTGAAATAAAGTTCAGTTACAAAAGAAAATTGTGAAAATTTTTCTCGGCTGAAATCCGCTATTTAACGTCAAATTTGTCAATATTTTCAGCTTTAGTTTGTTGCAAAACCGGACAACTCCTAACTAGAATTTTGAATTTCCCCTTCCCTGTACGTTCCCACAGATTTTCTTATGGTGCTTTAAAACCTACTATCTTAGTGATACATTAACAACAAGAGATTTAGATCCTATCTTAATTTCCCTAGGCAGAACACACATTTGATTTGACACAGCCGATTTGACAGAAAATCGGCTCTCCTGAAAAAGTTTCTGTTATGGAGATGACCGGTTTTGCAACCAGACGACACATACATAGTCCCATTACTTTACGAAATCATTAGAGCAATGAGCTGAAACCTTTGTGCATGTTCGTGGGGAGGCGGTAGCTTGTTCAGTGATGGCCTCGTCCATATTCCAACTAAATTCTTGACTGAACAAATAATTCATTTATATAAGATTAAATGAATGTCACAAAACCACGGGTTGTTTCAATCACCTGTTTCCCAGTATGAAAATTGACCTCAAGTGTCACTGTTTGATTCACGCTCGTTGACGATTTGTGCCAAGGACAGAGAACGGTCGGGGTTATTTAAATTCGATTTTCCAGTTCAACGTATCTAGAAACATAATTCCACAAATTTTGCAAACCCTCGAGCCTTCAACCGCATTTGAACAGTCGAGCAACGGAAATAGGAACGACGTTGATAATTCGAAGAAACTTGATTAAGGACGATTTTCCGCGTTTTGAATTTTGATAGATTGACGAGGAACACCGTTGTCACATCCACATCTGCGTGACGTCTGGCCATACATAGGGAATGAGGAAGTAACGTGATTATTCAATAAAGAAAATACTTTCCCACCACTTATTTGCCGATCTCGAATTAGCCTGATAACTGTCGGCCTTTGCGGAAACTGACAATTCCAACTACACGCCCAGGTAAGAGGCTCGAACATTCTAATATTCACAGATAAGAGATCTAGGATGAATGAGAGCTTGTCGTGAGCCGGAGCGAATAGGGGTGTTCCAGGAAGTGTGGGCCAATGGCTCATAACAACTGTTCATCAAAATACTGGGGTGGTCAGAGCCACAATTTCAATTTCTCCTTTCTCACCCCCATCCCATGATACCGGTGCCCTGTAACTGTTCCCACCCTCATTAGCGTGAGCAAAACGCTCGTTCTGAAATCGCCCACCGAAATAATGGTTATCAGAGGCGGCCCCCAATTTTCAGCAGGTTATTAGGTAACCAGAAACGAAAGAAAATGACTCACACACCAATGGCACTTTCAAATCGATCTAGAACCGAATACAGAGTAGCGAGATCATGTGTAAAAGAAAGTACTTATCACATAAAATAACACTGGTCGCATGAAAAAATGCAAAACCCTGACAAGATATGCCTACATCATTATAGAGAAATCGCTAAATCCACGTTCTACTAAACATTTGTTGTAATGATGTAATATACGAGTATTGTAATATAATATAATATGTAATAACAGTCGTAATGTGTTCGTTCGAGCAGGGGAACGGTCTCGTGTCTGAACAAGAAGGAGGAGAAGAAGAAGACCGAGAAAACTGAGCCTAGTGTCCACCTGAGACAAAGTCTCGAGAGCAAATCTCGAGACCAATCTCAGAAGGTTGTCCACCTGAGACCACAGTCGCTCTCGAGACTGATTCGTGAGACTCGAAAGCCTCAGTAGTCTCGAGACCTGAAATATTTCATTTCCACCTGAGACTCGGCGCAGTGAGTGCAGTCCTGATAGTGTTGGAAAATAATCTTGTCTTGAATGGATTCGCGGCAAGCCCTTGCTTTTATAATTGCCTATAAAATTGATAAAAAGTGGAAAACCAAAAAAAGGGAGTGTTGTGTGAGGAAATGGGTGGATCGACGGGTTGAATTGGGGGTTTGTTCCACACTTGTGAGTGAGTAACGACTGGAAGATGCCCAAAAGTTTCGCAATTTTATTCGGATGTCTGCAGTGCACTTCGAACTGCTTCTGGATTTGGTAAAACACCAGATATTCAATAATGACATAAAATTTCCAGATGCGGTTCTTGTTCATGACAGGTTAATGGTCACTCTCCGTTTTATGACTTCAGGTGAGTACCTGCTTATTAATAAATCACACACAAATGACAAGTGATGCAACAAGTGAATGCAAGAATGCAACAAAACGCGTCAAGTCTCCGAGAGCAGGAAATCGCGTGTCCACCTGAGATCGGTGCGGTCTGAGAGACTTGTTTGGACTTGTCTCCGGTCTCAGAGACTTGTTTGGACTTGTCTCCGGTACTGCTCTCAGGTTCATGTCCACTTGCGATTCGAGTCTCATGACTACTCTCGAGACTGATTTGTCACAGATGTACACTCACCTTAAAGTTATATAACTCGGCTCCTTTTAGACCTAGCAAATTTTCAGGGTTTTCCATTATCCACACTAAGAAGATCCACCCCAAATTTGTTTGCAAACCTTGTTTGCTCGGAGAGTAGCATAAGGCACAGTAATCGATTTTGGCCTGATGGATTTTACCCTCATAGATTGTGCCAGAACCGCCCATATAAGTCTTGGCCTATTGTTCAATCACAGTGAGGACTCAAATTCGTCAACATGATCGGTGGAACTTCAAACAACTCTTAGTTTTGTGATACTCGTACCAACTTTCCTGTACTTATGGACGTAAACATCTTTGCCCAATTAAGGCCGATCTGACCCGATTTTGGTGATAGGTTCTTTCAACAGATGACACTACTGTCGGGGGAAAATTAGGAATAACGATGTATACCACCATCGGTCAAATAGGAGCCGAGATATGGATATCCACCTGGAAATCGCGTTTCGTGACGTCCGGTAAACATACTCTCGGTGTCGATACCGTTCGTTTTTCTCAACTTGTTTGTTTGGCGGGGCGGAACGCCACCGCGTTTCTAGATTATCCAGTGATGGTCTCAACACTTTTCCAACTGAATTCCTGCCGAACAGTTTAATTCATGGGTTATTTACCTGAACATACGAAAGAATATCCCAAATGGCTTGCTTTTGGTAACTAGCTCAATACCCGCCTCAATTTTCCAACTAAACCTGACCCGACCTCATATTAGTTTATTTATATAAACTATAATAAAATAAGTATATGAATTATTCGTAATTTTTTTTTTTTTAATTAATGGGTTTTTACGTTGGCATTGATTTCAATGTATAAAAAAACCTACTAATAAATACTTCTTTCAGTAGACCCGACGAGTATCTCAGGAAAAACAAAAACAAATTAGGCCTGATCTGTCATATTTTCAGTGGACTGTATTTTTGGTGGTTTTGTGTAAAGGGTACAATTTGTACAATAAGATCAGGAATTTTTCTTACGTATTGTGTTTTTCAATGCACCGATAAAACACACGAAAATATAACAATTACTCGCGTTGGGAGAATAGCGGTATTTCACAAAATTGCGGGTTAACAAGAAGAGCGGTTGAACGATAGCGATAGCTACTCAGGCAGGACTGACTTCATAGGTGGAGGAGGCGAACAAGTGATCTGTTAGACGTGTACCGTTTGATTCGCCGTTATGTTGAAGGGTGATGGGGAAGTGATTAAAAATTACCTCTCTCCGGGTCGATGCCAACTGGGGTATAAAATTCTTACAAATTAAATATGTTTCGGTTGGTAACATGAGGCATTCACAAGCAAATGATAGCAGTCCTTTAGTAACACATTGTTTTTCGTTTTGTTTTCACTGCACCTGCACATCAGGAAACGCTCTCCTCCCGCCTATCACGCGATGCTCCAGTAATGCGGTGACCTTGATTCCGTGCGCATTTCGCCGTTTAGACCACTTTCGAACAAACTGATGCCAATATTTGTGGCTTGAATAGATGTGATTCGGAGATCAAGAATATAAAAATCTACAATCATGGCTATAAGAAAATGTCTCCATTTTACTGGTTCTATAACAAATTTGGTCTCCTTTGCTGTCCAGTACCTAACACCTCAGTCTAAATTCTTTACGCTGAATACGATGGTGAAGTCAGAATCACGATATCTCATTCCGTTATCAGCTTAGAGGAGATGAATCGTGAAGAACATTTCAAATAACAACCACGTTTCTTCATTTTCCAAGTGCTCTACTTTGAGAACAAAATGAGATATCGCAAATCTGACTTCACCATCGCGCTTAGCATTAAAAATACAATTAAAATATATCTTATTTCTATCTCTATACCATATCTCTTATACCACTTATATCTATTTTTAGATTTAAGAGCATTTTCTACAGGTAAGTTATCGGGTATTTCACAGTGCACTATCATTAATAAATGAACGGTGAATGCTGCTCGGGCCCAGCTTGATGGTGGCACCCATTGGCAAAATACATCTGCTTTTCATCAAAAATGACATCTCAGGAAATTTTGGGATTATGATTTTTATCCAAGAGACGATACCCCTTTGTGGCCCTCCTGTAACCCACAAATACGCAAACTTCGCTCCTGGGGTCAAGTTTCTTTCTCTTGGGTTCTTCAATCCTCGCAATTGCCTTACAGCCAAACAGTCTTATGTGTTCCAGGGAAATTTTCTTCCCACTCCATCGTTGCTCCGGAGTTCCCCCTGGAATGCGACACTGGGGTGATCTGTTCAGGAGATAGATAGCTTCAGCCCAGTAATTCTTGGGCACGGTCGTTAAAGAACAGAGCGGTGAAATTTGGCAGTGAATCCAGGATGGTCTAGGAACGTATTTTGGTATGAAAAAATTTCGGAAATTCGAGTTTTAAAATGTGTGAACTGAGAACAATAGCTTACTCTTCTTCGAAAATTCGCTAAAATATCGAATAAGACTGAAAATCTTGAAATTATTTGCTCAGATTTCCAATTTTGGTTTATTCGCTTCAAAAATGAACCTCAGTCGACGAAGAAAAAACATGCTAACGATTAGGTACGATTTCTTCCGTCCGTTTTCCAATACTTCGAGCCACTTTGCCAATTAGAACTGTCCTGAAATTTTGAAATTCAGGTTGCTAGGGCATGGACGATCCTTCCAGCTTGCCATAACCTCAGGTTAAAAGGAAGGGGTTCAAAGTAATTAGTAAGTAGTGCCTATCGATAAGCAGAAGCTTCTGTAACATGATTCTCGTTATTATGTTGTGAGTCAAAGGGTGGATTGAGTTGGTGGATAACTTCGAAAATTCACTCACAATTTCATACTGCTTGACTGCTTGACTTTCGTTATTCATATTATCGAGCCATCATCTCGTGGTCCGTCGGGAATTCACGGCCTTCGCAGTGAGAGGCGGCAGACGAAGGCCTCACAAATTAATGCTATGCATAACAAACACATGTGCCGAAGGTCTGTGAGAAGGTCGGGAGAACCCCGAAACCCTAATTGACCGACCTTTCGGAACAGATCCCGAGAGTTGTCTACATGTGTTTCCCTTCCGCCCTTCCCGTGGACCGCACGGATAATAATTCCCTTGCATACTTATACATGCAGGATATGGGGTCTCATTTAAAAGGAACATATTGTTGTTGCCTGCGTTGCCTCTCAGCCAGTCATCCAAGTAAACTTATTCGGTAACAAGATATTTATGACTGCCCACAACACTACATAATGAGTTTGAGCTGAATAACTCAACTTTCGTATCACATAATATTCATTATTGAGATGATTCGTGTTATTGAAGTGGTAGAGGACACGTCTAGGTACTCGCATTGATAAATCCGAGTAAGAAGCTGAGTAAAATTTTCTTTCCAAGTGATAGCAACCCCTTTAACTCCCGTGTATGTACAAGTCAGGCCGTGAAATGCACAACCGCAATGTGGTATTGCGGCGTTGTGGCCATCACGGAAAAACTCGTTTTTTCGAATGTGAGAATTTTAATTATTTATTACTTGGCTCTATAGGCAATTAGTCATAGAAACAAGCTACGAATGGAGATTTCCGATATGAACGGCACGAACTTTCTCAAAGTTGGTACACACCTTTTTCTAAATGGTGAAATATCAGTATTTTTGGAAACAGCAAATACATTTTGTAGAAAAGAACTCGGCTCGACATTAATAATATCCAGTAACACTAAAAAAGGACGAATCTGCTCCGTTTGGGCCAAAAATGTACAGTGGGAATAGTCAGGTAGGGCATATACGGTAAATACGTAAATGTTCCCTCGTTGGAGTTATAAAAAAAGTTCCGTTAACCTCCGGCTCGGCTAGGCAGTTTTCCCCATCTATACGGGGTGTATCATAATGTGTATCATTCTTCGTCTGCCTACTTTGTGTTATGAATAGTAATAATTGTCAGTATCGTGCAGCCCTTCACGAAGTACAATGCCAAATTTATACACAGCTGAAGAGTACGTTGATACGATTTTCGCATATGGTGCTACATATGGTCTTTGAGCACATTGCAGAATATCGCAGTAATACATACTATGTTCCCCAATAGGCAAAGATATCTAGACCGAAGAACTATTGAAAACGCTTATCGCATCATGAAGATTTGCAAGAATGAGAGAGATAAGGTAAACAAAAACTTGATTGAAAAAATCATGCCAGACTAGTAGATACCTTTGTAATTAACATGAAAAATGAATTAAATTAATTGGAAATAAGATCCAAAAAATAAGCATGACATCAGTTTTTTCCCCTTCCCATTCCAATTGCATTCCGAAATTCAGAGATAACTGCAGTTTTGAGTGTACCGTTGGAAAGGTAATTAAATTTTACAACTTTTGTGAGATTCGGCAGCTTGCAGGATTTTTTTTTGTGGAAGATTGGTGATCCTCAAAACTTTGTCGCCAACTACACTTTTTATTAAATGTTCACTCCTTGATCTGTTATCACGGTTTAAAAAGAAACTTGTGAACATTGAAAGTGCATTAGACGTGAAGAAAATTCAATTCTGATTTAAAAACTGTGATGAAACGTTGAAAAACAATGTGAGAAAGCAGAGAAAATTGAGGTTTCCAAGGAAAACACGGTTTTCTCGAAATAACCTTTGAAAGGGCATATCAGTGGAACGCAATGAGATAGAAACATGAGGTTGGCGGCGTTAAACACTTATAGAATTATCAAAGATGATAAACTAAAATCGATAATTTGCCAAAGGCTTTGATTGGATATTTTGTAGGTGATACCTTGTAGGTTAATAACCGATGATTTTTGTTTATCTTCGATAATGAACCTTTGGAATATCCGAATTTATAAATTTCAGTTTCAGGCTTGAATTAACATAAGGGTGAATCATGCGGCATTGTTGCATACTCACTTGTAGAACGGACGAACGAAGTAAACAACATTGAGAGGATGAGTAATTTTGGAAAACCGTGAACGGGTAATTATTTACTTATTTATTTACTTATCATCTTCTGAATGTTGTTTACTTGCGTTCGTTCGTTCTACGAGTGAGTATGAAACAATGCCCCATGATTCACATTCATGTTAATTCAAGCCTGAAACTGACATGTGTAAATTTCTAAATTTTGATGAGCCGCTCCCTGTGAAACAATGTTTTTTGGTCCTTTCACAGGGAGCGGCTCATCAAATTGGTCCGGAGATTTGAAATTTGGAGAGTTCACTCGTGAGATCCTGAAGATTTAACCGTCGAAGCGTCGTGGAATGTGAATAACAGTTAAAATTGAGTTCCGGACCATTTCTGAACAAATATCAATCTCTGGATAACTGATATTCACTGAACTGGCACGAATGAGATTCAATTGACATTGACAAAGAAAAACAGTCGATAATGCGTTCAAGTGGAGGGTGTTCAAAAATTCGCTCAATAATTCATAAAGCTTGACTGGAACATTTGGAGAAGGAAACGTTCATACGCACATAGCTTAGTGATCTCATAAGGTAGTATTGGAGTCGAATAAATTTTGTACTAAAATACAAATAAATAATAATATAACAATAATTAATAATATAATTGATTATTTCATTCATAATTTATATAAATGATGGTTTGATAGTCGATGAGACCAATAGTAAGCTTCGAATGTTGATTTTCAAGGTAGAAAACATTTGGCTGCGATATTGTCCATGAGTTGAATACGAGTGTCAGCCTGACACTTTACTCGTATTATTAAATCTCAGTTGTTGATCTCGTATTGGTATATCTCAGATTGGATGGAGTTTCATATCCTTGGCAAGATTTAGATAAAGTAGGTATTGTTGTAATAATAAACATAATATGTTGTTTCAGGATGATAACAATACTTCCACTTCACTCTTCAGATTGGTTTTGATATTAAAGGCACAAGAGGAGTTAGAACGTTACAGAATAATGAAAAGCGGAGATAAAAAGCAGTGAACCATTCGTTTCCACAAAAACCTTTTTTTTTTTTTTAACTTGAAAATAGGTTAGAATTATAATATTATTTAGAATTATTATTACTAAATATTATTTGATAATTAAAAATTGAAATATTTCTGATGCTGTCATGGAGTTCCTCCAGTTATTCCCATTAAGTGCTATTAACATGCTAATAACCACTTTTTGGTGAAAATAAAGTTCCTGTGCATCAACAAGTTCAAAATATTGCGCTGAAATAATTATTCTTACACATTCGCATTAACCTCGTATGAACGTCATGATTGTGTCATTATTAACAAGAGGATCATACAACTTCCTTAGTGCCTCCTACGAGGGACCTGTTCAAACCGCATAACTGAGGATTGAGCCGCACATGACAGTAGAATAGAAACGAGGATGGATGGGATGAAAATACTCAGTTTCCAGAAGGAACATTTTCCGAGACTTTAAGCTATGAGGGGATTGCGCCCGATTCTTTCTCAACGAATTGTTCTGCGATTCCTTCAATACGGTAGGTTGTAGGGGACTGTTGAAGAATTCCAGGTTTCTTCTGGGTAAAAGAGAAAGAATTTCTAGCATAAGGGGAGTTGTTAGGGGTGGGGGGGGGGGAGGTATGATACAATGGAATACAGCATCGCCCATTCTTCTATATCTTGAGAGGGATTCGAGGATCGGGGGAAGCTGTGCAAGTGACGTGTACACACTGTACATTCCCTCAAAGCACATGCGACGATGGCATTACACCGTCCTGAAGGACCTCGTAATGCGAGGATTTCGCTTACAGGAGTCTTTCCGTGTCCGGAGAAGGTTGTTCTTGGAGGAGAACTCGTTTATTCAGCTCTTGGTTCCCCTTATTAGTTTCAACATTTTATTTACTTCCTTCTGATGATAAATCACTGTTGCCAAAGACACAACGATTGGTCTGCCCCACAAGGAATGTTCTCGCCCGTCATTCTTCTGTATCATTGCATTTCATTTAAACGTAAAATTACTCCCGAATGGTGGTAATCTTCCCTGACAGTGTTCACTCGTTTCGTTCAGCACTCTGGATACCAAAGGTAGAAGGGTCTGTGACCAAGCAAGAAGTCGAAAATGATTGTTTACTCCGGAATTAAAACCATTGTCAACAGTTTTTCAACCGTTTTCAACAGTGTGTTCAAGTGATCACGCTGAGCTCCAAATGTTAACGGCGTTAATCGTCACCTAAACACTAGTATAGATAGATAGATAGGTAAGGCCTTTCGGATAACATCCATAGCAAAATATACAAATTATACAATCATTGATACAAATTAATGCAGAAAAAATGCTACAATGCGGGAAAAATATAAAAACAAAGAATTTTCCCTTTTAGACTTCATACATTTTTTTTCTGTTTTTCACCCCCCCCCCCCCATAGCAAGTGATTCAACAGGTACCCACTTCCTATGCACCTAATTTAATGACAACTTCCTTCATGACCTTAAAGAAATGCTGATTTTACATTACCTACTCAACCTAAACACAAATTTCCCAACATTATAATACAGCAATTTCTAGACTTTTTCTATGTAACTGTTCCTTTCTTCCTCTGGAGCTGTTCTTCATTTCCACCCAAAGAACTGCTTCATTTTCCGGACGAAACAGACGATTAATTCAGAGTAGCTGGGCGAGAACCGACATACCTTTATTTCTGGTTTGACTCATCCCTCATTGTCCGGACGAAACGCGATACGCCCGATTAATCGATTGATTAATGAATCGTGCATGCCCCCTATTTACGTGCATTCACGTGAGTATACGAATGAGTATATGGGAGCAATAAGATCAGCCCGATTGGCAACTAATGGCGTGTTCTGAAATTGTCTCACTACTACAAGTTGGTTTCGGTCCGTTTTCAACGGAATAATTACGTTCTAAAGACATTGAATAGCCGAGAAATGTTGGGGGAGGTGAAATGAACACAGTGGTGTGAAAAGAGCAATCATAATCCAAGACCTGTTCCATTTATTTCACTCGTGGGAGGCCCTACAAGAGGTCCGGAGGAACCCTATCACCACACAACCCGTTGATTGTTCAAGTCACGATGTTGAAACACGGAGATCGGTTGGAAAACACTGCTAGATATTACACACAATGGTTGATTGTTTCCTATCGAAGGCTCCCTCAGTAAAAGACATTTTCTTGCACAACTGGGTTTTAGGGGAGACTCTGACGCACACAATCTTGGACAATAAACCAGAATTGAGGTGGCAAATTGTGAATTCCGTATCAGCTGAGGAAGCTATAATGCAAATGACGTTGTCTCATTTCATATTTGAGTAGAACAAACATCGTTACACCAGAATCGATCGCATTAACAATATTATTCGCGTAACAAACACATTCAAATTAATGAGACATGTATGAAAATTGTGACTGGGCTGATTTCTGCTTCAAGATTTCACCATCACTATCGCCTCAAGCACTCACTGAAAGAATCAGTACCCGAAATTCCATTACTGCTGATAGGAAGTAGTAGAGACTTGTAGCCACTATCTATTCTGACCACCCATCAAGTGAAATGGTGTGTCCACATTTATTAAATTTTTGTATCAAAACATACTCCTCACTAAACGGACTTATTTTGTAGATGTAATATAGAGGAAAAAAAAAACGTCGCGACGCGTCGTTGCAACTAATTGTTGGGGTAAAGACCACAGGCCCGAAGCGCCCGACAAGAGAAGTTGTCCCTCTCAAATAATATTACACACTTTCCTGGGAAGTGCTATTTATTTCATAAGTGTATTCTGTGGTGGCAGAAAATTCATACGAGTTTTCTCAACCGTTGAGCAACCTGGGAACATTCATACTACGAGATCGTCAACTTCTGAAACTGCACGAGATGCAGCACGCAGTGGAATCGAAGACAATTAGAAGATAAGACCTGGCACCGGGAATACACCAGATCCGCGCAAAGCCCAGAAATTCTTTTAACGAGGTGCCAGTTACGCGCGGGTGTACAGTACACCCTGTTTTCCTCGTATGCCAATTCCGCACAGTAGGGAGCCAATTCGGACCAACCAGGCTTTGCTATTCCGATTCCCTGACTTGCGACTCAAACTGGTGCTGGTGAATGAGCTCAACGTATAATTGTATAATGTATAATTAACATTGAGCAGGCACTCGAACACAGAAAGGTCCGTTCAGCCGTCTTTCTCGATGTCACTCATGCGTTCGACAAAGTTTGGCATGAAAGACTCAATCATAAGCTTTGAAAGGTGCTCCCAGTTTCATACGCCAGGCTTTTGCGGTCTTATCAATGGGTGAACCAGTGAACTACCCAAAAGAGAAAAAAATACTCTGGCAACGTTTGCTGATGATACTGCGGTCCTTGCTGTGGGGGAAAACACTACGGAATCTATATCAAAACTACGTAGATCTATCTACCGACTTCAAGAATGGACAACAAAGTGGACAATCAAAGTGAACGAGGCAAAATCGGTTCATGTAGACTTCACAAATCGCCGATTTGAGTACATACCGGTGACCCTCAATAGAAAAGTCATACCTTACGCCAACGAAGCGAAGTATCTAGGAATGACTCTGGATGCCAAACACCGATGAAAAGCGCATGTCAAAAAGAAGAAAACGGGACTCACAAACCAATTCAGAAAGATGTATTGGCTGATGGGTCGACGGTCATCCATGTCAATCCATAAAAAGCTAACTCTATACAATCAGGTCCTTAAGCCAGTCTGGACCTAAGGTGTGCAACTGTCGGGATGAACCGCTCCTAGCAATCGCTTGATCATCCAACGATTTCAGAATAACGTGCTGGGCGCCTGTGCCAACTACACTTGGAACTTCAAATTCCTACAGTCGAAGAAGTTATGAAGAAGCAGCAGCCCATCACCAGAGGCTCTGTGGCCACATCAACGACGAGGTCGTCCGACCTAAATGTTGATGGTCTACTCAGAAGGCTCAAAAGAACAAAACCTGTGGGAGTGGGGTTTGCTGTGAAAACTAGTTCAGTGAAAAAGTGATTCAGTGAACCCAGTGTGTCAATCGCACAAAACGAAACAAAAAAACTGGTGCAAATGCAATTTTTATGAGCGGCACTTGAAAATTCTCTGTTGTAAATTTGGCATACCTATTACACCAGTCATCTCTTCCTTCCTGTGTCATGGGTACTGTTTTTCTCGTATGTCGATTCCGCGCACGCCAATACGGACTAACCAGACTTTGCAATCCGGATTCACTGACTCGCGATTCAAACTGGTTCAAATGCAATTTTTCATTTAGGGAAGACCTGATGTGCCTCCAGAAGCTTTCCTCCGTCGCGACCACATACCGAGATGTCGTTCTTCTTGTGAATTTGGCATCTTACACCAGCCATCTCTTCCTTTTCCCTTTGTGTCATCAATATATGCACGATCTTTACAATTTGTTGCCACCGATTGTCTGCAGTTCCGCGACTATTTCGTCTACCGCTGAAGCCTATTCTTCATGCTTCCAATAACCGATCTTTTTCCATCCGCTTCAGGGACGGATTCCACGATATCTGGTCTTTCTTGTCTGCCTTTCAGGAGCTCGCTGCCTTTCGACGTCTCCATTCGTATTCCTAATAAAATCGGTGCGAGGTTAGAAACCCTTTGTGACTTTCCTCGACCTCTAGTAGAAGCATCTCATGTTTCCTCTCACTCCATCTTCCTCCATTTCTTTCATTTATCTCCTCTCGTGGGCTTTGTGTTTCTCGACACTTTAGCGTTGCAACCTCCCTTTTTTCTTTGTGCATCGCTATTGTCAACCTCGTTCTTCTTTTCAATTTTCTCATTCTTGCCACATTTTTTTCTTGGACCAGTCTCGCGTCTTCTTCATCGGACCACTCGGTTCTCATCCTTGTCTTCTCACCCGAAAAATCCGTGGCAACCCCACGAATGACATCATTTATGACTGAGGTTTTCACATTTTCCTTCTCTTTGATTTCCCATTCCCTCTCGGTACTTTCAATCTCCTCTATTGACTCACTCTGATGACATTCCAGTACTTTCCGATGTTCAGTCTGCGTATACTCTGACTACATATATCAACATATACGTTGAAACGCTCCTGGATATATTTCGTGGGGTGATTGGTAAAAGTGACCAAGTGACATTTCTTGAGAAAATGATGTTACGAGTGAATATGGTGACAAATTATTTTATTTATAACCTGGAAACGGGTTTATAATGATATTTTAGTTCAATTTGAAGAAAAAAGGCAAAATAATTTTTTCCAGCCCAATATTGTGACTTCATATGACCATCTGGCACATGATCACATTAACGCGTACAATCGATTCCACTGGTTGGACGAAATTCCGCTGGTAAAAAGTGATCATGAAGGGAATGCGCTCATTTCGTTTCCCTGTAAAATTGATCAAGTGGCAAATGGTCAGTATTTCTTCAAAACTTACGGGGTATTTAGGGATGTAAAACCGGAAGCTTAGAGCAGGAAAAATTACGAGGACGAGTTGAACGCAAAGATCACTTTTTAATTAATGAATTTGCAATTGCATTGCTGGATGAAAATAAACAAGGAAGTTGAAAAATCAACATGTGGTTGTAGTGTCTCTATAAGACGCTACAGGTATACAGAAGTTTGTTTGGTATAATTGACCATGTGCCAGATGGACACACCTTGCGGATTGACTTTTTGCAACATGGGTTTCAATGTTCTGCTGGTAAAAGTTTTACTTTTCTTTTTTTATCTTTCTGCAGAAAACGGACCTGGCCAGTTCCACGGTAAAACTGACCAGGTCCGTTTTCTGCAGAAAGATTACTATAATTTTAATATTAACTAAGTTTTTGAGATTTTTTTAAATTTAGTGAGGCACTTCATGCTTCATTCAATCACATAAAAGGGAATACAAAGGAAGATACTGATTTTGAATTTCCATTTCTCGATTCAGAAAGACGGAAAAACTTTGGAAGGCTCTCCTGTAGAATTTGTAAAATGTTACTTGGTCACTTTTACCAATTACCCCACGATTTGATTGTACCGATGAAATTATCCGAGTCGCAATCTGATTCTTGACAAAATTAGACTTATCTTTCACCAAGAAAGATCAATTTGGTCAATTTGGTTTTGGGTAACGTTGTGGAAATTATCACTAGAGGGCGGATTCGTGTACAAGTGCATATTTTCTCCCTCGCCCGTTTCACTTATTTCTGTTTCCAAAAACACCCATTTTATTTTGCATAAAATGATATATTTTGAAGGTAAGCGCATAAACTATTCGATATTAGCACTTCCGCTAGATAAATGCATTCAATTGCATATTTGCTACATGGAGTGCACTCGTTTTGAGGGAAAATATGCAGGATGACTTAGAGAGCATACATTTCAAATCAAACCGAAAGCTCAATTCTCCACCAGAATTGTTATCTTAAGAGAGTGAATGCTCAGTCTAGTGGTTTTCTATCATTACATGAAAGTTTTTTTTAAATGAATCAATGTTTAGAGTAAAACAGAAGAAATGGACGACTTAGAGAGAGAGAGAGTACATGCCATTTTTGTAATGAATAAGATACTTATTTTGCCATTTTTTTTAAAGAATAAGATACTTATTTTGCCAATTTGTAATGAATAAGATACTTCTTTTTTTTTTTTTTTATTACGCAGGTACGCTGGACACATCGGCCATGCGTCTCCTAGCAGCCCAATACAACGTCGCTTTTAGTTCTAGGGCGTTCGAATAATTTTCCAGTAGGTGTTCCCCAGCCATAACTTCCGCCGTGTCACATAAGGGGCAATTCGCACTATCGGCGACCTCAATTCGATTCAAATGATTATTCAGATAGTCGTGGCCGGTGAGGAGGCGGAAACAGGCAACTGACTGCTGCGGGTAGAGGTTCATTGGGGCAACATAAGGATGCTCATTGCTTCCCTTCCGCTTTAGCTTCATGGTGGGATTATACTTTCTTGATTAAGGCGTTTTTCACCATCCGCTTTGTTTCCTGATGGGGCCAATTTTGCCAATATCCTGAGTGAAATGAATAAGATACTTATTTTTTCAGTGGTTCTGGTTTGCATTTTTGCAAATTTTTGCAAACCAGAACCACAAAGTTTGTTACCAATGAAACAAGGAGGGAATAGGCTGATTGTGATTTTGTTATTGCATATTAACCCTCCGTCGGTCGCACCTGTGCAAAAAATGCACAATTGACTTTTTCCTGTTGGCAAACATTCTTCAGATCGGCGGCGAGTGACCCCCCACCCAGTACCCTCCTATCTTGGGGGGGGGGGGGACCTTCAAAACCTCCACCGCAGTTTACCCTACGTAGGGTCCCTACGCCTTCACAGGGAGCTATACCAGGGGTAGTGTACTAATTTTGCACATTGTGACCAAACAAGGCCAAAAAAAAAGGACTTTACGTATTGTGAGTTTAATATAATAAAAAAGCATTTTTCATCCATTCTAAATAAATTATCCCTTAGTTTACATCCTAATGACGATTGGGGTAAAGTGGCGTTGCACTGGTATGAGGAGGGGGGGAGCTGTGGCAATTTGAAAAATGTGCAAAATTTGCACATTGCGACTGACTGAGGTCCAAGAAGGTTGCGACCGACAGAGGGTTAAGCAAATATTTCGGATGTTTTTACCGTATATTTTACGACATAAAACAGGGGTTTTTAGTGCATAAGAATCCGTCCTAGAACTATCACCTTCCGGCAATTGGACGACGACTCTTCGCATCCTGATTGAGCTTTTCAAGCTTTAAAATCCTAGAGAACCGGGGTATTGGGCAATATTCTCCGTTTGAGAGCGTTACAGGATCACTGTTACATTGATACTGAGATGGGGGTAGACGTATCGCGAACGCTAGGTGTTTTGAGATGTCTCATTTGATTTGGATTGTTCACGCGGTTCTCAGACATGTCGACCGGTTCACGCTTCAAATATTCACTTGTCACACTGTATAGCATACTAATTTTGTAGAGTGGTTAGGAACCAAACTCGTAATTTTCAATTGATAACTATGTTTCTGGTGTACTGGGTACCTCATCTTAAAATGTGTGTTACCTTCTCATTATGGTGTTGGTGGTGTGCGAGGTCAACGTTTGGTCTCATCATTCCAATTACTCGCATCCTACTTCTCGGGAAGGTATTTCAGAATAAAAGTAGAGGATGAATATTCACAATTCGAGAAAATCACAGCAGGCGTACCTCAGGTAAGCGTTTTAGGACCTCTGCTTTATCTATTGTTCATGCAGGATGTGCCAATAACAGGATAAAAAACCGTAGCCACGTTCGCAGATGATACTGCAATTTTAGCTGTTGTCAGATTCAGAAGAGGAATCGACAGAAAAAAAACCAAGAAGCCACCGTTGCCGTAAATGAATGGACGAAGAAGTGGCGGATGAAACTCAATGAAACAAAATCAACACATGTCAACTTCGAAAATTAAAAGATATTACCTAAGGAAACTGTACTGGCTCATGGAACGATGTTCACAACTCAATATCCATAATAAACTGCTCCTGTACAAGGCAGTGCTAATACCCATTTGGACATATGGCATCCAGCTGTGGGGTTGCACAGCTCAGATGAATACCAAAATTATACAAACATTTCAGAATAAAGTTCTGGGAAGCACAGTAAACGCTCTTTGGTATGTGAGGAATGAAGTCCTCCACAAACACCTCAATGTGCTGTCAATCACCGATGTCATAAAAAAAGCTAGCGGTGAGATATGAGCGCAAGGTTCTTGAACATCCAAATCCAGATGCTATCCAGCGACTTGACAACTCTCAAGAAATTCTACGCCTGAAGAGAAGCCCCTGGACCTTCTGTGCTGACAATGAGTGACGTGCAGTTTAAGTGCGGTAGAAGTTGATGGGCTCTCACCGCAAAAAGTGTCAATTTGTGAACTAAATAGGTAAATAGTTACCTTATTCATCATTGTAACTAGTTGTTATAACAGACGTAGGTGACTGTATAAAGGTCAGAATTCAAGCATTCTAATCATTCCAATGACCTAACTGCACTAGATGATTAGAAGGCTTGAATTCTGAGCTTTATTCAGTCACCTACGTCTTCAGTACGTCATGAATAGGGCTCGGCAAACGGCATATGGGCATATTTTGTCTGCGATATGGCCACGTTGTAAGAAGCCCAATTATACCAGAATTGGGCGAATCTGATGATCCAAACCCGAGTTTTTCGGGCATATATTTGCATATTTTGCCAGTTTTTGGAATACGGTCATATTTTTGGTCGAAGTTCGAAATTTCCAATATTTTGTGGTGATTCTGAATTTCAACCTGTTTGTGAACGGTCGATGATTATTGCAACTATTTTTATTCAGCTCCCTTCAATAAGCTGAGTGTGGTCTTGTCCCCAGGGCTGATTCCCAAGAAGTCTGGAAGGGAACATCCTCCTTTCTAATCCCTCAGGTAGTCATTCGATAGCAGTTCGTTGGGCATCAGTGGGCATCGACTTACCTGGACTATGGCGAAGGTGAAGAGATGAAGGAGGGAATTTGGTGGGTGGGGATGGTTGACTGCCTACAGCTCCAGTGACCTTCTTCATACCTGTGCATTTGAAGAAGTGGTCAATATGTTTGATGAAAGCGACAGCCAGTACATAGCTAAAGCGAAAGAAAGCTTGGCCAGTACAGAAACAAAAGCGCAGCTGACCTTCATCAAGGCGTACATGGATTCCATCCCTCAGTTGATTTCAAAACTCGAGTATTCGGAGAAGGAGCTGATTCAAGTTGTGGACGAAATGAAGAAATTTCAAGATACAGCAACATCCTGGCCAGGCAGCATTGGTACATCAGTGAGAAAGAAACTGGAATATGTATTAAACCGAAATTTTGAATGATTTCATTTATTTACGTAGGTACATACCTGTGCAGGAAACAATAATTCTATCATTCTTTTACTTTTCCTGGCATATTTTAGCGTCATATTTCGGGGTTTTTTGGTCATATTACGGTCATATTTGGGGCATGTATTGGTCATATTTCCAGATTTTATTGGTCATATCCTGCCGAGCCCTAGTCATGACAAATAGCACCCACCTGGAACATACGCAATTTATTTATTTACACTTTCTATATGCATTCAATTTATTGCCTGGCATTTATCTTTACCAGGCGCTGAGTGGCGCTCTAAAGGGAGATCATAATGAGTGGACATTTCAAAAGGATGCAACAACTCCAGGAAAAATACAGGGACAACGCGAAATTGTTCCAAATAATTGCTAATACCGGAGCCTCTTGAGGGGCTCTAAACCTTTGACGAAAATAGCAAGAAGAGCGAGCGTAGATCTTTACAAAAATAATCGTCTTACTTCCAGTCAGGAAAGAACAAATTCCAAACTAATTTGCGAAAACTTGATTTTCTCGAAACTATATTTTTGAGTGGCCTTGTTGAAACAAAACTCGGGAGAATGTCGCAATGTAGGAATAGGGTGGAGGATAATATTGACGATCGTACAATTGTCAAGATTATTTTGTCGTTTAGTACCACGTACTCATTTTATCGAGTCTTATTCGTCGTTCTTTTTAATTGTAATACTTGAATGGTTTTATAATACTGAGCCGATTTGAACGCTTATTCTGATGCGACTGAGAGTCGGAAAGCCGGAAAAAAAATTGACCGGCGTAATATTTTGGTGGATGTTCCAAACTTGGGTTCACGTCCATCAATATCTTCCACCATCTCATAGTGACTAGGAATCGTGATCGATTTCTGTTCTATTCCGTGGAAACTCAACTTGGAGCTGTCCTAATTTGACAGCTCCGACTGCTAGCTGTTACGATTCAAGAAAACCGACTACCAGATGCGATCTCATCATCCACCGTTCCATTCTGCCCCCCATTACTTCAACCAACAACCTTGACATCTGAGAACGAAATAAATCAACTTTCCATCTTTTCAACCTCATCAGTCATTGTCAGGCGTTTCCACTAGCTAGCTCACGTCTGAAAGTATAAATACGGTCAACTCTATTTACACAACGGTTGATTATTTTGGGTGCAGCTGTCGAATCAGGGATTCAGGTGGATGGATAAGGGTTCGCAAGGACAGGGGTGGTGAGAAATCGGTTATTTCGAGGGCTTGTGCTGATTATCAGTGACTTCTTACGGGGATATAGAGGAATCCTCCAAGTTTTTGAAATCACCATGAACCACCCAATACCTAACGATGGTTACCTCTAGCGCACATAATTGAATCCCCCCAAAAAACACTCCTCAGATTTGTGTTGAATCTTAGAAAACTGTAGCACTGAAAGAGGCTTTAAAAAAAATTTACCTTGTATACCTACCTAATATGGTGAACGATCTTCTAGCCATGGCACCAATGGAAGATTTTGAAATGGGCACGGTGCTTGTGAAGTGGTTAGGACATCTCTTTAGGGCAAGCGGGGATATCATAACTTTTTCCTGCCGCCTTAGAATGATAATTGCTTTTATTCTTGCACATTTCCTCTACAGGTTTTCAATTTCAAAAACTCTCCGAATTCTAGACCCAACAGTTTATTATCTTCTTTATGCAGGTCACCCTTATGTCTAGATCACTAAAAGATATATTAAGTATTATTATGATTTATCATTAATTATTAAAAATTTTATCAAGTGGTGAAAATTATTAATATTTATTGTAAGTTACCATTAATAATCTCTATTTATTATTAATTTTTATCGACGTCTGAAAACGAGTGCTGTCCGAATCAGCTGGGCCAGTATAAACCGACTGGAGGCCTCGGAGTTTTTTTATGATTCGATTTTCTGAATTTACGTTGGTTCGGACCAACCTCACAATGATATTGGAACTTTTCATAACCCTAGATCAAGGGTACGCGGTTCAAAAGAATTTTGAACTTGAAAATTTCATAACTCGAAAAATTCACATGAAACGGTAATGAAATTTACCCGTAATTTACATAATATTTGTGTTTTTACTTGACTCTACCTACTTCTCCACTCATTTTATACCAAGAAGAATCAACTAGGTGCTTTCTTTTTGAAAAAACGAAAAGAATCTCGAAACATGGGACTTGATATCATATAACCTAAGCGAATTGAACGAAGGGTACTATGATTGCTTAGAAGAGTTGCTGCAATTATAAGTTCGCTACCGTCATTGTTTGGATACCCAGTTTGGAGTATGTAGTTGATCATACACCGTATGGACTGCTCGGACAGATTTAATTAATAATAATAATTTCGTTGATATAACCATCTGATAAATCATTCGTAGATTTACGAATGGTATCACCTACCATCCGCGGAAAACCAGAAGTTGTACCAGAACCAACAACACGATAACTTATAACTCCTTAACGGTTCATTAAATCCTAGTGATCAACATAGAGCTGATTTTACCCCGAAGATGATCTATATTTGTGGCGCGTCGAAACTACGGAATTCAGGAAATGGTTTCCTACCTTGCTCATTACAAGTCCAACCTGAACAACCTAACAACCAACGAAATCACTGTGTCGTTCATCAACCTGTATACCTGTATAATATTAATCACCTATGTATACATAACAAAAACGACTGAACCCCGTATTTAACCTGTTGTACCTACCTAACCTTATACAACCAGAGATAACGGAAATCCGTACCTACCTATTTATTGATAAAAGGGGGTAGCAAATATTTAAAGAAACAAAATGTACCGTCCTAGGCTCATAAATTTATCAGAACGGGTTTCGGTCGGCCACGAATGTTCATCGACCATCCCTAGTTCATGCAAATTTTGTTGTATTCATGCATTGCGGGAGGACCGTCGACATTAATCCTAGAAAGTAGATGAACTAGCTTATTACTCACGTTTCACTCCTATCGACGAAACAGCTCGAAGTAATCCAAATGGCACTTCACCAACACTCGCGGTTTGTATCGAAATGCCCATACACTGCCCGGTTGCGATCGCGTTTTATTCCGATATCGCGAACACCCCGAAACTCACGATTCTTTTGAATTGTTCAAAAGTGGTGGAAGACCAAAAGGAGTTGAATCCGTCGATATCTCGATGCAAAATCAAAATACAAGAAAACCACAGAAGAGGCGGCACAGAAGCGGCTGCGGTCGGGAAACTACAACTGCGCAGTTAGGCACCGCCGCCTTCATCGGCCACTAATTATTTTTCCCCAAACTACGTACACTGTGTACAATTCAGCTAATTGAAATTAATCTTAGAAAATTCTGATGAGTCGAATTCAAATTAATCTTATCAGTAAGGAGTAAGTTTACATGGAGAAGGGTTACGAGGCTCCTTATCGGCACCTTTGGTTAAACAAAAAAGAACCAAAATATGTAGGAAATTTCAAAACTGTTCTACATGAATGTATACGAATGTATATGAATGTATACGATAATATTATACTTTGGGGGAAAATATTATTTCGTAATTGTTAAAGGGACGAAACAGTTTTGGTTTATTATCTTCGATAATGAACCATTGGAATCGCCCAAAGGGAAACAAATTTTAACCCCTTCCCCCCTCCCCTCAAAATTTGTTGGTTTACGTTTCAAGATACGTAGATTCAGAAAATCGAATTTAAAAAAAAATCCGTCCGTCCGCCGTTTTGCCCAGTTAGCGTTGAGCTAAAATTGCGAAATTTGGTTTTGGGTTTGGACCAGCCCCACAATGATCCTCGAAACTTTTCATAACCCTAGGTCAAGGGGAAGGGGTTCAAAACGGACTTTGAAATTTGACAACATTCAAATGAAACGGTGTAATTTTTAGTTCATTTTTGAATGACCTGAAAAATTACGAATGTTTTAAGACCAATTGGATTTTTGTACGACCAGCCGTTCGTTCACAGTGAGCGCGCAAAGGTTTAGGAGAAACACTAAACTTCGCGTCTAAAATGGCCGTTAGGTCGGTCAACCCCCCAGACGCCCAACATTAAAACTACTTTGTTTTCATCTTCCCGGTAAACTACAGACTGGAAATTTTAACCGTGAGTCGGGGATTGACCACATTGCAATATTCATTCGGTTTCTCATCTGTAAAATTGTTTAAATAATACCTTTTTGCAATAATTTTGTAATAATAAGCTATTGACTTGAAATTTTAAAGATAGGTCAGAACTGGATGACAATGCAATATTCACTCGGTTTGTATGACATGGTATATTATTGTATGTATGATTTAGTACAGTACAGTATGGTATGATATGAGAGAAATTCGTATGGTATTTTAAATTTAATTTGGATGATGAGCTAGAGTTTCATCTAACAGTTCGTTAATTGGATTAGGGTGATCTGCACAGAGAAGATAATAAACCGTTGTGTCAAGAATTTGCAGAGTTTTTTTAAACGAATTTGAATTTTCAATTCGGAGAAGATTTCATGACCGTTGGTTTTGTACGACCAGCGCATCGATCACAATAATTGTGCCCTCGTACATCAACATTTAATGTTAGAGTAATTGTATGTACCTACACCTTTAGAAGAATAATTAGAAGATTGTATATACCTAAAAATCTAGAACGGAAGGCCAAGACCAGAAGATAAGACTACAGCTGTAGACTACACCATGTTTCTATGATGAACACTGAACACAGCACAACACAATCAACTTTCAGGTTCGACGACACGAGAAAGAAAAATGTCGGGGGATGTGGTGGTCCTTCGATACTACACAGCCAATCACATTACAAGATTTCGAGTCACGCCACTCAACTGCGCAGGCTCACAACGGTGTACAATCCTGTCGTTACTGGTTTCTGAGAAGGTCGAATGTTCTAGAAATCTTATTATTCAGACAATGTCACCGGTCCCTCTCTCTCCAAACACCTGTCAATCAACTACTACTTTTCCAGGAAATGGAACAACAGCCACAGCCATCGATGTATATATATATACATCGATGGCCACAGCAGAGCTGCTACCTGCTGACCGGAATATTTTCATATCATGTGCGGGTTGGTGAGCATAATTGACCAGCCGTATAATTCTGAGCATATTTTTTTAAGACCATCCACATTTTTTAACCCCCCTTACAATTTGATGGTCTACGTTTCAAGATACATAGATTCGAATAAAAACCGCGGCACTTTGCCCAGTTAACGTTGAGCTAAAATTACGAAATTTTTGTTACGGGTCCGGACGCAGTAGTGTAAATTATTAATATTTATTGTGGTTATTAAAATTTTTTATGCTTCATTATTAATAATGATTATTAAATATTATTTATTAACTCGATATTTGGAAACCATGTGCTTTTTGAATCAGCTGGGCCAGTTTGAAAATGGACCCGACAGTCTGCCTGCCTGTCGATTAACTCTCATGTTGACGATTTTCGCTCTGCTCCTACTTTGAGCCCTCATTGTGAACGATCGGCTGGTCGTACAAAGCTGTGGATGGTCTTAAAAAATTGTAAAAAATAAACTCTATCTAAATATGGAATAAAAACCATACCGTTTCATCTGAATTTTTCGAGTTTTGAAATTTTCAAAATTTCAAAATTCGTTTAGAACCCCTTCCCCTTGACCTAGGGTTATGAAAGGTTTCGAGGATTATTGTGGGGTTGGTCGGAACCCGTAAAAAAATTTCGAAATTTTAGCGCAACGCTAACTGGGCAAAGTGCCTGCGGTTTCACTTGTCAGACGGTTAAATGTTTGGACTTTATGGGTAGTTTTTCCCGCCTTAGAATTCCCCTAGTTTATATTTGAACTGGGCCTACTAAAAAACCTTATCTGGGTTACGTTGAGAGACAGACCTGCCAGAGCCGTGTAGGTAATAGGATAATAGGTTATAGTAATAGGTTTTGGTAGGTAATAGGTTATCGAGTAACAGCGACCGTCTGGTAATAGAATGTGGTATTATTTGGTGATAGGTTACCGGCGATTCGAAGACCTATTACCAAAATAACCTAATACCACATCCTAATACCACATCCTAATACCACAACCTATTACCAGACCTAATACTCACTTAAATAACTTGTCAACAGTTATGATCGCACACCTTTCACGTATCCATTTTCCGTAACTATTACCTGGTATTACCCAGTCAACCTATTATCACGGAATTCCAAATGGCCGGCGACAAAGAGGCCCTCAAAGCTCTTTCACCCAAGTTCTCAAAACAGTTATTCCAGTAATAAGGGTTTTCTGGTAATAGGTTATCTAGTATTAGGTTGCTCGAGCATATTAGGTTATTTGAAGCGGTTACGTTAAATATTCCCCTCCCCTAGTGGACAGGGATATTATTAAATCAAATCAAAGGTTGAAATATTCAGTGCTGGTGGAGTGAATCTCGGAGACCAGACAAACCGAAAGAAGGGTTAACATGATATAAGCTGTGGAAGTGGATCATTAGAGAGGCGCCAGAAGTGAGAGCGGTTCCTTCTGAGTATCGAGCGCTAAGAGGATAAGGATGGCCGGGTTCGGAATGGATAACATTTGACAAGTAACTCACCATCAATCTTGATAGAAACCATTTCGCATTCCTGTTATTCAATTTTTTCCCCCGCGCGTCAAAAGCAGAAAAGCACTTTGGTAATTAAAAAGCACAGAATAAGAATTGAGGGTGCAGAAAGTCAATAAGAGGGGGATCTTCCCAAAGGGTAATCGGCTTTCAAGAGGAATAGGGAGAAAAGTCACAGTGAATTCTATATAGATAAATATATCTCCAGCGGATATATTTCAGGAATATCAAACAGTGTGTTCCCACCGGTGGATATCATAAGAATATAAGGGCGGTTGAGAAAATACATTCAACGTGGCTCGGAAATTGGTACTCATAGGTTTGATGAATAAACATTTAAATAAGCACAGCATTACATTTCAATCAATGGAAACCTTCCTATACCAGAAAGTCCCAGTCACACGATTTATTGCATTAGTGCATTAGTTTGACACACTGACAGGTGTATAAGTAGGAAAATACGACTTTATTGAACAAACATAGTTGGATCTCCAATTTTCAACTCACACTGGTTCACGGTTATTTATTCCTGCAGAATCATCTTTATCATTGTTTACGTTCCAAAATTTTACGTTGATTTGTCCTGCTGGGTTGACACAGATTCTGGAAGATTTATCGAGTGGAAGAATATGATCAACACGTGCATGATTACGAGGAAACTTCACCAACCCAGATCAACGACACTGAATGGTTGGTTACCTACGTCATCACTGATGCTACTTAACTCTACAGGCAGGTTGCCTCATCACTTCATTGAGCTGCCATCAGCCACATTTTCAATAGCACGTTAATTTCCGTTAATATCTCTACCATCCGCCCGTTTCGAGACTGACGGGAAATCCATCGTCTAAAACTATTTCAACAAATCTGCACCATCACCTCATTGGAAGTCAGCACCGGGAGTCCTGCCCGGGAACTACGAACACCACAAATTCTACAGGTACTTCTGCACATTTTCTTGCACATCATACTTCCTTCCCTCAACCTCTTGCAAGTAGATACTGGTAGTACAAGTAGGTACCAACAGTCAAATAGCTAACAGTTCTTTTCGGGGCAGCATACTTCTACTACTTATCAATCAACACCCTCCTGCACATTTATAACGAATCATTTATGAACTTATTATTATGAAAGCATGTATCATAGCAGTATTGGCTAGAATGGACATGTATTGTAATTGGTTGATTCACTCGTCGGAAACCAAGTTTATTTTAGATCAGTTTATTTTAGAGCTGATTCGAACAGCACAGGGATTTCAGATATCCAGTTAAAAAACGATAATTATTCATAATAATTAATAATATTCATGAATGATTATTAATAACTAAAAATAATTATAAATCATTAATAATAATTAATAATAATTTACAATACTTGATGATATGTAATTATTGAAAATTAATTATTATTAAATCATTTCGTGATCTATACAGAAGGGTGATCTGCACTGAAAAGATAATGAACCGTTGTGTGAAGAATTTCCAGAGTTTTCCTATCATGACTGGACTAAAAATTAAAGATCACTTCGACGCCACTCAGAGTGCTTTTTTGAGGGGATATCGCTTCTTTTTTGAACTTGAAAAGACTTGTATAGGCAATATGCAAGAATAAATTAAGCAAACAATAAATGATTTATAAATCGTTTATTTAATAATAAAGTTATAAGTAATAAAATGAATAAATAAAGCAAGAATAAAGGAGAGGCTGTAGCCGTGCCGAACTTAATTTATATAACTAAATTTAGAGACGATTTTCGTTTTCCTTGGGTATTTTCGAAATAATTCACTACAGTTATTCGTTTCGTGTGAAATGGAGTCGAACCATGTTGATTTTGAATTTGGTGTCTGTTTGTCTGCCTGTTTGTCTGTCCTTCAATCACGCAAAAACGACTCAATGGATCGAACTTTTCTCCGGTATTTAAATGTTTCCGTGATCGGGGACGGACATAGGGGGGTTCACTTCCGGATCCGATGCATAGGAGTGGGGTTTTACAGGGAAGTCGAAATATAAAAAATCTTGAATTCTTCCTTCCCGTGAGACAGATGAATATGATTTTTGGTATTTAAGATTAAGGGTTAGGAAAGAGACATGTAAGAGGTATAATCCGTAAAGCGACAGGTAAGAGTGACAGATGGATCCATCCCGAGTTCTGCCCGTCCGGGACAGGTAACAGAGGTTGATGGACACACCCCGAGTTCTGCCCGTCAGCGACGGGACCGACAGCTAGTAAGGAGAAGAACATGGTAAGGGTGAAGAACCGGGTTTGTTGAAGTTATATAACTCGGCTCCCTTTAAACCTAGCAACTTGAAACTTTCAGGGCTTTCTATTATCCACGCCAAGAAGATCCACACCAAATTTCAAGTTGATCGGCTGTGGACCCGTCAAGATGGCCAAAATTAGCCTAAATTTCCTTGTTTTGTTCCTGAAAATTTGAAACCTTCCGTTGAAACCTTTTGTTCCTACCGTTGAAATGAAGCTTTGTGCATAATTTTAAGTCAATTGGTGGAGGTGGAGAGATAGCCTTGGCTAACTGAATAAGAAGAAAAACATGGTAATTGGTTTTTGAAGTTATATAACTCGGCTCCCTTTAGACCTAGCAACATGAAACTTTCACAGCTTTTCCTATAACTATAATCCACACCAAGAAGGGTAACATTTAAGGGGAGGAAATTACCCATAAATTCCGTTTTCATACAGGAACACTTTGTAGGTGAAGAAACGTGGTTGATACTTGAGATGTTCTTCACGGTTCATCTGGTCTAATCTGGTAACGGGATGAGATATCGCAATTCTGACTTCACCATCGTGTTCAGCGTTGAAAAATCTATACATTGAGGTGATACTCGGCAGAAAATGGAAACAAAAGTTTTTATAAAACCAGTAAAATGGAGACATTTCACATATAACCAGTTATTTCTTTAACAAATTTGGTCTTACAGCCATGCTGCATTGCATAACTCTGGATTTTATTTTGAATTCCGGTCCGTCCCAATAATTCGTTATGGGAAAAATTCAACGAAAAAAGATTCGACTACTTAAGTGTTTGAGAAAACGTGTGGGGGGTTGAAGAAGAGCTAACGCAAACGAGGTTTTCTGTCGGAATGGGCCGGAAGTGGTGAATAGTGTTGATGGTGATGGTGGTGGGGGGGCCCCGTGGAGCACCTCAGGCTGCCTTCATCACCAGCGACTGGACGGACGGTGGGAAGTGCGGGGAAGCCTAACCGGCTACAGATCCCACCCACTTACCCTAAGTGCTCCACAATTTATACACAAATTAATTATGGAAATACCAGTTAAACTGTAGAGGCCCTAAGAGACCATAATTCTTATCCTTCACACCGGCCATATTAACCGGGCTGTGCTGTTGCTCGTGCTGGCGAGCTACGCAATCCCATTACGTTGTTCAGCGCCTCCACTTCCTGGTGAGTGGTGGTTGTCATGACGGTTCAAACGCTGATCACAGGCTTCGGAAGTTGATGGGAGAGCGAGAAGGCGGTTGATTGAGCTGAATAACCACAGACATTGGGCCATGTCTTCCATCAGCATTTCGAATGAACAGTGAAACAGTAAGTATGCACGGGGGGGGGGGGAAAGTAACGCCAACATCATCTTTGGTGCAGTGTTACAAACCATCAATCACGTATGATTAGGTTCACAGCTGAACATAACTATTTCCGCACTTTCACCAAGATTTTCTGGATTTTTTCTCCCCCGGCGAGTCTGCTTCAAAGACGTTTGCTCGATGTTCAGCATGTTTTCAAGTTATTTACCTCCAGTATTGTCGTTCAGAGGCTTATTTCGTTGAGTAATATGATCATGATGTGTTTAGGAAACAAAAGTTACGAGTAACAACAGGGTAGCCGAAACCACTGCAATGGGCGGCTTTCCCAACTACATTTTCTATTAGTTTTGAATGATTTAATTTACATGGTTTTTAATAAACCAAGACCACAAGACTCTGTATCTACTCATCTAAAAGTAACTAGTAGGTTACTAAACTACCTATCAGTTTGATTTAATCTGAACTACTGAACGAAACTAGTGAGAGTGAATCTGGTGATTCATAAGATCCTATTCCAGAAATAGATTGGTGTGATGTTGACAATAAGGACGGCACTGAAGTTAAAAACAACTGTGTTCAATATGATTGTTGTACCTAATGAAAATGAGGACAACTCACTATTGCGACCAGCCAGACCATTCAATGTGGGATTTGTGCTGTTGGAGGTGCTTAGGACAGTTAGAGATGGTTAGCGATAGTTAGAGATAAATGAATAGGCAATACAGTAGTACAAAGAAGATAAATATATATAAGAGATAAATAAATGTATACATTTTTGGAAATTCGAGTTGTATACATTTTGGACCGAGAATAATTATTCGTTAACTTCATTATAAAATGGAACTTGTGCATCAAACCAACTAAGAAGTTTGCGGTCGTCCACTCGGTCGTTCCTCCCAGAAAGCGACATTTTGATGTCCGGAGCGTTTTCCAAGCCCCATCATAATTTTTTTAAATTTTTTTTAGTTATTTTATTTGACTTTATCGAGAACCACTTTTCTCATTTTCACGATTAAAGAGTTCATTCAATAGAAAAAACTGTTTAAATAGTCAATTCGTCATTCTTCGTCCGTGTCCAGGCTTGACCTTCCCAACTTTGAAATCCTGAAAAAGGGATTTTCGAAGGTTAATCGAAAATTCGCGCCATCCCAGCACCTTGGTCAACCTTTTGAGATTATTCCTAAGAAGTTCTCATAATTTTAAGTTAATTTAATTCGAAAATCAAGAGGAGAATATGTTTGTCTGGACCAGTTGCGTCAGCGTGTTATTATCTCGTCTTGGACACGGCTGTCCAATCACCCTCCGTCATTCTCCTGTCAGTGATTTCACGGTAAGTGTTGGAAAAAAATTGTTTTCTTCGTTTTGGTGTGAAACAGCTCTAGGAATAGTTTAAATTTCACTACAATCAACAGAGAATTTGTTGAAGTTACGTGAAGATATACAGGAAAATCCACTTGTTCCCGTCATTCTCCGTCCGTCATTATCCGTCCACTCCTGTTTCATTGAAGGACGGCAAAGCCACATCAAATATCTGGTTGCGAAGGTTCGCCAGTGCATTGGACAACTTAAGTTTCTTCTGGACCACCATCGTTCCTCTTTAGCACTGTCATCTAAGCGGCTACTGTACCTAACCCTGATTAGACCAATTTGGTACTACTCATCTGGGCTTTGGGGGTCAGCTGCAAAGAGCGACATCAATCGCATACAAGTCACGCAAAACCGAGTTCTTCGTCTCATAACGGGTGCTCCATGTTATGTCAGAAATATGACACTGCATAACGATTTGGACATACCATTCGTACAAGATGTACTCCGGCAGAACTACGTGCGACTTTATGGCTCAATGGTGTACCACCCTAATAACCTAATGTCCAGCCTGAAAGAAAATTTACCCCCTCCAAGAACGCAACGTCGGCTCAAACGCAAGCGCCCATCGGACTTCCTCGATCTATAAGTTACCAATGTTATTAATATTTATACCCTTATTAATGTTGATGTGACCTCCTTAAAGGCTAATTGGCAGGTCAGTTAGTGAGCTGTTCCTGCATCATGTGCCACGTGAATTATATGTTATACATGTACTATATTTCTGTTTAGTCTCAATTGTAATGTTTATTTAGTAAACAATAAAAATTTAAAAAAATGAAGGACGGAGAAACACTTGGATGACGGTAAAGACAATAATAATTATAACGAATGAATGACTAAGATCCCTACTACGATCATCTCCTGTCTTAATTAGTCGTTCTATACAATTGAAACTAACTCACCTACTTCACTGAACATGACTTTAGAGTGAAAATGGACTCTTTGTATCGAAAATGTAATGTTACCTACCTTCCATTTTCATTTTTCTTCTTCAAGATAAATAGTATTCGTGAGTGGATAGGCATGAATAATCATTACTTGTGGTTACCTGAGTGTACCTATTTTTTTCAAACAGTTTGGAGCATTTTTTTTTTTTTTTTTTTTAAACACTGAGATTTGAAAATGTCGCTTTCTGGGAGAATGACCCATATAATCCTTACATTCTCGTATTATATACATCCTTTTATTCGCCCTTTCACTCATATACTGTGCACAGTAACTTGACCCAGCTTAGGTGGTTAGATTAGATTATGAACCTCTAAATAGTACGAAGGGTAGTGTTCTGTGACTTGAGACGATTGAGACTCTGCTGCACTCAGACCATCAGTGAATTGGCCGCTCAGACAGCCACAAGTGATGGTGGGCGGTCGTGCTGAAGAAAGACGGTGAATTCTCTCGTGGACGATGAGGGCGAGTTAATTGGCAGTGGTCAAGCAGTGAGCTCCTCAGCTATTGAACCTCCTCCATTAAATGTAAAGGAAAGTGGGGGGAAGGAAGTTTCTTGAGCTATTTTCAGAATCCCAACGAGTCTCCTTCCGACTGGACGACAAGAAAAATACCTCGGTTTCTCACTACAGGACTCGGATCTTCTCTCCGTTGCGTCCGGTTTCACGTTTGCCTCGCTGTTTCACCAGTCGATCCCCCTGAACCCGTCGCTTTCCCCTCGACAATCCAACACTTCCCAAGCCGCACATTCTCTTGAGGAAAACAGAACGGAGCTCGAATATAAGAGAAAGGGCGTCCACTCTGCGGGTCAGCTGTACATTCTGCGGGTCACTCGGTTTCCAAGGGAGTAGCCTCTGCGGGTCAATACAGATTCGTTATCAACTTGAATTATCATGAAACACTCTGAGGCGTTCCGAGACTGAAACTCCGGAGGTGACTTCTAAAATAGTTCAGTAAAATTAGACCTCAAAGGGAGGGGTACCTCGATAAGACCTGGGGAAAGCTGAAAATCATTGTAAAACCTTAAGATAGTCTTTGAAACGAGAAATCTGAGTTTTTAACGAGAAAAAAATAGGTTCAACACTGCGACTGGTCAAAGGGTAATTTAGATTTGTTGGTCGCATCCACTGATGGTGGTGGAGTGTTTCAGTTTTTCCTTTTAGCGCATTTTCGAAGAAAAGGAAACTATTTTCTCACATGTTCTCTGTTCAAAATTTTTGAAACTCGAATAAGCGAAAAAATTTTTATACTAAAATCCGTTCCGTATCAGCCTGAATTTACTGCCAGAAGTCACAAACTGGAGCACTATGAAGATGAAGAAACGTTTTACAATAATCCATTTTTTTTTTTTTTTAATCGTTTATTTCCTTTATAAGTTTACATTGGAGTATTGAGTGTAAGAACAATAATTACAAGATTAAATTATAAGTTATAATAATTACAAACAATTCCAATTTTAATTTACAGGAAATTAGTCTCCAATATGGGCTAATGCCCGTGTTAGGAGACGAGTCTTTTAACTACTTAATCTTAGAATTGTTAGACATTAAGTGTTTTATTAATAATTTGTAACCCTAGACTAATTTTATAATCCATAGAATTATGTATTCCTATCATTTAAGCAGCTTAGATAATATTTTTTTAATGTTTTATACATATTTTTCGATTTTAACAACTCAGATTTAAGATTATAGTTGAATGAATTAAATATTGTTGTTCCCCTATATGAATATGAGTTTTGTGCAAAAGTAGTACGTACGAGGGGCAGCACCAGAGAAAGATCAGTTTTGGATCGAGTATAAACATAATGCGTAGGGAATTCATAAGATTTTTCCTTAAGTAATTTCTTTACTCTATTTAAATTAAGCAAGTCTGTAAATGGCAAAATTTTGATATTCTTATACAAAGGCAAAGTATGAGCCAAATAATTAGCCCCACAGACTTTTCTAATCAAGGCTTTATGGGTAAGAAGAAGTGGCTCTAAAGCAGATTTGTAAGCCCCACTCCTGGCAGGCATACAGTATGTAGCAACAGATCCTGCTAAGGCTAGATATACTTGAATCATGAGCTTTCTGCTTACAATGTTTTTTAACTTAGAAAATATATAAAGAACTTTCCTCATTTTATTATTTGTTAGTTGTATCTGTATGTGCCATTTCATGTTTTCATCTAAGGCAATTCCTAAATATTTGGCTTCCTTCACCCTCGAAATCTTAGCACAAGATAAACATGTCAGGTCATTACAAAAGGACTTGTGAAATGGAAGAGTAACTTCTTCCTACCTAGGGCTCAAATTTACATGAAATTTGGCGCGAAATCCGAATCTGCAATAAAAAGGGTTCCCATGTCGTATGAAGTTTTGAGCAATTTTACAGGAGAGACAAAAGTGGAGCAAAGTATGTACGTCTTATTGCTATTTCGCGATTTTTAGCCATTCAGGCCTGCCAATCGCAAAAATACAGTCGCCAAGCGATTCCTCACACATTTTTACTGTGTTCTCTCAACGTACCTATAATATGGACCATATAATATTATTATATGGTCATACGACATGTTGTATTGACATCGTCGTGTTGTTTCCTGAAAATGTACATACAGGCTTTTGCACTGTGGCGCAGAGTTGGGCAAAAATTAGTTCTGAAACTGGAACTAAAAAATCCACAGTCATGCAGCATGGCTATAAGAGCGAATATTCTGAGGAATAATTGGTTCTTACGTAAAATGTCTCCATCAAAGAACATGTCCATGAAGAACATCTCAAGTATCAACCAAGTTTCTTCATCTTCTGTGTGCTCCAGTTTGAAAACGGAATAAGATAGGTACCTATAGCAATTCTGACCTCACCATCTTATCCAGCGTGTGAAAACTTATTCAGCTTGTAAAAGCGTTTGAAATGAGGTGTCACTTGACAGACTTTAATTTTTTTGTAACCCCCCCCCCCCCCCCCCCCGTCGCCAAAACCCCCTCAGCAGTTTGAGAACAAAATAAGATATCGCAATTCTGATTTCACCATCAAACCCTCTAAAATGGTCAGCATGTGTCATTTTGGAACTTTATGGGTAATTTATCTCCCTAAAACTAGACGAGACCTACTTTGGCGGGGAGTTACTTTGAAGCTCGGCTTTTGGTTGAGGGCAGACTTATTGTTATCGATAATACTGGAGATATCGCAATTCTGATTTTACCATCGTGTTCAGCATGAAAAAAACCTTCAAAATGATGTGTCACTAAGGGGCATCAGGTTCAAAGGGCCTAAGTGCCATTTTTTCCAAAAAAAGTTATTGACGTTTTAAGGTTTCATTAACTTATATTTTTCTTGGTAACCGGTGTAACATAGTCAATTTTTTTCCTATCATAACTTGTCTTGTTTAAATTGTCTTATGTAATTCTTTTCATGATAAACTATATTGGAAAATGTAGGAAATTTTTTTTCCATAACTGGACCAGTAAGAAATTAGAAAGGGCCTATGTCCAATTCCTTTTTACATGAAACTGCTCAAGTCCTCATCACTCCATTTTTGTAGTAGTTTCATTTTATTAGCCCAAATCAGTGTTTATTACACCTGAGAGTCTCACGAAACCAGACAATAATGATGATCTGTACTTTCCTTTTTCACTTAGAATGGTTATTAGATTCACTCACACACTGAACAGTAAGTTGACAACCCTTTACCTATTAGATGAAAACACTCTTGTCTTTACTCAGATGAACGGGTGAAATGGGAAGAAGAAAACGAAAATATTTATTTAAGAAGTAGGTAATATTATATGAAAACGAAAATATTTATTTGGAACAAGTTTTGAAAAATTACAGCCTAGCTGAAGACTTATAAAAATATCTGGGTAACCAGAAAAATATGGTAATATACTTAACTTCATATACTTTTTCTAATAGTTTACTATCAAAAGTACAAAACACAAACTGACTCACACAACTCAACTAAAAATAAAAACAAACTAGTGGAGTGGAGGTAACTGGGAGGTTCGACAGTGTTACCAATGCGATGTTGATAAAAACAAGGCGATTTCGGCACTTAGGCCTTTTCAATAACAACTGGTGGAGTTAGGAAAACCCCAATTTTTGCCGCCACTTTTCAAACTGAAAGAAAAGGGTTGGCACTTAGGCCTTTTGTACATTTATTACCGTTGGCACATAGACACTGAATCCAAAAAAAGCTCATTTTTCGAGATTTTGGCACTTAGGCCCTTTGAACCTGATGCACTTGTCAGAATGTTTCATTTTGGGAATTTATGAGGAATCCCCCCCCCCTTAAATCTCCCTTAAACCCCCCCTTAGAGTGGCCCGATTCCGCCCATCTACGAACTTAGCCTTTCGATTGCCGAGACAGATTTTTTGTGCAAATTTGAACTTTTTATATAAATTCTATGGAGAGTTATCACATGACCCATCACTAAATGACACATTCATAAATACATAGTTCACTCATTCACTCATAGTTCCTACAGCTCAGACGTGTATTTCTGTCCGATGTTTACTCGTTTGTAAATTCAATAAAATTCAAATATTTTTAAAAACAGTGTTTTAATCAAACAAAATTTAATTTATATATATAAATATAATTTTGGTGTCTTTTGGCAGTGGATTCGGGACGGTCTGAAACGGATTTTGGTATGAAAACTTTTCGAAAATTCAAGTTTTAAAAATTTTGGACCGAGAACAGCTACATTTTCTTCGAAAATTCGCTAAACCTAAAACTAAATTAGATCCGAACTGGAACTAAAAACTGAAACTATTAGTTTCAGTTTGAATTTCGAAACTAACTTTTGGAACTAAATTAGTTTTAGTTTCAACCGTTGAAACTAGACTAATTTAGTTCAAAAGTTAGTTTCAAAGTTGCGAATAAAAACTAGAGTAGTTTCATTTTTTATTCGTAGTTTTGGATCTAAAAATGAAACTGAACTTTTGTCCTCGCGTTTTTTCCTGATTTGAAGGGGATGGATGTGTGGTTGTGTGTGTTTCAACGAAAAATGACATAATGAAAAGATGTGTTATAAAGTCAAAACAGGTCTTCCGCCCTCGTCAACCAAGGTGTCCATTTATTTTATTTTACTTAATTTCATTTTTGTGAGGTCCCGTTAGAATCAAAGTTTTCAGTCATGAGATTATTAATTTTACTTCCGAACACATCCCCTTCAATGCTTCAAATTAGTACAAAACGCGAGGAAAAAAATTTAGTTTCATTTTTGATACACTCTACATGAAGATCACATGGTGAATCTTGTATCCACGAATAGATTGGACTGTTTATGTTAAATGCTCATTATAGTTTATGACATCGTTGAGTTGCGTTAATGTTCAAATAAAATTTATAACAATTTTTAGGTCCGAAACTACGAATAAAAGATGAAACTGCTTTAGTTTTTATTTGCAACTTCGAAACTAATTTAGTTCCAAAAGTTAGTTTCGAAAGTCGGACTAAACACTAAATTAGTTTTTTGTTTCAACTTTAGTTCAACTAAATTTGTATTCGACTAATCCCAAATCTACTGTGGCTGTCGAAATATTTCTTTGTCGGGCAGTGATATCGATCAAACTTTCGGCGTCGGCAGTGACATTTCAACCAATTCGTTGTTTCGTTTCTTGAGAAAAGTCACTGGAACATTCTGAGAGATGTAAGTAAGTTGCGATGTTGAGACCCCTGTCTCCGAAAGAGAGAGAGAGAGAGAGAGGCATGATTGGAGGAGTGGGGGGATTGTGAGGGGTCTGGGAGGGGAGTTATTGGAGGGGTGGGGGTGGGTGATTGTGAGGAGTGGGGGGGAGGGGAGAAGGGAGATTCGAACTAATGGGCTTCAGGTCCGGCACGTTCTCTAATCAAATCCAACGTAAACAACGAACAACGGCAGCTCGACGCCGGCAACATCAACAACAACAATTGGAGGAAGCGGAAACAACGTGAGACGCGAAAAGGGGCGTCTAAAGGGATTTTTAAAAGGCCGACCGGTCGGGGGACCCCCGTACGATTCTCAAGGCAAAGGTCGTTAGTTAGGTAGAATTGACCGGGCAGTTGGGTCACCCAGCGGCGGAGGTGGAGGAGGTGGATTGTGGAGTAAGTGGTAGAGGAGGAGGAGGAGGAGGAGGAGGAGTATGAGGAGGAGGAGGTCGTCAGTGTAAGTACAAGTGATGTGGTGGGGAGGGGGGAGGTTACGCATTGCAGGGCGTGAGGCGTCTCCTCGACCGATTGCGGAGATGCCGATGGGAGGAAGCTCTCCCCCCCCCCACCACAAGGTGGACGTGAAGGTCGGTCGGGCGGTTGTCGAGTGGAGGGGGGTGGGACGGTAAAAGGGGGCGAGTTAATTTTTAACAAGACTCATCTGCGGCACTTGGGACGGACCCGCGACTCACCGAATGACTCAAAACCGTATGCGCCACTTACCGACGACTCTAACGATGATCGTTCAACGACTATCGGACAACGAATTTATTATAATCGTTCGTGACCATTTTGCTCGGAGCTTTTTTCAGTGCGACAAGTACTTACACAGGCCCACAAAAAACTCTGCAAATTCTTTACACAACGGTTTATTATCTTCTTTGAGCAGATCACCCTAATCGGATAATATTGATGAAACTCTAGCTCAACGTCCAAATTTAATTTGTTTAAACAAATAGGTATTAATTAAACAATTTCACGGACAGAAACCGAGTGAATATTGCATTGTCATCGGGTTCTGACCTATATTTAAAATTTCAAGTCAAAATTTACTTTGTATTATTTTCAAATAAGTATTATTTCAACAATTTTACAGACAAGAAACCGAGTGAATATTGCAATGTGGTCAATCCCCGACTAACGGTTAAAATTTCCAGTCTGTAGTTTACCGGGAAGATGAAAAAAAGGTCGTTTTATGTTGGGCGTTGACCGACCTAACGGCCGTTTAGTGTTCATCCTAAATCTTTGCGCGCTCACTGTGAACAAACGGCTGGTCGTACAAAAATCCAAATGGTCTTGACAAATTCGAAAAAATTTTCAGGTCATTCAACAGTGAACTGAAAACTACACCGTTCAGGTAAATTTTTAAAGATATGAGATTGTCGAAATTTCAAAGTTCGTTTTGAACCCCTTCCCCTTGACTTAGGGTTATGAAAAGCTTCGAGGATCATTGTTTGGTTGGTACGAACCCGCAAACCAAATTCGTAATTTAGCACAACGCTAACTGGGCAATGTGCCGCGGACGACGGACGGCGGACGGATGGATTTTTTAAAATTGTTTATTCGGTTTTCTGAACCTACGTATCTCGAAACGTAAACCAACAAATTTTGATGGGGGGTATTTTTTTTTTTTTTTTTTTTGGGCGATTCCAATGGTTCATTATTGAAGATAATAAACCAAAAGTGGTCTGTTCTTTTGACGAGACCCACCTATTTTTGTATTTTTCGACGCTGAATCCGAATCTTTACTCAAAATATAGGGTTACAGACGATTTTGGCGAGTTAATCTCGAAAAACCCCAAAAAAAATCACATTTTTTCATAGTTTTTGGAGGTTAGAGAAAAAACAAACAGTTATACGAGGGGTGTTCCAAAAGTAAGCTCCGATATTTTTTAAAATCGGCGGGAAAGGTCGTAGGGGAAAAATTCCAACGGGGATATTTTGTGTTGGACCTCAGGACAACACTGAATTTTTTTTTTTGCGTTATCTGGTTGCTAGGCGCCGCAGTTGATAACAGAAGATGGAGCTCCCGTTGACTAACGTGCCCAAATGTTCAGTGCGATCCGTGATACAGTTTCTCGTTGCACAAACTTTTGAACAATTGAGATCCTCAGTAGTGATTCGGTATACCGAGGACCGAGTCAACTCGTGTTTTGGATGCACTTGACTGCAGATTTGGATTCTACGGAAAAAATACGTCGTAATTGCTATTTGAAAAGTTTTTTTAGACATAGATTAACCTATGATATAGCTCGGAAACCAGCGCTGCTTCGGAAATGTCGTAATGAAACTCCAATCCTATCATTTTATAACCCGAAAAATGTTGCTCCGCATAATTACCAATAGTGGATACTTAGAACACACTGCACCACTCTTCAAAGCTGGTAATATCTTGACCGTTGATCAACTGTATAAGGTTTCATCAATCAAACAAATTTCAAAAGACAAATCTTATAGATTCCCACAGTACAAGGCCATTACTCGTTTTCAGTCCCTCGGACACATGTCAATGCCGCGATACAGCACTACTGCGGGCCAAAACATGTATGTATACCAGGCTACCAAACAATTCAATACCTTGCCTAACGAGCTAAAAATAAAATTAATGACCCAACCAAAAAATAACAATATTATTTTAAAAAAATATTACTTACAGAAATAAATTTCTTTACCCAAAATTAGGTTTATATTTCTTTTTCTTTTTTCCATCGGTATCACTTACACTAAGTTTATTTTACAAGTCTTGTAAAATATTTTTTAGACGCCTATAGTTAGCGCTATTTGTTGATTTCCTACTTCTGAAGATTCTTCTCCCTACCACGGGCTATGCCCACATAGGGGAATAATTTCCTAACATGTATGTACCTGACTTATTTATTTATTATTTTGTTTTCTAAAGAGGAATAAACTTTCATTTCATTTCATTATCCAAAAATAGACTTTCGGTCTTGGAATTCACCAACCAGGGGTTTTTGGGATCGCTGATCACGAATATAATGTTAGATATGTAATTTAGTCGCCCCAGAGGGCGCTTAGCGACAGCTATGTATCAAAATGTATCGGTTTATTTTGAAAATTGCCCAAAATTGGTTGAACCGTTATGAAAAAATAATAAAAAGTGGTGTTGCTTAATTAGCACTGCCCTCTGGATAGTTCTTCTTTCTCTGGAAAGTTCTATAGTACTTTGGTCCAATTGTGCAATTTTTTTTTTTTTTTTTTTGAAATTCCTTATTTCCTCACCTTCACAAGGCGAAAATGCCCACTCTAATGACCAATTCCAACTAATTAGGACCTGCCGAATCGATTCCTGAACTCATCAAATGTTTACAAAACGATTGAGTCGTAGGTGGAATCTCTCGTTCAGTTCTCGTTGTTTCTTCGGATGTTGTGCTGATTGATCAGCTGGTCGCTTATCTCGGCTACTGTAGCTCAAACTGTACCGTTATATTCATTTAGTTTCCGAGATATGGCATTTTAAGAGAAACTTTTCCTGTTTAGTTCATGGATTACTGTACAGTATATGCGTGCACACAGTGAAATATTGGAGAGACGTGAACTTTCGGGTTTTTAGGTCTGTTATTGACGAGCTGATAGGAAGTTCATGGCTTTAGTTCTTTCGTGATTCGCTATTTTCGACTGAAAGTTCACTGGAGTTGATCACTAGATGGATTCAATCACGAGATACGGACCAGTAGTCAGCTCTCATTTTCTTCCATCGTCGACGCTCTAATCGTACGATTCCAATACTTTCTAGTATACAATGGGATATGAGAAAAGTGAAATTAAGGGCTTGGCAGGAGACTTGTGTATTTAGCTGCCTCATACTCGTATTTCCTGGGGAGGGGCGCCAAAGGGGTGTCAGGGTCTATCAGGAGGTTTCCACCTCAATTGTTACGAAGCTGCTATCCACATGAGGTGACTCTGAGGTTATCTCCAGCACCACTTTCTTTCATCCGTTCTAATTCTCGTTGTAGACCTCGATATAACGTCCGAGATCGCCCTTAGGCCTTGGGGACACTCATAACCGCTCTACCGTCTTCCGTTATAACTAATACTCATCAGATAACCTTCAGGTTCGATCATGTGGAGAGATGTGAGACTACGGAAAGAAAATCGCTTCATTGATCGAATTACAGTTGAGAGTTGAAAGTCACTGATGAATCCTCGTTGAGCACCAGCACAGTTCTAACAATGCAGGGCGAGTACAACTCATCCCATTGACAGCAACAAAAATGGAGTAGGTACATATAATTATTGGAGATTTCAAAAATAAGTTTTCGAAAAACTTGTTCAATTCAAAATCACTCAACACTGTGTTAATGACCGTTCGAGCATGACGTAGGCGAGTTGGAGACTGAAGAGCCAGACAGGACGTTGGAGAAGGAGCTGGTCAGCTGGTCTAACGTTATGCGGCTGAAACTGTCCCCTGCTGTTCGAACATGGGCGAGATCTTGGTTTAGGTACCATAGCAGAAGTCTGGGTTTCTTATTTATTTATTTATTTATTTATTTATTTATTTATTTAGTTGTACATTTCACAATTGTATAGGTATATATAAACAAAACATACTATATTACAACTTATTGCTAGGCTAAAGGCAATGCCTGAACTACCTAGCAAGAATTGCTGTCAAACATTAACATTACTAATAAAAAATAAAATACTACTTCTGTACAACTTGTTATTGTTACAACGCTCTAATATAATATGTGTGATGCCTACAGAATACATTGATATTTCCTATGTATAAATACTATTTACAGCCTCCTCGCATCTACTATTTACCTCGCAAATACTATTTACAGCCTCTTCTTGGAAGGCTTTATATCTTGAGCGACCAGCCGCTTCCCGATCCTTCTCTCTGAGGGCCCTCTCCACAAATCTATTCGTCAGTATTCTCCACAAACCTATTCGTCAGTTCCGTCAAGCTCCCAGCGTAAGGCACCATGCAGGATCCGCAGTTTGCTCTGACAAAAACAAATTCTATTTGTAGTACCCAATTATATCAGTGGAGTGAGGAGCGCGCTCCATCAGTTGATTGAGGCAGTTCCTGTGGAGCCTCTGTTCGCCCATCTTCATCATCCTGGACCACCAACCAAACATGATTTTGGCCACTTTGAGCTCCATGCTGGTGAGAACAAGCTCTGTCCGCACTAAGCAATCTGGTGTTGACCTTCCCAGACCCAGCAATGATTTGAAGGCTCTTACTTGGACCCGTTCAAAGCTATCAGTCTGACGGAATCCCCAAGTTTCGTTGGCATAAAGGGCTGTTGAGGCAATTGCGGAGTTGAAAAGGACAATATTGTAGAGCTACGGTTGAACAATCTATAAACTGAGGTGTTACTTGGCAAAAAATGGAGCCGAATTTGTTGGAAAACCAGTAAAATGGAGACGTTTGACATAAAACCAGTTATTTTTTCGAAAATAACCATGCTTATAGCCATACTGCATGGATTTTATTCACCCGATTTTCAGCCCACTCCCAAAATGAATATAATTCATGTCCATAAATTTCCCAAATGGTACAGTCTCACAAGTGGCGCCTTATTTTAAAGTTTTTTTTCAACGCTGAATATGATGGTGAAGTCAGACTTCCGATAACTTCTTCCGTTCCGAAACTGGAGCAATTTGAAGATGAAGAAACGTGGTTGGTACTTAGATTTTCTTCATCGTTAGTCTGCTCTTATCTGACAACGGAACAAGATATCGCAATTCTGACTTCACCATCGTGTTTAGCGTTGAAAAATCTATAAGCTAAGGAGGGTTTTGGGGTGTTTAAGGATGGGGGGAGAAGGTGGATTTTGCAGTTGTTTTCATTCAAAACATTTCCTAAGCTTAATTTTGAAATGGGGTCTGTCGCACCCCAATGTTTGTATCTGTTACTCGGCAAAAGATTTTTATGACGAAGGGTTAAAAATAATAAGCCGAAATGGGTTGAAAAGGTTTATTTCAATTTGAATTTGCTTGCAACACTACGATGGAAACCTCAAACATCATGTGATTTTCAGTGTTGTTTATTCTCCTTTTACAATAGGTAAAACCCGCCAAGGTGGGTCGACCTTCCGTTTATGTCCCTCCCAAGCCAGCATTTTATAGCTCGTAAATCTGTTGATTACTCCCACATCGGGTGTTTCCATATTGAGCACTTCCTGCGGATGATATACAGTGTGTACACACACGCAAAGCTGTTTTATTAGAAATGGTTTAAATAATTCGTTCCGTATAAAAGTAGATTGCCTGAAAGACGATTTACACGGATGTATTTTACGTGTGGTATGTTTACGTAGTTGAAATTGATCGTGGTGCAGTGTGGTTTCTATATACTTACTGATTCTACCCAATATTCCTTCAAGAAATTAGTAGACTAAAACAACTCTGTAGAGTGAGCGGTATTGGAGAAACTATTTATCACCTGGTGAGGTATTTGGTGTGACAGGGTGTAACAGACCTGATTCGAGGTAACATGCTGTATTGAGGCCAATTTTAAGGGTTTCCTACAGGAAAAATAAGGAAAATATAATAGGAGAACAACAGAACCAGTAGGTATAGTGGGAAAGATTTGAAAGACAAAATTCGTCTTTGGAACCGAGCATGGCCTCCTAGAGGCTCTAACATACAATTTGATGGCGTTTGGAAGAGGAAAAATTTCACCGCGTTTTTTTTTCTTCATCAAAGGAGCTCAAATTTTGATGGGTTTTGGAACAGTACCAATCTTCCTTTTCCAATGTCTATGGTTTCGATTTTAGACTCTCAAAACCGCACCAGAATCGAAGCCAAGACCTTTCTGATTCCAACGGTACCACTAAATCATTTTTTGGTTTTTTCTTCAAAAAATGGGATCAACGGCGTTTTAAAATCGTTGACTCAAATGATGGTGGCCTTCGTACGGTCAACTTTCAAGGCAACTCGTACGCAGAGTCACGTTGTGAACTGATGTGCTGTGTGGGCACTGTGGTGCTGAACTCGCATATACAAATATACGTAAGGAAGGCTCTGAATAACGTAGCCACAACGGGCGGTAATGCCCCTCCATCAACACGGTGGCACGTCAGGTTATGACTTGTCGCCCACGTTATGGTCGGATTTTGGAGTGTGATTGGTATCCTGTTGTGGCCATCATAGTCGAGCCTGAAAGTGCTAGTTGAATATGGAATTGAAAAATGTAATCAATTGTAATCTTACAATTTAGTTGAACATGAAGTCCAGACCGAAAGTTATTGTCGTGAATCCAAACGAAATTTGTCATAATTTGGGTGTTTCTCTGAAACGTTTAATAATGAGACCTCCATTTTCAATACAAATGTTTTGTGAAAATTGGGGCGTATTTTACGTTACGATTCTACTGGTTATTGATCAGACGTAGCCATTCAACTGGCGCCAGTAGGACGAAAACTATGGATGCGATTGCGTCCTTTACCAAGGCCTTTATCCCCCGGGGGAACTGGACTGGCCCCAAAAATCAGATTCAGACGATTCCTTTGAGCCACGCCACCTTATATTCTTGGTGGTGGGGGGAACTGGACTGGCCTGAAATCTACTCAAGAAGACACTCGACTGAAACCACTTTTGCGCCGCAGAAATGTTGAACAAAATCCTTCGGGAATCATTTTCAAAATTCTGCGATTCGAAATTTAGGATTCTGCGATATTGTGTTTGTTACGTATCAGAAATGTAGAAAAACATTTTCAATATAATGTTTTACATTGGCGATACCTGAATCATTTCCAAAATGTTTTTGCAACATGTTCCGACCAAAATATTTTAAAGGCATCACAAAAGTGAGGTTGCCATGCTGATCATGTGTAATGTTGTTGAGATATCACAGAAATGTGTCTACTGAAACGTCTTTTGGCAAACATTTTCAAGATGGGGATTCTGTGATATTCTCAGAAATGTTGAGAAACAGTTTCTATATAATGTTTTGCATTGGTTACATCTGAAGGATTTTCAAAATGTTTTTTGCAAAATATGTTGACCAAAATATTTTTGAAACATTTCAACATCTCCCACGATATGTAACATTGTAACGTTATTGAGACCAAATTGAGATGTTTTAGAAATGTTATGCGCTGTGTTGGTTATGAAGCATTTTACAGGGTCGTAAGTAGACATTCACACTTCAGCAGAAACCCCACTGTCTGAGAGACTGAGAAAATATTTGATGGATGGATGAGAATGGGAAGGGACTGATATTTACGAGTAAGACTTACTCGTATGAGTATACTTTGTATAAATACTTAGTATACTTAGTATGAATACTTATACTTAGTATGAATTCGATTTCTTAAAATATAATTTTAACATTTACCTACTTTATTAATTATTAATTTATTAATTCATAAATTATAAAAATCGATCCGCCTAGGTGGACAGCCGATGACGTCCGCGACGCCAAAAACGGCAGTCGGACGGAAATTCAACCTGAAACGGTTGCTTACTTTACTTTACTCATAAATTATTCAAAACGTCAAACAAATTATTGAAAACACGGACCACTTTTAGTTCACCACCACAATCATACAGCCAAAACTTTAATATTTGCACTAGTTCAACTCAAATAGTTAATTCACTTGTTCAATAGTTGATGCACTAGTTCAACACAATCGGTCTTCAAAGCGTTGTGAGATCCCGTTTTTCATCTATTCAATATACTAATTTTTGATGGTATAATAATTCCGTTCTTAAGTAATATCTAACTTATAGAGAAACATACGAATGAACTAATCTCCATAAGTAAAACTAAGTATTAAATTAATATAGTACTCATTCAAGTACGAGGTACGTACAATAGTAGTATTAAATTAATATAGTACTCATTCGTAGGTACGTGCAATAATTATTATGAGGGATGTAGGTACTTTTAAAATATTTAACAACTGCTCTTCGCAAATTGTATTGGAACTAAGTCATTGCAGCATTGAGACTCTCAAAAACATTTTTAGGCCATACCACAGTGTCACTACTAGTCTGAGTATGATTTGAATCATTTGGGTTTGATGGCATATGGAATTTTAAATGCCATCAAAATTGGAATTATAGTTGTGCCGGTGCATTCTTAAACATAGAAGTTGTTAGATCCAGTTATGTAATATTGATCCGAATTGGAAGATGGTCTAACGAATATTTGTGTACTGGGCCTTGGTGGCTCATTCTGACTCGAAACGAGGAACGTTAATAGACTGACGCGTCAGTACGTAGGGTTCAAGTTTCAGATTGTGACAAGTAAAATATCAAAACCCACTGCTTTGAGACTGTGACATGTGTCCTGTGCAGTCCCGGCCGATTCCTCCTGAACACTTTGATGGTAGGATACACTATCCAAGGGTAATATCTCGACATTGAATACACAAAACCTCGTACCTTCCCAATTGGCCGAAAGTGACCTAACGCACGTCTTCGATCCAAGGGCCAACAAGTATCAAACGTGAAGTCTTCTAACCTGAGGGACACGATTCAGGAAGTTTTGACATTTTATGTCTTTACTCTGGCACATAACTCGAAAAACGCTACACAAAAAGCGTCACACGAAATCGTCACGAAAATATTTCTGATGATTTTCGCTTACAACCGATTCGTTGCTACGGAACTTTATCTTCGCCAGTTATCATCGTACAAAAATCGTTCACCACTCGTTGTATAGCTCTCGATTTACCTAACCATATTACGTAACCATTGCGGAGTGCGTGGCCGACAAGCTGCGGTGTGAGCGTGATTGTTTAAATAATTGTTTACACACAGGTGATCATTCTCAATAATTTATATTGTCAACACGAGTGCAAGCTTCATATAAGTTTCTGCAAAGACATAAAATGTCCTTGGTGGTTACGTACTTGTACGAAAGCTGTACCCACCGTTTGTATTTTTGACATTTTATGTCTTTACTCTGGCACATAACTCGAAAAACGCTACACAAAAAGCGTCACACGAAATCGTCACGAAAATATTTCTGATGATTTTCGCTTACAACCGATTCGTTGCTACGGAACTTTATCTTCGCCAGTTATCATCGTACAAAAATCGTTCACCACTCGTTGGATAGCTCTCGATTTACCTAACCATATTTTACAAAAAAACAAAAATGCATTTCTGCCTAGTGGAATTTAACTTCTGTAATGTCTGGCTCACTCGTCCACCAGCGAGAGGTTACGACTACGTCAACGGGTAGATATGTTAACGAAGTAAGTAGCTACTTACCAAGGCCGTAAAAACGTAGCGTTAGCAGGAGTTTAGTCATTGGTGTTATGGAATGGTTCCGATCTGTAGGTGTTTCAAGTTGATCCTCGATAAGAGACAACACAAACAGAGCTGAAAGTTTGGATAACCTGAAGCGCGTAAGGAAATCAACATCGTCAAGACTGGCGAAATAATCTGGCCGGGGCTTTACACTGTACGGTCTCCTTTCGTACTGCAAAAACTCCACGAACTCCTCGTCGGTTCCATCGGAAGATGAAGAAGAAAACATTTCATTAAAATCATACAGCGACGAACAAAATAGCGAATTGGCTCTCAATATAACAATTGGAGAAGTGTTTTGATTGGGCAATTTGTACCAGCCACGCAGTGTTGCACCGGCGGGATGAGAGACATTTTTTTTGCCTCCTGTAAAATTAGTGTTTCGGAATTTAACACTCCGATGCTGGATCTGTCAGGACCACCTTGCAGTTTTTTTGGGCCTGTCCTTTTCTGTTCTGAGGGCGGGTGTCCATAAATTTCATCTGTCCTCCTGACGTGCCCTGTCGCTGCGGTTAGTGTAGTAACGAACTTTGAACCAAGTTGTCAGGTCTGCCATGGCGGCCTTGGATCTCTCAGATACCAGGCCCGCATTCCCGTAAGTATTTTTATTCAATTCAATTTTTTACCATTTTATCGTGTTATTGTGTGTTATATTCAGTAAGTGTTCATTTAAAAAAACCATTCCTTCTGCTGCAATTTGGATGTGAATAATGGCACTGGACCTCACAGATCCAACGCCAGCATTCATGTGTTTTAAAGTGGCAACATGACCTATCTCACTATTCGCTACTTTACAGGAGACACAAAAAACTGCCTATAAATTTATCTATCGTGGAGTATAATTTGATTTGATTTGCCTAATAATTTGATTTGATAATATAATTTGATTTGCCTATCTGGCGTGAAAATTATTTTTTTGTTGGGAAAACAAGTTTGTAAATAACTCAAAACCGCTAAAAATTGAGATGGATCATGTGGCTACTTAAACAGCGTTTATTATGCCCTTCCGGCTTTTCTTACCAGTCTTTTTCCTGAATCAATTCGTCCTTTTCGAAATGAATTAGTTTTGTTTCCAGAGAAATTCGATCCTCTCCAAAATGAGTTCGTCCTTTTACAATGATGCAACTAAAGACAGGGTAGATACCGTCGACAAGATGTGTGCAGCGTACTCCTCCGCAAGAATCACAAGAAGATGGCCCTTATTTCTTTCGATTTCTTGATATAGCTGGTATCAATGCGCAAATTGTTTAACACTCCAAAAACCCAGAAAAAGTGGAAAGAAAACGTAGGTACTTTCCTAAGCAACCGGCATATCAGTTGATGGGAGCTCATTTGAAAACCTGAACAGAGATCAGAAACCTTCCAAAATATGTCAAAGTGTTTGTACAGCGATATCGAGATGAGTCCTAGTCATTATCAACTAGTCAACCTAGTCATCAACCTAGTCATTATCAACTACCGTGTCAAGAAGTTCAACAAAAAGGTCCTTGCCACGTATGTCCAAGAAAGAAAAAAAAAAAAAATGGGCGACTTGTAACAGCTTCGTCTGTAAAAATCATTCGGAACGAGCTGTGAAATGTGCAAAGTGAACAACTGGAGGAGTTGCGTCCGATGAAGAAGAAGAATGAAGATTTCATTACCAAATTCAATTGTTTAATTTCATTATCAACTTAACTACCTGTTTTTTCATGTTAACAATTTTCAGTTACTCATTTTCACTCTTCAATAAATTTTTAATAGAAGTGAAATGGAAGTATCTGTCTGTTAGACCTTTTTTCTATTCATACTCGTAATAACGTTTATTCTCAAGTAACCTTGTAAAAAAACGTGCGGCCGACCTCAGTTCTGGTAGCGCCTGTTCGTGTGATTTGTGACCGAGCGCCCGCCGGAAGGTTAAAATGACAAAATGAAGGAATTCGTTGTTTGCAGACTTTTTTGCCAGCAGCTATTGCATCGAAAGCTATGGCAGCGGCTATGGTCGTTTTCTATTCAATGCTCAACGTGGCTGGGATAAATTCTCAGATTCTCTATGGAGGAAACGGTCATGAAGTGCTACGCCGACGGCTCTTTCTCCGCCAGCTCGGAATCAAACTAGTTGATAGCATTTAGTCGAACGGAGCATACTTCCACAATTACCTCGAACGATTTCCTCGAGGATAATGGAAATTTTGCCATCTCATCAAATGCCTTCAGTCTCAAATGTTGCTGCAGCCAACAAGACTGGCATACCATCGAGAAAGCGTTGCCATCCCTGCTTTGCAAAGAAGACAAGAAGACTGACAAAATACTCATGTAAGATGTGTTGTAAGCACTTGAACATTGGGCATTGGTTTGTCCAGCCGACTGTGCATGAAGTGATCCTGCGACAGGTAAGGTTTGAAAAAATCTTTACATGCAGTAATTCTATACGCTACTTCTTATGATCTCGTTACCAACTTTTAGGTATATCTTTTGCAACATCTTCAGAGTCTATATTTTGTACAATTACTTATGTATAGGATACCTATGTATAGGAAAGTTTATTTTATTTTTTTTCATAGTTTTATATGACTCCGTAAATTGGATGGATACAACTGCCTAAGAATGTATCAAAAGTTGTTTTTTATAGGAAATGATGTTCATCTAGTGTAAAATGTTAAGTACAAGTCCACAAAAGTTATCGAGACTCGTATAATATGATAAAATTACTTAAAATCTAATATTAAGATTGATGAAATCCCTATCCTTCCACAGACATCCATTTTTAGGTGAAATATGATAACATTGGGGGTGTGGATCTCACAGATCCAACGCCAGCATTCATGTACATTGGTATATCTGTAGTGAAGTAAATACTGAATAGTACATAGGACTGGGTGGCTTCAGATGGGCAACTTCTACAATACGACTGAGCAGCAGGATACGAGACATGAGCGAGGAAGAAGATCGCGATCAGACCCACTCGTGAAGAAAGCTCATGGTGTGTAAATACGCGTGTCAGGCTGATGGAACCTCCCCATCACCAACACCCTTTAGGGCGGAATTCATAGTCCTGCCTAAAGTAAAGAAATATCTAAACTTCCGAAAGTAAAGAAATATCTAAAGGAAATGCTTAGTCTGATTTCTAATTCATAGTCGTTGACTTCCGGAAGTCAAGAAAAATCTTTACTTTAGCAAAAAAAAAACTTAACTTTCGTAAGTTAAGAAAAATCTTTGCTAAAGTCATAATTTTTCTAAATACTCTTGTTGAACCTGAAGTTGGCAGCTCCGACGGTGGGTAACCAGCCAGAAGGTTGCAATTGTGTTTATATTTTGTACGTGATTTTATAGGTTTGTGACATTGAAAAGAGTTCAATTTGGACAGTTCAAACTTATTATCCCCTTAGGAACTGTCTAATAGTGATTGTGGGGTCGTCGAACTGTACTCAAGAGATGAAATCATGGGTTTTCCCAAATCCTTCAGCCCCGAGCATTACCAGTCTTCAAATCGTCGTCACCTCGATTTCAAACCGTTTGTTATTCCTGATTTTAAACATATTTGGCTTTCTCGACCCTGGTTTTAAAATATAGGGGAGAAGTGGAAAACAAAAAGGGCGATGCCGTGTCTGTGATGAAAAAAAGAAGGCATGGGAAAAGATAGCCGAAGAGTTCAACTGCTCGACAGGACAACGCTGCCAAGTAAGTTCAGCATTCATCATCTTTTTATTATAATTTAGGTGATAATAATGATTAACAGGACGTTTCCATTTGTTTTTCGACCGGTCACGTCGAGGCGAAATTGCTTGGTTAAGATGTTTTCCTCATATTAGAAAGAAAGTTCCTCGATCGATTTTCACAACCGTCCCGTCACGATATAATGAAATAGCGTAAAATTAATCATTATCATTATGATCTTTATGATAATGATTATTATCTTCACCTCAATGATAATTATCATTATGATCTGACTGTAGAACCGTAGGTCTACCGTTTGTTGTTAATGTTGTACCTAGTGGTCTTTCGTCGAATATGATACATTTATCTTCCATTTATTCTAGTAATGTTTCAATAAAACGAAAGGGTAGGGTTTTGAGCCTGTAAAGTTGTGGTTGGTTCTAAGCCGACAAGTCTAACGTTATGGATAAAAATAAGAACTGTCACTTTTCTTCTATATCATGCGTAAAGCGTCCGAAGATAAGAAAAAAATCATTAAAAAATCGTGATTTCCTGGACATTTTTCATTAAATAACCTGGAAGGAAGCATTCTAGACCCCAATATGGGGGTATATTCGGATTCGTTGTTCAATTTTCTATAGAAGACACATTTTTTGGGAATGTTTTGAGTTCTTTGGAAGGCTACATATTTTTTGAATTTTGGTCATATTTGAATAAGATATTCCAAACATCACAATCATATCAAACATCACAATCATATTCGACGAAAGACCACTAGGTACAACATTAACAACAAACGGTAGACCTACGGTTCTACACTCAGATCATAATGATAATTATCATTGAGGTGAAGATAATAATCATTATCATAAAGATCATAATGATATGGCGAAGATCATAATGGCGAATTTTGGAAGAAATATCTGGGTTTATGTAACATGTGATGTTACATAAACCCAGATATTTCTTCTAAAATTCGCCTGTTTAGCGTCATTCCTAAAATTTTGGACCCATTGCAAATTCGATTCAATTCACTCTCTCATTCATTCACATTATAGATTTAAAAAAAAAAATTAGTGTACTTTTAAACAAAAAATAACATAGTTCTCAGTGGTAATTTAATAAACTGTTGCAGGAAAGAAATCCAGCATGGATGACTTCGAGGTTCGCATCAAACAAAACCAACAATTCATGGAGCATGAGTGAAGGCGGAAGAACTGAAAAATGAGCTCTTCCAAAATCAAATCCGCCATGAAGAGGAACTTTGTCAATCAGGAAAAAAAAAAAAAAATACTCATAAAAAAATAAATAGGTTAGAGAAGGAATCAGAAATGTAATTACTTAACTGAAAACTGTAATTATACCTTGTTATTATACCATATAACTATACTTTATTACTATATTACCAGCATTATACTTCATTACAAACTTCATAATATGTGAAGCATATAATATATTATTATTATTATGCAAGTAAGTATATATAAGTAAGTATATAAGTAAGCAAGTATGCAAGTAAGCATATTATGTGGGATGTAGAGGATCTCGAGGTTCGGTCACAATTAAAGACGTGTTTTCCTACGTTTCGACTATTTATTCAGTCATTTACAAGGGCTACGACAGAAAAGATAGCACAATCCGGACTTAATAAAACTATTGGCTTAATTTGTATGGATGGGTACATGTAGCTAATATGCTAGGCGATTTTGTGTTCTTACTTACAGAGTGCAGGCTTCTTCCAAGTCGGCAAAATGCACCATTTACATAGCTCACTTAGGTTTAGGAGAATTACTAGTTAGGCCAACTAAAGCTGTGGAATTTGGATGTTTCGTGAGAGTATCAACACTATTTTTGTGAGGATTCAGTCTCAACTTGAGGTGGGAGTGGCCTATGAATGTTTTCCCACATTGACAAGGCATTTGGTATAGCAAATCTGATTTCATTGATGACACAAAAATAGTTGGATATGAAAGCAATAAATTTAAGAGGGAGATCAGGGAGATGATATTGATAGAACGAACCAAAGAATCAGTAGTTAATAAGAGATCAGATGTAAAGAATTTGAGCAAAGTATACAGTAATGTCATTCATACTAGTTTTAAGAAAAATCCTATGAGAACCAGTGTAAACCCTTCACCCAGTCATTAGTATACCTACCTACATATCTACAAACAGTACCTTTCTGCCCAACCCCCGCTAGTTTCATGTACCTACCGTTAGGCCATATATACCGTTATCCTCCAAATATCAGTGTAGTCTTTAGTTGTATAGTGGAATCCAGAGGCACATGTGCTCTGTAAGTACGAACACAAAATCGCCTAGCATATCAGCTACATGTACCCATCCATACAAATTAAGCCAATAGTTTTATTAAGTCCGGATTGTGCTATCTTTTCTGTCGTAGCCCTTGTAAATGACTGAATAAATAGTCGAATCGTTGGGAAACACGTCTTTAATTGTGACCGAACCTCGAGATCCTCTACATCCCACATATATATATCGGAATATGGTCGATAACCTTCTCCACACAAGTAAGTATATTATATACTTGTAGGTTCCTAGTTATACCAGTTGAATTATAATAAACCAAGCGTTACATTGTGTTCTTGTTTTGAATTGCATCAACTCAATTTGTTCTGTATTTGAAAATTGGGCACCTACTTAATGAATCATACAAGTTATTCACAAAAGTTTATTTACAAGAATTTTTCAAAATTTTTCTCTTTAAAAACTAAATAATGTATCTTACATTATTCTCAAAATGTAGGGCTAGCATGAGGGAAACAATCATAACCCAACATGAATATTTTTTCTCGGCATATGAAGATATGGCATAAAACCACAACCCTACCAGAACTTGTGTAAGGGAAAGCCTCTGTTATTTGGCGACCATGGATAATGATAGGTAATGATCAATCACGGTATCCTTCCGAAAACGGAATCTTCCCCTGAATTGCTCGTCGTCCAACATTTCCATAGGGTTCTGTGCATCCCGTATGTACCTATAATAGATCAAAATATTTCACTTCGTTGTATCTGCCTCATTAAAAATACCTACATATATTTGAACTTTCTATAAGTATAAAAAAGAAACACACACAAAAGCATGGAAAACAATTGATTGTTTTCCAATGAAGGTTGGAAAACAATTGAAAAAAAACCACTTCGCCAGGTGTTTACCTACCTTCGGGGCCTTCGAACTATCGTAATACGATCATCCTGGTCGTCGAACTCATCCCACTCATCATACTCGAAAATGTGTTGATACTCCATAATGAAATGAAAATGCGAAATGAAATGAAAGTAACAAACGAATGTAACAACGGAGATCTCCGTATCTATACTAATCACGATGACTTCAGTTAAGGAAATGCTTAAGGTAGGTTCCGAGCTACCTCTGATTTCGGTGCGAAAATGGGGCTGAAAGTAAAGTAACGACTTGACTTTCGGTCTATGAATACGGCCAAAGGAAATGCTTAAGCATTTGCTAAAGCATTTCCTTAGTGACTGACTATGAATTAGCTCAAGTCGCCGTTTCTCCTCACATCGTCACTTAAGCATTTCCTTTCAACTTAGTGAGGACTATGAATTCCGCCCTTAGTCTGACTAGACCTGAGGTCATTAATATTAATTTACGTCCAGGAGGTAGCCAAGGACCTTCATCCCTCTCCCCATCAGCCCTACTCCTTCCAGTCACCGTGATGAATTGGCCCTGGTTTGCCCATAGCCTTCATCCGCAGATGATGCTCAGCCTTCTGACAGCCCCCAAACGCCTCGCAATATATTGAAAGTAGAGCCCTTTACCCCACACCGCTCTCACCAAACCCCACCCATTTCTACCCATACAACCTCAATCGCAGGAGGCCATTCCTTCTCTATTCATAACCCCCCAACCCTAGCGCGGGGTCCAATAATTTGAGAATCTTTCGAGTGACCGCTCGCGACACCGAGGAATACGTGTCATCACATGGGATATTCGAAATGCCAGCAGTAACCAGGAACAGATTTCGACTTTGTTGCATTGGTTTCCTGTATCTATTCATAACACTGGTCCAACAAAAAAATGTGTTGTTTGGTGCAGAGGGGTGAGGGTTGTAGGGGTGGAGAATATTTAACGTAACCGCTTCAAATAACCTAATACTGTCTAGTAACCTAATACCAGATAACCTATTACCATAAAAAAACCTATAACTGAAATAACTGTTTTGAGAACTTGGGGAAAAGCCTTTGAGGGCCTCTTTGTTGCCGGCCATTCGGAATTCCGTGATAATAGGTTGGCTGGGACTATTCCAGGTAACACCAGAAAATAGGTTACGGGAAATGAATGCGTGAAAGGTGTGCGATCATAACTGTCGACAAGTTATTTAAGTGAGTATTGAGTTAGTTTTGAGTAACAACGACCGTCTGGTAATATGGTTGTGGTATTATTTTGGTAATAGGTTCTCGAATCGCCGGTCACCTATCACCAAATAATACCACAACCTATTACCAGACGGTGGCTGTTACTCGATAACCTATTACCAATAAATAATCTATTAACCTATTACCTACATGGCTCTGGAAGGTCTGTCTCTCAACGTAACCCAGACAAGGTGTTTTAGTAGGCTCAGCCCGAATATGAAAACCGTTTTTCGCTATCAGGTCCAGTTTTGGAGATATAGGTAGCTCATATTTTAGAAATACCCATTCAACAAATCCTCATTATTCTTTCTATGTTTTTTGATGAGCAGAATACGATGTGGTGTGTTTACTTAGTCAATATTACCGTTGTTTTCCGTGGAATGGAAGAAGACAACTTAAATCGGTTTTCAAATTTGGTTTCTGCTCTTCAAAAAACCTAGAAAGAGTGGATGAAGGTGAAATATTAATTGGGATTTTTTTAACACTCAAACGTAGCTAGAAAATAGCTATATGAGCTATATCTCAAAAACTGAACCTGATAGCGAAAAAAATCCACAGTCATGCAGCATGGCAATATGAGCAAATTTTTCAAGAAATTACTGGTTTTATGTAAAGTGTCTCCATTTTACTGGTTTTATAACAAATTTTATTTATTTTTTTGCCGAGTAACACCTCAGTTTATAGATTTTTCAGCACTGAACACGATGTTGAATTCAGAATGGCGATATCTCATTCCGTTATCAAATTAGTGCAGATTAACCACTGAAGTAGTCTCAAGCGAGACTCGGGTGTTACACGTTAGTTCATCTTCAACGTGCTCCAGTTTGAGAACGGAATTAGATATCGCAATTCTGTCTTCATCGTCATGTTCAGTTTGTTAGACAAACTTGATCTGTAAAGTTGAACTTTAATTTTTTTGTAAAGTCAACACCGACGTGTGGTGCGAGCATTGCATACAAGTTCGCCTACTTGCGACACCAGAGAAAAGTCATCGAGTCCACTAAAAATAATAAGAAAATTCGCTCACAAAATTCAGCAGGGGCCAAGGTGACGCTAGGCAGTCGTAAATATTTTAGGTTTTGTATGAGACACAATTTTTACACTGGGAGTGATTGTTCATTGCGAGTCTTCCAATTCGACGTGCCTGTCTGTCCATGTCAATACAAGCCCGGCATATGGACAAAACTCAAAAATGCGACTATTTTTTCAAGTTTGTTTTGCTTTGATAATCCTTTCATAGTGACCTCCATGATATGAAATAGTGTCTTTCAATCCTCTATTACAAAAACAAAGGATAGAAATTGTGATTGAACAAATTGCAGATCTTTCTCAACGAGACCGTATCAGTTTTGTAGTTTTGGTTTATCTTCGATAATGAACCGTTGGAATCGCCCAAGAAAAAAATTACCCCAAAACCAGCTGTTCCCCAGAAATTGGCGCAAACGATTAGATTCTTGGATAACACCTGTTAAAAACTCTACAAATTCTTGACACAACGGTTTATTTCCTTCTTTGCCCAGGTCACGCTTCCACCTAACCTCGACCCATGTTTAAATTAATCTTAAGTCTTAATCATTTTATAGTAAATTGGGATGATGAGCTAGAGTCTTGCAATTATTGCAAGACTCAAGCTAATCATCCAAATTTAATTGGTTTAAATAAATAGGTATTATTTGAACAATGTTACAGACAGGAAAGCTAGTGAATGTTGCATTGTCATGCTGTTCTGAAGTATATATAAAATTTCAAGTCTCTAGCTCATCGGGAAGTTGAAGAAAAAAAAGTTGTTCAAACTTGAACTAAAAGTTACATATTCGTTTTGAACCCCTTCCCCTTGACCTAGGGTTATGAACATTTTCAAGGATCATCGTGGGTGTGGTCCGGACTTACCAACCGAATTTCGTAATTCTAGCACATCGCCAACTGGGTAAAGTGTCCCGGGCGAAAAATTCGACTCTCTGAATGTACGTGTCTTAAAACGTGAACCAGTAAATTTTGGGGTGGCGGTAATTTTCGAATTTTCGGGTGATTTCAAAGGTTCATTATCGAACTGGTGAGTGGAAGGAGAGAATTTCGCAACTTACTCCAATTTTCAAAGGTCTAACAACAAATATTCTAACTGACCTTTGTTTCCGTGAATACAAAGATATAGGGATGAGTTCAGAGTGCCCAGAAGTGGACTGGTACTGAAACGGTTCTCCAAAATGTATGTTCTCACAATTTTGAAGCCGTTGCAGTAGCGCCTTTTCCTCGAGAATTCCCTGATATAAGTAGAGCAAGAGAATTTAGTGTCAGACTCGAATGCTCTACAACGGATTTGTGTTCGGCAAAGTTATCTATAAATTCCTTGCTGAACAGCCCAACTGTAATTGCCTTGTAATTCCTTCGGAAATTCGTTAAAAGGAAGGAACGGGGGACATTCACGGGGCGCGCTGCTTATGAATTGGCGTTTCCTCCATCTTCCAGGTGGTTATAACTTCGGTGAACCTACTGGTTGAGAACTACCGGTTTGTACCGCAAATTCAACTCTAGTGCCTGCCCTTTCATTCCGCTCCGTTCAGTCACATATACTCACACGCCGGCTACTCACTCGACTGGGGAATGAGCGCTTTATATTATTTACGTCGCTCCAATTAATGTAAAACCCTTGCGCTTTGTTGACCTCCGACCCTCCCTCGTCAGCCATCCATTTTTCAATTTGTTCAACACTTCTAAAACCTCCGAAAAGCGGTTCATCTAAATATTTAACCAGTTTATATAGACTGTAAAGATTTTAGCGAGGCCTCAGCCCCCACCCGTGTTTGTTGGTGATGAATATTAGAAAAGTTTCTCGTCTTTCCTTTCTACTTCTCGCCTCCTTTCCCTGCCCTCTCATCCGAACAGAACCATTTCGAGGTTCACTTTCTTACTCGTACTTTCTTGAGTGGGATTTTGAATACCTGATGGGAGGAGATGAATCGACATCGGAATCATTTCAGACGTGAACTGTTTTCCATATAAAGCGGGAGGACGTCGACACTGAAACCACAATCCTGACGATATTTCGATTCCGCGCACCGCCCTCCACCGCTCGATGACTATTTTTTAGATGTTCGATTGATTGAACGTCGAATACCCAAAAGACCTGGCACTCGATTGTAATAGCAATTGAGGATTAGTGGAATCAAAGCCGCGCTGCTTCCAAGTCCAACTAATCGTGATTTATTCGGGGAAAGATATTTGTTTCGTGCGATCAAATTTTACGTTGTAGAACCTCCTGAATCCGTTTCACTAATTTCAATAATATTTCTGGAACTCGCTCAAATTCAATTTCAATACGAGTTTTTTTAATGTATATTTATTGCGCCAAGTAAAGTTATAAGCAATATTCGTATGCTGAATTTTAAATTAAATGTTTGAAACTAAAGTACCTACATCACTTAGTCTTATATTATTCAGACGTTTTCACATTAGTTGAGCAAGCTCATGCGGTCTGGTATACGTATACGTTTCAATCTTCGGACCTGTGTCTAGGAGTCGGACAACATCCTCGTTGTCGTGATCTTGTAGCCTCAATAAGTGGTTGGTGGCTTGGTGGCGTATGACCTCATTGATCGATTCAACTTGAAGCTCGTAGTGTAATCGTTCGTTGCAAAAGTATCTGTATGCATCTGTGCATTAACGTAGTACATTATTCTGGAAGCGCTGAATAATGAGGTGATTGCTAGGTGACCCACAATTGTGCACCATAAGTCTGGTGTCTAGTCTATTTTACGCAACTCTTACTTGCGCAAAACTGCGATTTACGTACGATCTAAACTTATCACAGCCGAACGCAGCTTCCGAAAGCGTCGCGAGAGATAGTAGGTTCCGGGCGGTTGGCAGAATCGTCCAGGTTCTCGGCGTCGCGCAAGGGATACGTTGGTTGAAAAAATCACGGTACCGATACGCTCTATCGAATTGGGATTGACGAAAAATCTCTCCAATTTTTTAGGGGTCAACTAACATTTTCTAGATCGACTCCGATATTCTACGAAAATGACTGACAATATTGAACCAAAACACATTTTTACCAATGCAGTCCAAAACTCATTACTGAATCCTCCCTTATTTCGCCCTTATTTCGTACTTGAGTATTCAGTTATACTGGAGTGAGGCCGCGTGTAGTTGTGATTAAATAACGCCTTTTACTATAATAGTAAAAGGCGTTATTTAATAATTGTGGATGGCGGATGAATTGGTTCCATTGCAGAGGAACACACAGGTGATGAATACATCACGCGCGAACGGTTAGAAATAGTTGAATCTGAGAGTGGAGCCGGAAAATGTTCACCGGGGTAAATCTTGTATACTCGTCTTGACTAATCAACCTACCGCATTTGCTCGGGCTTTAACTGTCATTAGCACGCTGAAACAACAGCACGGGAGCTGAATGATAATAGGGACAAAACAATGGGCGAGGGTATAGGAAAGGATGGCGCATGGACAGTTGCTTTACACCATATTTTTTCTCGTTAATTAATTCGGACTTATTTCAATGTAATTACCTCGCAAAACCAATAGGAATAATATTGATAGCTACATCTTAGAGGCGGATAATATGAGTGAAAACGACCACGAAGATATTTCAACACTTGAACATGTACTTTGAAATGGATTGCCTCTACTCGGAGTTTTTGTGGATATTTCATGGAACACTTCTTGGGCTAGGCATGGTTAGCCATGCCTAATACGGCTATTTCTTGGTAATAGGTTTTCGAGTAACAGCAACCTTCTGGTAATAGGTTGTGGTATTAGGTTATTTTGGTAATAGGTTACCGGCGTTTCGGGAACCTTTCCAGCGCCCAACGCGGACTGGAAAACCCAAACCCCTTTATCTCCTATTACCAAAATAACCAAATACCACAACCTCTTACCAGACGATCGCACACCTTTCAAACATTCGCTTTCCGTTACCTATTACCTGGTATTACCTTGAATAGTCCCAGCCAACCTATTATCACGGAGCCCCGATTGGCTGACGACATAGAGGCCCTCAAAGTCCTTTCCCCCAAGTTCTCAAAACAATTATTCTAGTAATTGGGGTTTTCTGGTAATAGGCTAACTAGTATTAGGTTACTGGACAGTATTAGGTTATTTGAATTGGTTACGTTAAATATTCTTCACCCCTCTCGTGGGTACGTGAGTCCTGCTAATACTTGGACCATCTTCTCTCTCAAATGCAGGCAGATAATGAAAAATAACCCTTAACACCATGAGATTTCCATACGATTCATACGCCACCATTCATGGACCACCAGCGACCCGTTACTCAGAGCTGATGGGTTTTGTCAAAGTAACTTTTCGGATCATTCGTTACCGAAGTATCAAACCCCCAGCACCGCTTAATTCCAGGATAATAACAATGCTCGATGAAACCTCCCACTTCCCCTACAGTTTTGGTTTTTCTTATTCAATAATTAGCCAACGTTAAGCCCTAGAAGTAGTCAAATAAGCTGAATCGTGATTCAGACCAGATGCACGTGTCGAGTCTCAGTTCTTCTGACTATAAAACAATCGCACCAATCAGTCTACAGATAATCAGGAAGCAAGAATTCAGGAAGTAAGATGAATTTATTCAACATCAATATGTGGTAGTTCAGTTCAGTGAAGGTGAACAGTTCATAAAGGATGTTGAAGGTGAATTTTTGAAAGCGAACATTTTTATTATTGGAATTCTCAACAGAGCGAAAGACAGGATTCTTTGGCCTCAAGACTAATTATTTACAGAATATATAAATTCATGGCATAATATTAAATATTAAATTTGTAAATTGTACATTGTAAATTTTACAACAGCAAAATACACAGAGGGCCAATTGGGAAAAGGCGTTCAATACGGGTATATGTAGTTAATATGGCTGATTATCATCGAGGTGGCCTATACCGGTTTCAAGCCTAAAGTTTAATATCATCTTTCATAACAGAATTTAAAAAATCGGCCGTCTTGCAGCATGACAATACGAGCGAATTTTCGAAGATATTACTGGTTTTAGGTAAAATGTCTCTATTTTACTGGTTTAATAACAAACTTTGTCTCCATTTTTTTGCCGATTAACACATCAGTCTATAGATTTTTCAACGCTGAACACGATGGGAAGTCAGAATTGCGATATCTCATTCCGTTATCAGATTAGAGCAGATGAACCTCGAAGCTCATCTAAAGAAACCACGTTTCTTCATGTTCAAAGAGCTCGAATTTGACTAAGATGTCGTAATTCTGACTTCACCATCGTGTTCAGCCTATAAACAAAACTTCAAAATGCGGTATCACTTGTCAGACTGTTGAATATTTGGACTTTATGGGTAGTTTGCCCGCCTTAAAATTCCCCTAAAACCCCCCCCCCCCTTAAAGTGGTCTAATTCTGCACATCTACGAACTTGGCCTTTCGATTGCCCAGACAGATTTTTTGTGTATAATTGAACTTTTCATCTCAATTCTATCGAAAGTTATCTTGTGGAATAACACATACATACCTAAGTATATAATGTATAGGTACTTATGTAAGTGGCATTCCACACGATAACTCTCAATAAAATTGAGATAAAAAGTTCAATTTTGCACACAAATGCACACAAATGATTTTGGTGTCTTTTGGCAGTGAATTTAGGATGGTCTGAAACGGGTTTTGGATTTTGTTTTCGGAAAACTGCCAATTTTTCAAACACGCGGCCAAAACATGTGGAATTGTCCAAATATTTGCCGTATATGGCTACACAACCAAAGTTATCAAAAAGTGGAAAAACGAATTAAAATTATATATAATATATGAATGTATAATAAGTTTGACGTTGTTTAAAATACCCGGTCGGGTTTTGGGTACGTTAGGGAATAGCCGTTGTATCACTTGGCCGCTGAAATACCTGAACATTGTGCGTCTTATCTAGAGACAACGCTTATTCTATGTGTCCTGTCGTCCACTTACGGCCACCGACGGCAGCACAGACTTATCAGCAAACGGATGGAGAAAATGCGCAATTCTGAGATAAATCTTGGCGATTGAAGTTGATTAATTCGGATGCGATTAATTCGTAGACACCCTGTGTCGAACATCGACCGTTGACTCCCTGTCATTATTCCAGTGGTTTGGAGCTCACTCGACTGCACAAACTGGTTGAAGGCGACACCTGACAAGACCAACCTAATGCTGCTGGAGGCTCGATATCAGACATTTAGTATTCGCGAATTCGACGTGTAGTGAGATCCCGGTACTTCCAAGATACATTAGTTATTACCCATTAGATCGGAAAACGAAAAATCCGTCCGCTCACCGACAAACATGACGTTAACATTTACTCGAAACTTTGGCGTTCGGGCTTAGAGTTGGACCGTGAGTGATCCCAGAAACTATTCATAACCCAACATCGAAATAGCTCGGAAACTCCGCGTCGAACGGTAAAATTGTTTCTTTTAATCCAAACTTGAAAGGATTTTCTGACATTCTGTTCGTAGGTGGTTCTCAGCAGGCAGGTGCAACTGATAATCCATAAATCACACGGATCCGCCCGGATTTCACTTGGAAAACTGAAGGGGCCAGTACTGAGCTAGTTAGAGACTCCCTTCCACTCGGAGAGAACCACGTAGTGACCTAATTCAACGAGCGCACAAAATTTTCACCTGGGGAGTCAACTTATTCCGTCTTCTCAAGGGAGTTACCAGGGGGTTATACACTGATCCATGCATGTACTAATACACAGTTGTAGAGCTACAGACATTCCATTGTATCCCAATCCAACTATAATTACAATAAAAAAATCACAATGATTGAGGTTTAAAAGAATAAATGTGTTATAGGAGTAATGTTGTCCGGGATCCAGAATGATATCAAAAGATCCACAGTCATGGAACATGGCTATAAGAGCGAATTTTCGAATGAATAATTGGCTTTATGTAAAATGTCTCCATTCTACTGGTTTTATAACCAATTTTGTCTCCTTTTTTTGCCGAGTAACACCTCAATTTATAGAGTTTTGAACGTTGAAGACGAAGGTGAAGTCAGAATTACGATATCTCATTGCGTTATCAGATTACAGCAGATGAACCGTGATGCACATCTCAAGAAACAATCACTTTTCTTCACGTTCAAAGTGCTCCAGTTTGAGTACGTAATAAGATATCCAATTCTGACTTCAGCATCGTGTACAGCCTTTGACAAATGTCGTGTCAATTGTCAGAATGTTTCATTTTTGGAATTTATGGGTAGTTTTCCCTCCTTAGAACTCCCCTAAACACCCCTCAGAGTGGCCTGATCCTGCCCATCTACGAACTTAGATTTTCGATTGCTAAGACAGATTTTTTGTGCAAATTTTAACTTTTGATCTCAATTCTATCGAGAGTTATCGACTGGAATGACACACATAGGTTCACATATTCACGATAGTCTGAAACGGATTTCAGTATACAAATTTGTCGGAAACACGAGTTTCAAATATTTTGGACATTGAGAACAGTAGCTTCCTCTTCTTTGAAATTTCGCTAATGGTTCAAATAAAGATCGCGCTTGAATCAAGCTAAGGAAAAAGACACAAACTTTATTGAATAAAAGAGTGAATAATTAATGATAATTCCTAATAATAATTAATCTATCATTTAGTGATCAAGGCAGAAGAGTGATCTGCACAAAGAAGATAGTAAACTGCTGTGTCGAAATTTTTCAGAGTTTTTATACTGGGGAACAGCTGATTCAACAACACATGGTTTTGTGATACCATTGTTAGTCTGAGATACCTTTCATGTCTATGGAGAGAAGGTACAAAACGATTCATTATATAAATATGAATGAAATGAAAAATATTTATTTCTTGAATAATTACTCTATTCTTAATCCATATGAATAAATCGCTAGGCTAATCACTATCGCGTGACAAACGTTTTTTCGTGTGGTATTGGGAGTGTGATATAAACAAAAGGGTGACCCAGTTGTGAATGAAGTTATTTTTCAACTTGGTCAGATCCAAATTCATGGGTTAGTCCATGTGTTAATACGATGATGGTATTACGGTCGAAAATATCAGGCTGCTGTCTGAGGGGCTAATAATATCTATTTCCGTGCCGTAATTACCCGCGTCAATTACTTCATGATAAATTGGGTACCTTTAGAGAACGGTCGGGTCCAGATAAATGTTTGTGAGCGTGTGTAATATCAATGATGAGTGTGTGTGTGTGTGTTGGAATGAAAGGGTAAATTCAATCGTGAAGAGGGAGGAGGCTCGCTTCATTGGCTCCAATGTATGACGACCATACACCGAAAAAAAACCCGTATCAGAATCAAGGGGTTGGATAAAGTAAGGGTGAATACGAATCGTAAAAGACTGTAAAACTCATGTGGAAGAAATGGCGTTTCATCGAATTCCTTCTTCGATGATTGGTATGAGGAATTCGGTCTGCGGTCTTCGGGGGTTTCCAAGTGGAGAAGAGCGATGCCAAATAGAATAACAACTGGTTTTATGTAAAATTTCTCCATTTTACCGGTTTTATAACAAATTTTGTCTCCATTTTTTGTCGAGTAATACCTCAGTTGAACACGATGGTGAAGTCGAATTGGGATATCTTACTCCATTATCAGATTAGAGCAGATGAAACTTGAAGAATATCTCAAGTAACAACGACGTTTCTTCACCTTCACAGTATTCCAGTTTTGGAAAGGATCAAGATATCGCAATTCTGACTTCACCATCGTTGTTGAAAAATCTCTTTAAAATGAAGTGTCACTTCTCAGACTGTTTCATTTTTTGAATTTATGTGTAATTCAAAGCCGCAGCCACAAATGCGGTACTTGGCAAACATCGAGCAAAACTTCGACCAATCTCCGAATGTGTGGCCAGGCGGTTGTGTATTTGCCAAGCGAGTGCTCGCCTCGGAAGCGGTTTCTTTCACACACCAAAGGAGACAGACATTTCGCACCTCAGGAACAGGAGTGTGACAAGTCGAAAAATTCGAATTTCGAGTTATACCCATAGGCAGACAGATCTTGAAGAGCCCTACAAGAATATTCATTATTATATTCACCATCGAGTTCAGTATATATTTACTTGTCAGAATGTTTAATTTTCGGAACTGATGAGTAAGTTTTCCCCCTGAAACTCCCTAACCCCCCTTTTAGCGTGGCCCGATTCTGGCCATCTACAAAATTAGCCTTTCGATTGCCAAGAATGATTTTTTGTGCAAATTTACACTTTTTATCTCAATTCTATCCGGAGTTATCGTCCGGATCGACACATACCTACATAAATATATAAATACTTGCCTGCATTGCTATTGTTGATGCTGGAATGTTTTGCAAATTTGCGAGTTTAAACGTGCAAAAAAGGGTAAACAATCATGGAAAATCATTGGAAATGAATATAAAAAATCCAAGATAGTAATGTAACCACTCAAAACGTTTTCTCAATTTATCCAACAAAATTATTCAGAATTTTTCCAAGTCGCTAGTTGTTGATGGAGAAGGTGGCTAGACTTCCTTAGAAACAGTAATTATACGTCGCTTCTCTAAAAAAAAAGTAATTTAACGACATTTTCAGCATATTTGGGACTCAAAACTTCAAATACATCTCCCAACATTTTTTCCAACGTTCGCTGGGGTGGCCTTTCTCCAGTTTGTATTTTTTTCCGCAATTAGCGGTTCAATTCACCCCAGCAATAGATTGTCGTTATCCTTAGACATTTGGCAGAAGTTCTTCAACTTCCTAGAACCTTCATCCTTTGCTGAATCAGCCCACATGTCTGAGCCATCATAGCTGCAAGAAGTATCAATTTGGGTAATTTCTTAAAGGTTCTTAATTTGATTAGTTTTAAAAAAAATTGTACATACTGTGCCCTGCTCCTGTTTAGCGACATCATCCACCATCAACTTCTCATTGGTTTCCTTTTCTTTTTTTCCCCTTGAGAAGGAGACTACCGCGCAATACCACAAATGCTGCCGCCGCCACAACAACTTCCTGATACCGCTGAACAAGAATGCTCGACAAATATTTGTACGTGCTCGGTCTATGCTCGATATTTGGCAAATCCCGAATTCGTGGACAGGGTGCAAATTCAATCAAATATTCGGTACTTGGCAAATACCGCATGTGTGGCCTTTAGAGTGGCCTGATTCTCCCCATCTACGAACTTTGCCACAGATTTTTCGTGCAGATTTGAACTTTTCATCTCCATTCTATTAAGTGTTATCGTCTGGAATGATAGATATGATTTTTAGTGTCTTTTGGTAGTGAATTCAGGATGGTCTCAAAATAATGTAGGTATGGGAATGTTTTGGGAATTCAAGTTTTACAATTTTAGGACCGAGAACAATAAATTATTTTTCCTCAAAAATTCGCTAAAAGGACGAGGAAGTGACGTTACCGACTTTGAACAAATTTAAGCACATACAAGGAAAAAGAGCCACATGACATCAGAAATAATCTAGTAGGTAAGTAAAGTAATGTAATAAGGCACAGAAGTAATGTAATTACACACTGGAACGTCAAATAGTGTTCTAATTATAGGTATTTTGAGAGAAAGGAAATTCTCGAAAGAAAAACATCGAATGTTTTAAAACATCTCCCCTCGATACTTTTCACACTCACTCATTCTTCCAAATGAAGAATTGATGAACTGGGGATGGATATCTCCATAATAATCAGAGTGGTTATTTAATTGTTTATTTTGGAACCTCGTGATATGATTTGTAGCCGCGGCTGTGACTTTTAGCGACGAACTTAAAGTCGTACGTTGTAACTCGTATGTCACGGAGTGTGTGCTCCTGGGGTTTCATTACAACAGAGTGGGCCACCAAGACCTCCATGTGGTTTCTCCCGAGTTTTCTTCCCTCGACCCCGATCTTCCTCAAACCCATGAAAATTGTAGCGGTCAGAATACATATTCAAGTTTCCATCTCAACGCGGTAAAGTAGTTTTGGTGACTCGCTCATCTTTATGAAATGTTTCTCTCTCTCATCGCTACCTGGTTTGTTCCTTCTTTGCCAGCTTTTCGAGTATCCGAGTACACATGACAGCAAATGTATAAAATATTGAAGCCCTCGCGGGCAACCTTATGATAGGGCAGCCTAACCGCCCTGCGGTCACTTCATGACCTCGCCATCCACCATTACCACACACGCATGAAACTACCTACAATAAACGCGAGCTTCTCCGGTGAATTATTCGCCAAAACGAGGATAAACGGTCACTCCCCAACAATCTAACCACCGCCAAGTGCTTCTTGAAGAGGATCTACCGTCGTCGTTGATGTGTCCACTGTGTAACCGCCATCAATAATGAATGCCAATGAATAATTCTTCTCGTCAGAGTAGAATGACCACTTGAATAGCCATTTTCCGCCGTATTATTCCCATCGATGGCTCATTTCGACAGCTCTTTCCCCGCTGTACGTACACTACAATGATATTTTGTTCATGTTACGCGTTACCATATAAGTAATGAATGATTCTTCGTTCCCACCCATTATTCGTCATGTAAACCGTCGGCACACATTCCCCTCGCATTCAAGTCAATGAGGGTATTTATCTAAGGTAACCATTTCACCAATAGGTATAACCTCATCAGATCATGCAGTACGTATGACCGCATGACCGAATGTTAGATTTTGGGTCATAACCTAGCAATTTGGCCTGGACGATCTTACAAAAATCAAATGGAGACTTTTAGCGCTTTCAGCAGTATATCCCTTCAAACACGCACGAGTCCCCCGTGTTTGCCTGTGACTTCTGGTGTGTTGATCACAGGCAACAAGATACACTAGTAGCTGTGTCAACCTTAGGTGCACAATTTTGGTTCACTAATAAGTATCTCAAGATGATAAATATCTCAGGCTGTGGTTGAAATGCGGGAAGGGGGGCGGGGGGATTAGACCGCACTATAGAAGCGCCAAGACATCCACTAAGAACAAGGTTAAGTACGAGAAATTGATCGAAAAATTGAAGAAAAAAAAAAAAAATCAAAATTCATTTGAGATCGTGCTCGCTTATTTTACATGTTTCAACTGCGATGTTTAAAAATATATTTGATTAATTTAAAAATCGGACGACGAGGGGGCTTTATCTTATTAATATAGTGAATTTAGAAATGAATTTCAACACAGCCTGAGATATCCTTTTCAACCTAGGTCGTGCAGGCCCTTAACAGAGGTATTCTTTCCCTTATTCTCCCCAATTGTTCAACTTGTTTAAGAAATTGTTCAAATCATATTGAAAATCGTTCAATGCATTTTGAATAGTGTTTAATTCATTTTGGAAAGTGTTTATTTAATTTTGAAAAGTGTATAATTCGGTCTGATAAAGCTATATATTCTTTTTTTGTAGTTGAGTGTCGTTTAACCGTCTGAGGAAGCAGATTTCAGAGTATATTTCGGGTAGGGATCACTGTTTTATTTAATAATACACAGGTTTACAATATCGAAATCGAAAAATAATGAACATGTCAAAAATCTTTCTTATACGTTGAATTCTTATACACTCAGGATATTAAATTTCTGTTATCCGTTGAGTTATAGAAACCAGAGGGTAAAATTAGGTGCAATGCTATGCACGTGAAGCACGTTACCAGCTTGGGAATCGAACTCGAGACCCCCTCGGTACTAACTTCGCTCTAACGCGTAGAAATTCTAATTCAAAAATATTTTATTGACATAAGGGTATATACAATGATTATTTAACAGTGTCTTAAGATATATAAGTCTGAACAATATCGGCCTGTCGGCCTTAAATGTCTTTTGGTCTTGAGCGGTAATGTATTTAGTGTCTTAACTTAGGGGTGGAAGAGTGAATTTTGTGAGAGAAAGTGTAAAACTTTCGAGGTGGGGGTGGGGGTCTTATAACTAGGGCTATTTACATATTTACAAATTTTGAATTCTAAAGGCTATTTACATATTTACAGATTATGGATTATTCACAAAGATAATGCAGAGTTTGCTTGGGGATTCAGAATACCTACAATTACTGGTTTCAATAAATTCAACCATTCACTTTCATACGGAGTTTATAGTATAAAATAGGAATAGGGACAAATAAGAAGTCTTCAGAATGTGATGAAACCGTTTGAGATGGGAATACTCCCAATAATGGACTAACGGAAATAGGAACACACTAACTCCGCATCTGTTTCATTTGGCGCTAGTGATCTGTTTCATTACTTTTCATGCGAGAGACCGTATTATTCCTCCCTCCTGTTGAGCTGGGGATGATATTGTATCGCAGCCCTTGTTTTGGGGAAAAGCAGTTCCTCGGTCATGATATTTCATCGACTGCTACACGCTCTTAACTCTTTCACGACCTCACCCCACTTCCTTCCTCCCCATCCAATCACTCTCTAGCTGGCTAATCTGATCCAAAACTTGGTCCTCCGGGCCGGTTGAATGCGTGCACCCTATGTGTGTTAGTCGATGTGTAAGTTCGGGGGTGACTGTGCTTGTGCCAGAGTGGGAATCAGCATGAATAATTTATGCGAAATCGGACGATGGCTTTCCAAAGTTTCGCCCATCGACGGAGTCACATCGCTCGCCCTCCTTGAAACCGATGTCGACGGCTTTGTGTGTCATTTCATTGCCGGTTCGTAATATCAAGAGCCCTATAGGTGTTTTGATTTCATATCGGACTAACTAACAATAATATTGAATATCAATCGAGGAAAAAGTCGATACTGATCTGGCTTCACTGAAAACGAATTGGGTGAGCTTCCACATCGCTGAATCCTCTCATAAACGGGTGACACCAATATTTTCGTTTAGTATTTCCAACAGTGTACCATTGGAATCGACCATAACATTTTTTTCAACACCCCTCAAAATTGGTGGGCTAACGTTTCACGAACACAGAACCATAAACACGAATAAACCAAAATTTTACCCCTTCGCGGCCATTCTATTTTCGGGAATTCGATTTTTGGTGGGTACTTCTTGCTATAATTAGACCGTTTTATGCAATAATCATCTAAGTGCCGAAAAGCTGATTTTGGGAAACACATATTCAAAACATAACTACTGATTCTATACATCATAAAAGTGCGGTACAATAAATAGCATTATGTTACGTGGAGGAGCTCCTAAATATGTGTTTCCCAGAAACCGCTTTTCGGCACTTAGATGGTTATTGCATAATACGGTCCAATTGGCGACTTAGGTATAAGTATGACTTAATGAATTATACCTACACGAAGAATTAAATTTGAAGTCTTTCATTATTAGGTCAGCCATTTAGCGTTGTCCTAAAATTACGAAATTTGGTTCGCGGGTTCGGACCAGCCCTTCAACGGACCATGAAACTTTTCATAACCCTAGATCAATGGAAAGGAGTTAAAAACGAATTTTGAAACTTTAAAATTACAACTCTCGTAAAAAATTGAGGGTGAATAATGCGTCACCCTGTCCGGCTTTGTTCATTCTGGCCCGGTTGTATAGAATTAGGACATTGGTGTTGATATATCGAAATAATAAATAATAATAAAACAATAATTTTTAATAAATCATAATATATAATTATAATTGTCCAATATTAATAATAATAAAGTAATTATTTATTGCCGACGTTGGTAAGTCTTTCTCAACGTATTCTCTATCATTCAGAGATTTAGACAGAAGGGTGATCTGCACAAAGAAGGAATTAAACCGTTGGGTCAAGAATTTGAAGGTTTTTTAACCAGAATATGCATTGACAGAGCATTATTATCATCGTTATGATTTTTCCACCACAGTAATGCCAAAGAATATGTTTGCCAAATTCACTGTTGATCAGAATAAATTTTATCCCCCCAAAAAAATTATCCCTTCAAAAAGACAGACGACCTTATTGGATGTCAACGGTTTGATGAATTCCCTGATCATAAGTCATGCTCCTGGTGAATGGAGCCTCTTTGTGGACTCATCGAAGCTCAGATTGAAAGCCGTTTTGCTTGGTAACCTTCTCCCTTCAATGAAAGAAACTTAAGGGACCATGAAAGTACTTCTCGATTTAATTTAATACTGAGTTCTCAAGTGGCAGATCTGTGACTTGAAAGTAATTGCTCTTCTTTTAGAATTTTATTCAGGCTATACTAAATACTGTTTTTTTCAAGCGCTTAGTATGTGGTCGGTGAATTGATCAAACGCTGGATTCGGGTGCGTTGAGATCGTGGTAAATTATCTCTGGAATGTTCTTGAGATTATTTCTTTTATTTCGGGAATGTCCGAGTCCCGGTGAATCACAGAGTTCCTCACATACCATTTGGTGTTTGTGATCAGACGTAAAGCTCAATTTTGTTGAACCTTTACCCCTTCTAATTTGGGTGGCACTAACTAGCCTTACGGCCGAATGTTTATACTTAGAATACTTTCTTATAGTCCGAGTGAAGCGAAGACAGTTGGATGTTAGTATTTCCTAATGAATTCAAATCGCTGCCCAAAAATTCGGTAGAGCTACGAGTTTTATTGTGCAATTGTACCAGTATGATTTACGAATTTTATTAGGTGCGGCTCGAGTAGGTCATTTTGGGGCGCCAACTGACCTAACCAAGTATGAACGGCCTCTCAGGATCCAGATCATCTGTGTGGGTCCTCATATCTCATGCGGACCCACACAACAAACACCGATTCCTTTTGCTCAAAACACTGAAACTGCCACTTTTCCATCACAACAACACGCTAACTCGGTTAACGTTGGGAAGTCAAACTGACTGGTGGCAGCTTGTGTGAAAGAGTTAAATTGATTAATGAAAAGTTGAAGTTCAATGACGGCAACGGTCGCATGTTCATAAGTTCAATCAAGTTTTGGTTATTTGATCAGAAAATTGTCTTGTTACCCCGTTGAGGCTAATTGTGAACAAGAGGAGGGCGGTCAAGTTGTCTCGCTGGCTGATTGATGGCATCGCTACATATTTTCTGGGTTAATTGCTTGTACAAAAGACTCCGTTTTCTGCATATTACTGCCAAATTTACTTGACATGTAGGACTTCGTGTATGTTATGCATTTATAACTGCCATTTCTGTTGGAACGCAAGATGATTCTCAGATGTTTCTACTTTGTCTGTGGCCACCTGTTTGCTTTTCCCGTCAAGTAGCGCCAGATTCCGCACTTAAGAGAGGAATACGATTTTATGGTGCGTACCGGTTAACATCCTGTTAGGCGGATGGGGGTCGGAACATCCGTCTAAGAGGCGGACATCACCGTTTTTCAAATACAACGTATTTATTATAATTTATCATAGTTTTTCATTAATAGGTAGTTTTTGTAACAATAATAAATGAACACGCATGATAGAACAGTTTTATTTCACTAATTATTGCCCCACCTGTACGGAAAATTGGTCGGCAAGAGGAAGCAAATAATAGGAGACGAATCAAGACCATTTGAAAAACTAACTTGGAATCACAAATATAAGTAGGTAATGGTTATTCATAAAATTAAAATAAAGAAAGTTTCTAATTTTTGGGTTTCGACGTGAAAAATTATATCACACAAACATTGCACAATTTGTTCATACATTCCAGGCAACTTGACTTCTGAATCCTAGTCATCAGAAAACATCTCCTTCCTCATTTCATAATTCTGGTTCTGAATTATCAACCAGCACACATTTAGATATGCAAATAGACAAATATTCACCTATCCTGCTCAGTAAATATATACCTACCTTACAATAGAGAGAAAATGAGAATCTAAAAGATTGAATTCTAATAGAGAAGGTAAGCACGATGAAATGAACCAGAAAGGCACAAAAAATAGATGGGTCCTGCTGGTGCATTCATCACCTAAATACACTCTTATAAATCTCATTGAAACTTGAATGAATTGTCAGATTAATATCTAAATAATGAAATGTTACGGAGAAAAATAATACATATAAGCTCCAGAATAACTTGGATTATCCGCCAGTTAGGCGGATAGACAAAAAAAAAGAACGAGTTTAGGAATATCCGCCTGTGGGGCGGGTAAATATTTGCATACACCTGGAATGTCCGCCTGTCAGGCGGGGCGGTCTTGAAATGAGTAGAACTTATGGCGGGAAACACGTCTTCCCTACACTATGACTATATCCCAATTACGACTCTCCTAGGAGGCCACGCCAATGGTGATATCAGCAGCGCTGCTAGTCACAGATCGGAGACCTTCCTAGCCTACTCTGCCTCGTACTAGGGATGGGACATCAAAAGAAAACATCGATATTCGATGTCGATGTCAACATCGGTAGGCAACATCGATACCGATATAATATCGGACGATATTCAGGACACATCGATATCAATATTGATATCGATGTTCTCATCGTAAGTAAAATATCGCTGGGACTCTGTCTCTTCGCCCGGTTTATCTCTTTGTCTTTATTATCGCTTGGTCTGATTTTGATTCAGTCACAGTTCAATTTTGAGACAGTTGTTTTCAGTATTTTTGTATGAACGAACACTTATTCTTATTACTCTTTGTAATTTGTTTGCTGTTGACATCTCAAAATGCCTCCTAGCAAGTGGTGGCGGTTAGGTAGATTGAAAGGCATCCCAGTGTTCTACTTATAAATTTATAAAAATGTAAAAATGTTTGTGAAAATGTAAAAGTGATAATGAAGAGCCATTTTGGCACTTATTTTGTTATTCCTGAAGAACCTGTATCCTGTGAAGAACAAATAACTTTTTCAGAATTGAGTAATGAATTGGACCGATGTTATCGGAGCATAGCATCGATATATTTCGATGTTATCGAACGTGATGGTAAAACATCGAAATCGATGAAAAACATCGATATTTCGATCCCATCCCTATCTCGTACAGTTGATGTGCTCTCTCCACACCGTCGTTTATTAGTCGATCTACGATTCCCCGCCGCCCACTCAATAGTGTCACCGAACGGAAGTAAATATTTCAGCCTTCACAGGTTTATTCGTTTCTCGGGAGATGCACTCGAAAATCCCACCCCACTCACAATGCCACGTAATACCGACGGGAAATGGAACAAAGGATGTGGTTAGATGTACTTTATAGAGAATGGTGAGATGAAGGTTGCCGTAGAGTCGACGTATGTGTGTGTGTTTATATGTGGTGCCAGGTGGGTGTGGATGATGGTGTGGACGAGGAGGTGGTTGATGGTACTGTGTAGTGAAGTCATAAAGGCGTATTGTGTGAGTGAGAGGAGTCTGGTTCATCCCCCAACAATCGCCGCAGCCCCTCGCGCCACATTACCGACACCTCCCACTGCGGCTCCGTGTCAAATTCTCTCGTTCGGCACTATAATTCACAAGGGTCCATCCGTAGCCTAATTTTCCGAGTCAGCGGTGACGTCATAACATACCACTTTACACGACTGCACCTATCGACTAGTATTGTTCTCTTCGAATTTCCAAAAAAAAAAAAAAAAGATCAACCGGACCATTTTGCCACCTGAAATACGAGTAGGCACACTAGGCGACTCTGCAATGCAATTAAATGTATATTTCCCAAAAGAAGATGATGTCCAACCACGCGTCAAATTTCAAACATGATTGAAGATCGTCGTCTTCCCATCTAAATAAGAGTAAAGACTCAAGAGAAATTTTCATGGATCATGAAGTGCATGAGTGAACTGCTCCGCCTAAACTACATTCCGTGGACCAGAGCTAGGAATTTGCTATGCTAACTGTGCAATATGAATGTAAACGAGGACACAGTACACTTCCTAGCGATCTGCTCTACATTGTCATACTACAGGAGAACATATCTAGGGGCTGACACCCTGAACATGTGTCATAAGCCTGAAAAAGTGTGATGGAGAACTTTGTCCGCCACCTGAACTACTAATTCCCCACTTTGTTTACTCTGCAACAAGTTGTTCGCAAACCGCACGCCCACAGCTCGCACGCTACCGGTAACATTGATACGTCCAAAATTAGCGAAAAAACCATTGTTTGAAAAAAACGTCACTCAAATTACGATCCCCATTTTCTACGCTCTGCTGAAGTCTGTTAGTAAAGTTCGCCACCACTCTCTTTAAAGTTTGTCGAGGGAATTCCTCTCTGGATATTTTCTCGCAAATATGCTATGCTTGTTCGGTAAACTTTTCTTAAAAAATCGTACGCGGAACGTGCAAGCCACGGAATGTCACCGCTGAGCCAGATGAATTTGTCGGGAAAAGATCGTCTCAGCAGCTCCATTGACAACCGTGACGTGTGGGCAGTAGCCCCATCCTGCTGATAGTAAGCCCTCCTGAGAGGAATGCAGTGTCTACATAATTCAGAGAGAAGAAATCCTAGATCGTGGATACATATCTGTCAGAATTCACTGTCATGGTGTGTCCGTTTTCCTCGAAAAAGAAAGGCCCGATTACAGTTGATATACTTACTGTTGCCAACCCTTTGATTACCCATGCAACAAAATTGTTTTATGAAAATACCTTTAAAATTCAAGTCAATATCCCATTACCTCGGCATGTGGCAATGCTCAACGATTTTTGGTTTATTTCGTAACCTATTTAGCGGAGAACTAACGGGATGTTGACCACACATGGTTTCAACAGGACGGAGCCACTGCGCACACTGCAAGAGAGCCAATGAAATGCGCCTGTCAAAGTTTTCCCGGCCTGGTGACGTTCCATGGCCACCTTGCTCGCCCGGTCTCTCTTCAAGCGATTTCTTTTTATGAGGTTATATAAAAACCACAGTTTACGACGACAAACCGCGTTCTCTTGCCGTACTAAAGGACTCATCCGCCGAGAAACTGATCACATTCCTAACGAGATGTTGAAGAATGTGATACGTAACTTGGCCGAGCGCCTCGGAGAATGTGTTAATCGTTGAGGAAGAAATTTACAGTACGTTATGTTCCACAAATGAAAATTTTACGTATGTCCAATTAACTTCCACATTTTTGCTACGAAATGCGCTTCATTTTAATCTCCAAATTCCAATATTAGGCACATGGCAACCATTTCAAATGTGGTCGTAACATCTGCGTCAATCTGTATTGGAGCTTCTGAGAAGCAATGCGTCTTTGTAGGGAATTGTAAGTCTGCAAACGCTATGGGTTGTGGCAATTAATTGCACCATGTGTTCGATTTTCAGTCCTTGCGTTTTAATCGGAGGTAGTACAGTCATTATGATCTGGGTTGAAAAAATATTTTTCTGATTGAAGGAAATGAAACCTAGTGAAAACCACAGAATGAATTGACAGTTGAGCGGAGGTTCAGCCGTTATGAATCAGCGAAGGCAAACCCCCTGTTAGTCCGATAGGTGTTTCAGGCCTGTCTTCGGGCCTCCTAACGCATTGGGAGAACAACTCACCAAACACTCGATATTTCAGCTCATAGTATAATTATTTCGTACAGTTATGGGACTCACCAAGACGAAAACAAATAGAAAAACTCTGCAAATTCTTGACACAACGGTTTACTATCTTCTTTGTACAGATCACCCTTCTGTCTAGATTACTGAATGATAGATTAATTATAAATATGAATTATCATTAAGTATTAATAATTATTATCAAGTAGTGTAAATGATTAATATTGTTGATAATTATATTATTAAAATCATTATTGACGGTTAAAATTTCCAGTCTGTAGTTTACCGGGAAGATGAAAACAAAGTAGTTGTAATGATGGGCGCCTGGGGGGTTGACCCACCTAACAGCCGTTTTAGACGCTAAGTTTAGTGTTTCTCCTAAACCTTTGCTCGCTCACTGTGAACGAACGGCTGGTCGTACAAAAATCCAATTGGTCTTAAAAGATTCGTAATTTTTCAGGTCATTCAAAAGTGAACTAAATATTACACCGTTTAGTTAAATCTTTTGAGATATGACATTGTCGAAATTTCAAATTTCGTTTTGAACCCCTTCCCATTGAGCTAGGATAATGAAATGTTTCAAGGATCATTTTGGGGCTGGTCCAAACCTGAAAACCAAATTTCGCAATTTTAGCTCAACGCTAACTGGGCAAAACGGCGCGGACGGCGGACGGACGGATTTCGGTTTATTATCTTCGATAATGAACCATTGGAATCGCCCAAAGAAAAAAATTTTTAACCCCCCTCAAAATTTGTTGGTTTACGGACTTTGAAATTTCGACAATGTCATAATATGACATTATTATGACATTAAATCTTTTGAGATATTATCTCAAAAGATTTAACTGAACGGTGTAATATTTAGTTCACTTTTGAATGACCTGAAAAATTACGAATTTTTTTAGACCAATTGGATTTTTGTACGACCAGCCGTTCGTTCACAGTGAGCGCAAAGGTTTAGGAAAAACACTAAACTTCGCGTCTAAAACGGCCGTTAGGTCGGTCAACCCCCCAGACGCCCAACATTAAAACTACTTTGTTTTCATCTTCCCGTAAATTACAGACTGGAAATTTTAACCGTGAGTCGGAGATTGACCACATTTCAATATTCATTCGGTTTCTCATCTGTAAAATTGTTTAAATAATACCTTTTTGTAATAATTTTGTAATAATAAGCTATTGACTTGAAATTTTAAAAATAGGTCAGAACTGGATGACAATGCAATATTCACTCGGTTTGTATGACAATGTCATGGTATATTATTGTATGTATGATTTGGTATAGTACAGTATGGTATGATATGAAAGAAATTCGTAGGTATGGTATTTTATATTCAATTTGGATGATGAGCTAGAGTTTCATCTAACAGTTCGTTAATTGGATTAGGGTGATCTGCTCAGATAAGATAATAAACCGTTGTGTCAAGAATTTGCAGAGTTTTTATTTATTTATTTTTTTATTCGATTTTCTGAATCTACGTATCTTGAAACAGAAACAGTGTTCCTCAATTAAGTTCCCCAATTATACCAATTGTTATGAGACTGACACGAATATTGTATGCAGAGCAGTGGTCCAGACAGAAGGGAGATTTATACAGAAGCTAATAAAAAGGACTAGATGCAACTCTGTTGAAGGTTGGTCAGTTGGTCATTTTATTCCAACGTCAGAAAACCGGCAGTAACCCGGCAACAACAGTCGTGATTGGAGAGAACTCTGTTTGCTTGCTTCGCCTCGCGTCTAGTGAGAACCAGGTCTAATTACACGAGGGTGAGTCGGAATTCGTTTACGTATGTGTCACTATTACACAAAGGGTTAACTTCTGACTGCTGAGGTGCTCCAGACGCCACTCAGAACCCGTCAAACTCCTATGAGCTACTAAATGAAATAATTGGAGTAGAATGACAAAATATCGTCTGTTCTTTCTAGAAGTTGACCAGGCGGTCGAGTCGGTTCTGACTCCGTACTAGCGATGACCTCGCCAATACTTTCACTACATTTTGGCCCGAGCTTTATAATTCATGGGGTATTATTTCTTACGTAGGTGTTTATAAACATTTATACAGTAAGACCTCGATAACCCGGCACTCGATGATTTGGCATACTCGATGGTTCGGCACTCGTAATGTTGACTGATTTACAGGTACTTTAGTACGGAAAGCGTCTTGAAGCAATCGGATCAACTTCTTTGGAACGCTATTGGATCGGTAATGTCGAAAGAGTTCGGGGAAAATCAAGCAATTTCAGAAATGTTAGAGAGGAAACGAGTAGTTTCGGAAAAAATCTGTAGAATTCAAACTATGCTCGAAGTGTTCGGGATGAATTGAGTCATGTCGGAAGAAATCAGGTCATGTATAATAAAGGTAACAAAAATGTATAATATACACACATTTATATTTACTACACTATATTTCCTCTAATAATCACGTTTTGACATTTTATGTCTTTTCTTTGGTACATGGACTCGAAAAGCGTTGCGTTATAAATGAGCGTTACAATAATTGTATAAAATTTATTATTGATATTGTGATGATTTTCACGTACAACCAATCTGTAACTAAGTAATTGTAACACCATCTGTGTGCATCCCACGGTAATCGTTCACCGTTCGTTGGAATCGTCAGATTTTATAGAATAGTTTCATGTTAACCAGTTGCACGTACCTTCAGTGGCAGATGACCTGTACAGGGGCATACACACCCTGTAGTAGCAACACAACTACGAGGGGTTCAAGTTTTGGAAATTTTGGAAATTCCGATGAGTCAATCCAACTCAATTTGACATTTTGGTATTGAAATTTTATGTTTTTACTTCGGCAAATGGACTCTAAGAGCGTTGCGTTATAAACAAGGGTTACAGTTGATATTCCGATGATTTTCACGTACCACCGAACTGTAACTACGTAATAGGGAATGACAGAGATTTTTTTAAATTTTTTTCTTGAGAAGACCTCACCTTCAGAATAATTAAGACAGTGGTAAAACAGTTTTTAAGGAAGTAATTATTTTTCTGGAGAGGTTTGGAGTCGTATAAAGCAGGAAGAAGGAAGCAATGTACGTCATCTACCTCCCAGGCCAATCAGAGAGCAGTACTTAGACCGGCTCCGTAAACCGCTCTCTGATTGCCTTCCGAAAGCGGTGCATGAAAGCCACCCCTGCGCGCCCCCATCAGCCGCTGTATAAACTACAACTCTGTCCGACCACGTTGAGCAGGAAAAGTTCAAATTCGCCATTTTCAGTTCGATCTGGTCGTTCAAAAATGTTCTCGTTTGAAATTACTCGTTTTACATGTCTTTTGAGGCACCAATTTTCAATTTTTGACCATCAACGAATTATTCTCTGACACACTGATGTTCCCTTTTGTAAATCCGTCTGAGTTTTCAGATGATTTTGGCTTACAACCCATCGTTGCTAAGCATTTGTGTTGATTTCTGAAAGTGATTTCTAACGCGGAAACTGAACGCATTTAAATTGAGAACTTGTAACAAAGGCGGGAGTACGCCATTTCTTCCATTAATTTTATATCATTTTCATTGTCAGTTTCTAATAAACAGTTTTAGTAAAAATGAAAAACAATAAATAAATACATCACCCTGTATTAATTTTAATTCGTAGATAGGGGGGAGTACAGAAGAGGGAAAGGAGAGGGTAGGAGAATGGGTAGGAAATGGTGGGGGGGGGGGTGTACAGAAGAGGGAAAGAAGAGGGAAAGGAGAGGGTAGGAGAAGGGTAGGAAATGGTGGGGGGGGAGTTGACTAAAGACATAAAATGTCCCAATGTGTTGCAGACTCGTAGGTATGCAAGCGTCTTGCTACTTATACTGAGGTCTGATTCAGCATATTCTAAGCAGTTGGAAGATCGATTATGCATTGAAATGTAAAATACCGAGGCCAAACACTTTTTTCAAATCAGACCTTGATAATCCGGCAGTCTCAGATCCCCGAGGGTACTGGATTATCGAATTCTTACTTCATATTTACGTGTTCCTACCTACCACAAAATATGTGAAATTACCTTCACCGTAGACACTGAAATTATGTACATCACGCGTTGATACAATCAGCTGTTGCCTAGTCTGAAACTTGGCCTAAAGGTCCACCGTTTGATTCACGTTCGTGCTAATAATTTTTTTTCTCAGTACTACAAGTACCTACGAGCCCGCATTTTGAACGAACTGAGGTCGTTGCTCCAGATTGTCTTGAAAACTTTCCAAATCCACTATCCAAATATCAACACTTCTATTCAATATCGCTGCAATTTTTTATTCAACTGTTCAATATTTTTTGTAGCTCAATCGTCCGTCCAGATCACTGACCCGGTGAGTCGATTCCAAAGAGCACAACTCCTATTTCCCTTGTAACACGAACGGCCGAACGATACTGCGAACGCAAAAGAGGATCCGGTAGTACATTCGAGTAATTTAATTATTTCAAGCAGTTGAAATACGTTGAGATGATAATTTTCCGCCTCCAGCCCAGTTTAACTTACTCGCAGGAATTCCTTGAAATATTCCGTAACATCGATAAAATTAGTGGAAAGTCTAATGAAATGCACACGTGTTAACCATATTTGAACTGTTGAATTTTCATTTTTTCAATGGTTGAAAACGGAGGAAAATGTTTGTGATGTAATAAATTGGGTGGATTCATTAGGTTCGTTATTTCGAAAAATTAGCTGAATAATTCATATTCTATGAGGGGCAGTTTTATGGACACGATTGGTAGATTGAAGTTAAGCGGGGTGGGCTCAGCACGTGAAAGCCTTCTAATTTCCAAACTGAGGCAAGGTTAGTGCTGTAACGACGACAAGGTGCGGATATTTTCGATGATCAGTGGCGTCGGATGATGTTGGAGAAGTTGAATATCTTCCGGCTCAAAGTTCCAAAGGAGGTTTACAAACAGACGTCCAATAAATTTCCCAACTCCTTGGGATTCTGAACTAATGAGAAAAGTTCCAGAACGATACAACTAATGGTTGAGATTCTAAAAGGGCTTATGGAAGAGCTAAACGGAATTCCACTGTCAAATAAAAGGATGAAATGAAATATTGCTGGGATGATTAGACTCTTCACCTACTGCCATTTGAGCCGGTCAAAAGTAAATAGCAGAAAATATTCCGAACCGTTTGTTTTCACACATGTTTGGGAGATGAAGGATATACGATGTAACTCGCCCTCGCCCCTACACACACTATACAGGTAGCGTAATAACGACAATGCAGAGTGCTTAAGAGTAATCTTTTGCTTATAATTATTTCGCGTGGAATTCAATCTTAAAAGTGGGCGATGGTGGCGAGGAGGGGGGGGGGGAGCAATAGTGCGAATAGCGCTTTGCTAGTTGATAAGGCTTTTGAAATTGGTGGAAGATAGGTACACTTCACGTTGCTACAAAAATCTAAATCGGAATGGGAAGTAGTCAGCGTAAATAACATAGGGTTACCTACTAAAATTAGGCCAATGCCCTGTAATCTGGATTTTGAAGATTTTTTGGATTTGTCAAGATCACAACACTGTAACCGCGAATGTAGAAAATATAGTTCAAGCCTACGATGACAGGTTATCATATGAATCCAGCAATTACAGCTGAAATCGGCTGCAACCTAAGATTCCCTGCGACATTGATGGCTCTATTCTGTAAACTCTGTAAATTTTCAACACAACGGTGTATTATCTTCTTCGTACAGATCATCCCTCTATCTAGATCACTGACTGATAGATTAATTATTATTATTATGAATTATCATTAATTATTAATAATTATTATCGAGTAGGGTGCTATATTAATAATTATTTTTCGTTTTAATAAATAAACCACAATAATTTCATCAATATCTGAACCCAATAAAGGCGGTTGGAAATAGAACCACATCCTGGTTTATTTGGGATTTGAGATTAAATGGCATTACGTACTCTATTGATAACCTACACTATATGAAATATGCGCGAGCCTCAGGCGATCATTCACATATTGATCGTTTGCCCCATTTATGAATTTTCTATAGGGTGACTAGGTATTTCGATGTTCGTGAAAGTTGCACTCAGAACCTGGCGGTGCTTCTTTGTAACTCAACAGGAAGCATCATTGAATCTGTTTACAATTCGTGCAAAGCAATGAAAATGAGAGCATAATATGCTACATATTATGTATTGCACGAATAAAATAAGGTTCGTAAAAAGTTTTATTTCCATAATAAAATGAGGAGACGGGAAGAGTAGGAGAGTGTATTGTTGGTGTTGTGAACAACATACGTATTGTTTGATCATGTACATACTCGTATTACAAATTCTTGTTTTGATTATTGCACCGTATAAGGCACCATGAATAACGTGCATTATTTAGGATCGAATTTATATTATTTCGTATAGTTGTGGAACTCATAAAGACATTGTAAGCATACAGAACAGTGGTCTGAACAACAAGGTACCTAGTACATATACAGCTTCCTTGTTTATAAGGCACGGATAAAGATGAGAGGTGTTTGGCGCTCCTTCTTAATCAACGGTGTCATAATAATTATGCTACAATTATTGTAGCAACAACAAAATTTTTTTGGAGATAAGACAAGTCCATGTTGATTAGTACTAGACAAGAAGGTCATTCCTTATTTATTCAAAATAATATGTGATATTGTAACCATTCTAATGAATGTTTGTGGGCTGAAAGTGTCTGACATCCGATGAAGTCCGTAATAAATATGGGTGTCATTAAATTTGTTCCAAAATTCGTTCAGTGAGAATTATTGCAAAGTTGATCTAGTAATCTAGGAACTCGGTAGCATTCCGCACCCCTAAGCAAACAAGTTGAGAAGAACGAACGGTACGTTTACCGGACGTCACGAAACGCGTTTTTCAGATTTCCATATCTCTGCTTCAATTAGGCCCCTCAACTTGAAATTTGGTGTGGATCTTCTTGGTGTGGGTATCACAAACCCTCAAAACTTTCAAGTCATTAGGTCTAAAGGGAGTCGATAACCTCGTATATTCTGTTTTTCGCCCTTCCCATTCTTCTTTTTCTTGCAAGAAGCTGTAGCATGCTACAGCCTCTCTTCTTCACCAATTGCCTTGAAATTTTGCACAGAGCTTCGTTTCAACTTTAGCCATTGTCTTTTGAAAATTTTAGGAGCACAAAATTGAAATTTAGGCTAACTTTGGCGACTTTGACGGGTACACAGCCGATCAATTTGAAATTTGGTGTGGATCTTCTTGGTTTGGATAATAAATATCTATAAATATCTATGTATTATTTTGTTAGTTGCTTGTGTAAGGTACCTAGTTACTTCAGTGGTTAGGACATCTCTTTAGGCGGGCAAGGAAAGTGGATATCATAGCTTTTTAACTGTAGAATGATATTTGCGAGGCGGGGTATGTTTTTCTTCCATTGCCTGTCGGAGGTTGGAAATCATCGTGGGCAGTTTGTCTTTGTCCCTTGCAGTTCCTGCGAGTTGCAGAGGTTCTATTATTTGAGATTGTCCATCCAACTTTCTCTTCCTCTCTTTTCTGGTATTTTTGGTTTATTGTCGACGATAATGAACTTTTGGAATCAACCAAAAAAAAAAAAAAAAAAAAAATTACCCACCCCCCCTTAACATTTGCTGGTTTACGTTTCAAGGTACGTAGATTCAGAAAATCCGCCCACGGCACATTGCGCAGTTAGCGTTGTGCTTAAATTACGAAATTTGGTTTACGGGCTCGGACCAACCCCACAATGATCCTTGAAACTTTTCAAAACCCAAGGTCGATGGGAAGGGGTTTAAAACGGTTTTTGAATTTTTGAAAATTTCATATCGCAAACAATTCAAATGGAACGGTATAGTTTTTGAGCTCTCATTAACAAAGAGTTTATTTTTTAGAATTTTTTAAGACCATCCGCAGCTTTCTACGACTAGGCGTTCGTTTACAGTGAGCCCCCAAAGGATGGGCCAATGGAAAGCCCATAACGATGCCATAACTATATCTCAAAGACTAGACCTAATAGCGAAAAACAGGTTTCAGATTTGAATTCAGCACTCTTACCAACCCTCCCCAAACAACACTTTTGTTTTGTAGGCCAGTGTTATGAGTCATAAATTGGAGAAAAAATGTTGGTACTGTAATTCAATAACTTTGCTGATGATTAATGATTTAGACTTTATTGAATAAAGTAATAATTTATGGAAAAAAATTGAAAATGTTTGATTTATTGCTTTTGTACCTATTATTTCCGTAACTTCATTAGACAAATGAAGGTTATCATTGAGATATTTGGTCGTTAAATTACATTATTTTGGTGTAGTGCATATTTTGCCAATCGTGAAATCATATTTTGGAGGAAAAAAAGGTGCATATTTTCCAGGCTCTAGCACGTATAGCGCCAAGCCGAAAATACGGGTCTACCCGTTCAGGCCAGCCGTTTTTTGAGTGGGTAACACCCCCAGGCCAGCTCTATTTTTTTTTTTATCTTTAAAGTTCAAGTGCTTACCGATGTTCTTGAACAAGTTTTAGCTCAGGTGAAGAACAAATTATGCCAAAATGGCGGATGTATCAAATTTATACACGTGGCCTCATGGTGTAACTTTTCGAATTTCCTCAGCCACAGGCCACGTGTATACATTTGATACACATCCAATTTCGAAGTAATTTGGAGAAAAAATAATAAAAGGCCTCCAATTTCAAACAAAATTTATTAGAGAAAAAATCATAATGTAAAATTATCAAATTAAAATCAGTATAAATGTAGGTATGTAACGCTTATACCATACAAAAATTGAAACGCAAGAAGAGCGAGCAACTCCTCTTCAGAAAATACTTTTCTACCCGACATTATTTTTGTTATACGAGAACACTGACAGAATGTTTGAAAAGATGAGTGAAAACGTGTGGAACTGCACTTCTCCTGGTGGGATAGAACATGGATGAGATAACATTGATAACAACAGCTGTGAGCAACTGGAAAAACCGCTTCTTCTTCTTCACCCTTGATATTTTTTGTCGCCAACAACAGGATGTCACAGTACAGGGCCATACAAGGTCATTCTACCATCCAAAGTAAGCTAAACCATGCGTCAGGATGATACATACACGTTCAATGCGACTTCTCAGTGTTGTATCATTCTGATACATATGGCCTCCCACTGTAAATCGAATATGTATCAAACCTATACATGTGGCCTTACCATGTGTCAGGAGCGAGTACCAGCTGATCATAATATTACTGTAGTTGCGCTCCTGACACCATGTAAGCTCAATTTGTATCAGGTCGATACATATGGCGCTATAAGTGCTAGTTATGATCAATGGAAGCAATTATTTCAGCGTTCCCATAGGAATTCTGTTCCTGGGCGTTTGAGGGGGTTACTATTCACATGTATTTTGCATATGCCAAAATCCAACGGGATCACATCAATTTCGATTGGATCTGTTGGTTTCACGCCAAGCCTAAACCAAAGTAACTCACCATACGACTTAATGATGATGGCAGGTCCGTGAGTCCCATCAACATCAGCTACCAATGTCCGTTTCATCCGGCGCCCGATCACGGCGCTTCATATTCTGTTCTCAATTACCGATTTTTCAGTTTTTCATTTTGTTCTTCCATATTTACCCTCATCTTTCGCTGTTATTTAGCAGCAACGACTTTTAAAAGAGAGGGAGGAAAAAAAAAGGACGCGTAGATATGAATAGAGCGTCGGGGCCGACTCTTGTAACTCATGAATTTTTTACGCTTTTGTTTCCCGTCGCTCCGGACACTCTTTCCCGGGAATTTGTTGTCCGTCAAGCATCGGTCGTTTCTGGGGAAAACAAAGGATCCTCTTGCTGGCATTATGTAAATAGGACGCATCTAACTACCATCATGCACCGCACCCTCCTTCCCGTCTCCACCATATTGTTTGCACCCGTTTTTGTTGTAATTTGAGGAGAGTTGGTTTTCCTTTTCGTATTATGACCAAATCAAAATTTCATTATTCTCCGTCTCATTTCCATTAAATGTTAACTTCTGGTCGATGGTGAAGCTCTGGACTGAAATTGTATTTTCCTCATAAATCAGGAACACGGAAAATGGAGATAGAATTGGAGATAAAACTGTTCCCCACATACAATAATGTAACAGAGTTTTTATATATTTTGGAATAATATTAAATGATCAAATCTGGTTGACGGAACATAACACAAGTGCAAATATATTTTTAAGAACATTGAATCTCATCATGTGGAAATCATGAAGTTCAACAGGTGCTTTACTGGAGTGATTGTTCTAAGACCGAAACTTGATATCCGACTTGGCCAGGAAATCCGCTGGCATACTTTCAGTTGGCAAGTACTCCACCTTTTACCGTATGTCAATATGCGTTGGATTTTTAATCAAGTCAAGAGCTCCTTGATTGTCGTTCTTCAGTACCAGCGCCCCCTCAATTGGATGCCCTTCACTGGCAAATAGTATTTTCTAGTAAATGGCTTCCTTGATAGCATCTGTTAAGGAATAAAGTTCAGCTTCTGTAGTGGACGCAGCGACCGTCCGCTGCTTCCGTGATTCCCATGTGACAGCGCCACCAAACATTGTGAAGACCATACCACTGAATGATCTGCAGTCAGACTGACAATTCCCCCAGTCAGCATCCGCCAATCCTGTTATTGGCTGGTCGGTTTTCCTATACGTCAACTTCTTGTTTATTGTTCCCTTTAGGTACCGGAAAATACACTTTGCCGCCTTCCAGTGCGTCTCTGCATATTTATTATTCTATTGGCTCATACAGTTAACGGCGGATGCGATATCAGGTCTAGTTCCTATGGCTAGGTAGAGTAAAGAACCCATCAATGATCTAAAAGGTAGCCGGGCCATTTCCTCAGCATTAGACTCAACATTCTCAAATTTCGCATTTACTTCAAGAGGCGTAGAAATCGGCTTGCAATCTTCCAAGCCATACTTCTTGAGGATTTCCGAAATATATTTCTTCTGGGACAAATGCATTAAATTTTCCTCCTTGTTCTCATACTCAAATTCTATATCCAAACTGTTATTGATATGTCCCATATCTTTTGTCTTGAATTCCTTCTTAATTTTTTCTTTCACCTCTTCCAATTTATCGAATTCTTCGACACCAAAGTGAGGTAATCAACGTATACCGCCATGTATACTGCATCATTCCTCTCGTTTACCTTGTAAATACAAGGCTCCGCATCTGAGTGAGTCGTTCGTTCAGCCATTGAATCGAGAAGTGATTTATTTTGAGCTGTAAACAATGTAGTCAGTAACACAACTACGAGCGGTTCAAGTTATCTATGAAACTATCAAACCTTGTGACAAGAAGAAACGGAAATCTTGACAAATTACACAAAAACTAGCGTGTTAAGCCATGTGTTAGCATGTTGAAGTTAAGGTTCGAGGCTCTTGCGAGGGTCTCACCGTTTGTTTTTTCATCGATTACATTTTTTACATTTTTCAAAATAGTTTTCATGTTTTGCTTTCAGCAAATCATACTTTGTATAAATCATGTGATTATATTATGTATAATGTGACAATGATAATAAATAGGTAAAAAAATAGGTTTTTACTTTACTTTTTGCTTTACTGATAATAGATAGGAGTAAGTTAGGTGCTGTCAATTTTCTTGGTGCCTTGAAATGAATCATTTCAAAATAATGTGATTTTTGTAGTACTTGTTGATAGTTTTCTTGAAATTTTTTTCCTCAACTTACTATCAAAATCGGTGTGGATGTGAAGATCGTGTTGAAAATTCTTAGTACTGTGGAATATTTCAACATGGTGGATCTCAGCGAATATGGAAGCATTTTGGCTTGTCTCAAATTTCCCTCAAATTTTTCCAGAGAAAATTAGAATCGTTTGGCGGTCTGCTTGAACTAGCAAGCTTCATTGTCCAATTATCAAGAGTCAGGCTTGTAGTGACAGTTGAAAAATCGATTTTTTGTCTCTCCGGTAAAATCGGAAATTTTGAGATACGTTGTGTTGCTCCTACACCGCGATTTGCTGAATGAACGTTCAACGTCAACCAACGTTATTGGTGCATTAGGAAGGAATCGATTTCGGCAGGGGTGAGTTCAACACACAAATATTCATCATTCCCACCTTTTACACAGAGGATATCGGATCCCAGCGGAATATCTTTCCATACTGGATTTTTATTCTTTTTTTTCCCCACTTCTCCTGGTGTTGTTTCCATTTTTTTTTACTGCAGTATGGATGTAGCTCATACTGACTGCCAAAGACACATTTTGTGATTCCAGCTGCGTTATAGTTTCTGCCAAAAAATGTGCAGTTAATGGAGATACGCGCCATAACTCCCTTAATAGAAAATGGCACCAATATGAGCTGAAAGCACACCTTCTCTTATGAGGCTTATCATCCCTGTTATCTAGCTAACGACTCACAAAACAGCCGTCAGAGTGCACTTCGGAGTACCTCGCTCTGGGTGCATATGGAGACGCAAGTACGGTGAATCACAGAAACCTGAAAGGAGTGAATCACGTTGATTCACTCGAAACCTGTGAGTGTCAATACCGTGATTCACAGACACCGATACCGCAAACCACAGAATCCGTTGTTGTTCATTATTTGTTGTCTAGGCGTTCTCAACAATTGGTAAGTAACCATAATGAACTAATAATGTGAAAAGAAGGCCCTACATGGTAGGTACTTGTAAGCAGTAAGTAGGTATTAGACACATCCATGATCTATTGTTTTCCCCATCAAGGGAAAACTTTAAATTTATCAGTTACCTTTGTGGGGATTTTAGGTTGAAGCTGTACCACTGGTAGGGTAGATTCAACTACTTCCTGGAGCACTTCTACTTGAGTACAGTAGAACCTCGATTCGGGGCTGATAAACAGTTGCTGTTGTTTGATCCGGTCGATTTTTTAAAAATATAAGGCAGGAGTCGTTTGGTTGAATTTTTGTTTTGGTTACAGTAACGTAGTGCAGTATCCACTTTTGATTGCGTGTTGTATAGTAAAAATTGTTTTCTAGTGCAAAATGAATGAGTTTTCTAGCGAAAAGATGGATACTCTTTCACGAGCAGGTAAAATGTATTTTGCACTTGAATTTGGCCCAGTCTACCTATTAAAACATGGTTTCTTTAAACAAATTATGAATTTCAGCCTCTTTTTTTTATGAGCGGCTTAACCGTGATTTCTCATATCCGCGGCCATTATCCCCACCATTACCTGGTTAATCGAGGTTCTACTGTATTGCTACTTTTTTTTCGTTCTTTTTGAAAAAAAAAAAATGTTTTTGCCAACCATGCCACGGTGTGAATATAGGCACAGCCAGTGTGACCGTGGTCACTTTATGTGTGACCATGGGCACATTTCCAGCAGGGCTTACAAGCGGGAGTGGGATGTGACATTCGTTTTCCAGGCCGATTCCAGTGGTTCATAATTGAAAATAATAAACCAACGGCAAGAAAGGCCAAAGTCAAAATTGAATATTTGTCGGTACGAAAATTACATCCAGTTCATTTCTCTAACTGTATGGACGGTGACGTAAAGACAGGAAATTTTAATATCGTGTATTGGAAGCCGATATGGTTTAATAGCGATAACGGGGAAAAAGAGGAATACCTCGCTATAAGGCTAATTAAGTTACTACAACCAAGGTTTTTCTTTGTTTTTGTTTTAATATACATTAAAAAAAAGAGATAGGTTGATAAATAAATAAAAAAGAAAGAGAGGGGTGTGGGAAAGCGGGGTCAACAAAGAAAAATAGAAGAAATAAAGTCGGAAACTGTTCCGAGCGAGCGGGGCAGCTTAATTTGGAGCAATACATTTATAGGGTGGTCCGGCGGTAGAGGTGACGTCGGTCTGAGAGAGAGAGTGTGATGGAGGGATAGGGGGAACGTGTGTGAGTGAGTGAGAGAGAGCGAGAGAGAACGGACTGGAGGCGGCAGTGGAGGTCCGTCGCTGCTTCTGCATGGTAAGTGAGGGATAAGAAGGTTCGTGTACATCGACGTTACTCCCACCAATCTCACGTCCCTCGCAAAAACTACACCCGACCAGTCCCCGCCAGCTACAGCCTTTTAAATATCTCTTTCTCAACTCTCCTTCCTCCCGCTGTGTTCGTTTTCATACATTTTTTTCTCCCTCTACCCCCCCCCCCCCCCCCCGCCAACGCTTGGTTTTTTGTGCTTCGAGTTTTCCCATTGCTCGTGTCGTAAAGTATTTCCATGTTCCGACACGCTAACGGACATGAAGACCGCGCCGCATCGCCCACCGGTAGAAGTACAAGAGTTATAAAATTACTGTAGCTGTTTACTAGTAAATCCTGCTGTCTACACACATTACACTTGGTGTAAACTTGACGTTGCCCTCCGTACTTTATGTTTTAGAAGTATTGCACTTCTTTTTGATGATTTCTACTTTGTACTTTCCAGTGGCCTAGCGTGGCTCTGGACACACACCCACACACACTTCCTAACTCTCTCAGCCTAAAAACGAAAAGTGAAGGAGTTCTTAGCAAGCTTTTTGCCCAAAGGAATTGTATGATATTATTTATTTTGATGTTGAGGGATGTCGAGGGTCGGTCAAATGAAAATTGATTTATGTGCCAACGTTTCGAAGAATATATTTCTTCATCTTCAGGGCCTAAAAACAGTTTCATAATATTACCATTAATTAATTACAGTTGTATCGTGAGAAAGTTGTTGTAGTTATTTAGTTATAGGTAGTTATGCAAATTTTGTTATAGTTATTATAAAACATTTGGTTAGACAAATTGTGCTAGGACTAATGGTGTGTATGATAATAATTTAGTTATAGGTAGTTTTTACACAATTTGGTTGGACAAATGACGTTATTGTTGACAACAAAAGTTGCTGGACAAATTGTGCTGGGAATAATAGAGTCCATGATAATAATTGGAAAATATCCGTGGTAGAATAGTATACAATATGTTGGACATGCTATTACAATATACAAATACGTATTAAAATGTTATTAAAAATTGTTGATTTGGAAAATAACCCGTGGTAGATTAGTATACAATATGTTGGACATGCTATTACAATGTACAAATACGTATTAAAATGTTATTAAAAATTGTTGATATTGAAAATGTAGTAGGATGATTCATATTAAAATGGTGTATAGGATGCACAATAATTTGTAACTTACAGTTTATAAAATGGAGTTAGACTCCAACAGGGAAGTTCTTGCCTCCAGATCACAGAAGTAACAACTTAACTAGCCAGCCTTAAGTTACCTGTATAAACTCGTTCATCTATATATAGCACAATTTGTCCAACAACATTTGTCTAACCAAATGTTTTATAATAACTATAACAAAATTTGCATAACTACCTATAACTAAATAACTACAACAACTTTCTCACGATACAACTGTAATTAATTAATGGTAATATTATGAAACTGTTTTTAGGCCCTGAAGATGAAGAAATATATTCTTCGAAACGTTGGCACATGAATCAATTTTCATTTGACCGACCCTCGACATCCCTCAACATCATTCTTACTGACGGTCAAACTAAATCACACACACTCATTATTTATTTTCTGAAATTATTTTTTGACATTTTCATGTCTTTCATATGGCACATAACTCAAAAACCGTTACGAAAATTGACTACGCAAATTGTCCCAAATGAGTTTCTGACGATTTCCGCGTACAACCGACTCGTTGCTAGGGGAATAGTACCTACTTCGTCATTTGTTATCGGACAAAAACCGTTCACCATTCGTTGGAAACCTCTCGATTTATAGAACTAGAATACATTCCTCTCACTCGGTTGTCGCCCTTCGAAAAGCTGAGATATGCGCATGACTTGATACGAAGTTTGTTTGCACACAACATTATGGTCGTTAGGTCGCAATATGACTTGCGTTGATGGAGTATTTAAACGGAACGTTTCTAATATAAAGACACTGGCATACAATTCATACTTTTCACATCACCGCCCATTACTCAGTGTTACTGCAGAAGAAATTGAACCGATGGAAGAATAAAACAATTTTTCTTTGTAAAAATATAAAATTAGGTATAAAATTAAAAAAAAATAACAATTTTTATTTTATTTTTGTTTTCTGTGTTTATAAGAGGTATATAATGGAGACATGAAAATGTCTTCGATTGACAAACGGTGACATTTTCCTGGGGGGGGGGGGGGGGGGGATGACATGAAAATGTCTCAATGTGTTGCAGACTCGTATGCAAGCGTTTTTTGACGGAATTGGCATTTCGTTGCGTTGAATGTTATGTCATTTTCTTTTGCCCTTTCAAGTACCTTTTTTAGATATAAATTGTGTTGTCGTAACGTCACAAACTATCAATATCTCGAATCTCCAGTGTGTCCGCCATATTGGCTCGGTCCACTGCGATTCCCTGGTAGTGTTTTCTAATAATTTTCGAAAATTTTTCGGTGTTTTTTTTTCTTCGCGAATCCTTCCTCGATGGGTATCGCTGTAACATCGTCGGGCGAATTATCAATGGTATGAAATATTGCTAAAAGAGCTCATCTTCATAGTTAACCTTTAACTCGGTGTCTGGTGTTGCTTTTTGAAATTTGAGTTTGTGTTCATTGCTGTTTCGACCTTTCCATAGCTGCGGAAGTACTTTTCATCTTTTGAAAGGCCTAATTACGCAATTGTGGGCCGCAAAAATACGTGAGGATGAGGTGGAGCCGGTGAAACAGTGCGGATGTGTGGCCTCATACAGGTCATCACCATATAAAAACCATCGACGACCGGCAATCGAGGTTCATTTGTGCAGTTTTACTCCGAATAGACGCAAGGACCGCCACGTCAACCTCCTTGACGAGAACTTCCGACAAGAGACGGGACCAGGACTAGTCCCATGTTCGAGAGCTCCCCCTGCCAGTTTGGACGAAGGTTTTTGGAGAACAAGGTACCTCAAAAGTAACATCAGTATTCCCCTCGCGATTCGGTACGCGCATCCGCGCTTCGTTGAACGCATCAAGACTTTTTCTAAAGACTAAAGACATTTTGAATACCCATGTTGTTCACGACGTATTATAGAATAAACTAGTTATAAGTGTCTTGATTGTTTTCACTTGTTTTCCAACCTCAGGCTCCATAGGGCAACCATATTAAATGTCACCAACGTAGAGTGTCAAAACGCTACGTGACAAACATATTAAAGTGTATCACTTGTCAGACTGTTTCGGTTTGGGAATCCGACAAGTGAAAATACAAAATCGGTTTGCAACCACGCAAAGTTTTGCCGTATAAATTTGTTTGAATTTCTTCAACGCGGTTTCCATGTCTTTTCAACATTTTTTGCAAATTGAATCCATTTCGGTTTTAATTCTTCTTCATCTGTTGTTCTTGTGGTCACATCGTTCTATACAAAGGAGAAAAATTTTCCAAACTTGAAGCTGTAATCAACTCAATCAACAGGAGTAACACAGGAAACCCGCATGCGGTAAATGAAAGGCAGCTGTAAAGGACACGTCACATCAGATGTATGAAGAGCAGGGAACAATTATAAAACTGTCTTGTAAATCATGTCATCGGAATTCTGTGTTTTGGCCCGGAAATGCCCGAAACCTAATTTTATTGGACGGTGAGGCGTAAAATTACTTGTTTATTTTCAACATTTTTTGGTGAAACCTTTTTGCGGCCACGGGGCTGGAGCCGCTGAAATTTCAGTTTTGCCGTCGGCGAAATACATCGTGCAGAAGGGGCTTTTATGTGTTTGAAACTAAGGTCAGATTTTTCTTTCATATCCGTTTGGAATTGGGTAAGAAAAATCTTTATTTAATTAATTAAGGTGTTTCTTTTTGTTAATTTTTAATTCGTAAATTTTCTTATAATTCTCCCTTACAGTATGTCTTTTTTAAATGTAATAATCATATAATGGGAAAATTATGTAAATTCCCTTGCACTAAAATTAGGGTAGGAAATCATTTTTCAGGATATTTATATTCCGACCTTGTTTTTCTTTAGAGGTCCTCGTATGTTTTCTAGAGACAATAGCTTGGAAGGGATCCCTAAAGAAAATACCTATATTTTTATTCCACGAGGACTTTCAACTAAAGGACACAATAAATACGTCCACAGTACCATAATAGTTGGCACCCAAAAGGAAAACCAACATGCAACTGCAATATCTCGTGCCAGATAATTAGCAAGAATGTGTACCTTTGTAACAACAACAGTTGTCGTGTAAGTCTGCTGAAAGGAGCGATAATTATTTCGGTAGCGTAACGACGTTTTTTGCGTAGATTCCACAGATTATAATCTGTGGAATCTACGCAAAAAACGTCGTTACGCTACCGAAATGATGAAGAAAGCAAGTAAAACCTTTATAACCGCGAGCATGCACTATTTTCGTCCCAAGAAATCTCTAAAGCAATTGCGAAATACTGTTTGTGTCACGAATAAAGAGGTTGAGAGATAAGAAAACAAGGTGGGAAAAATTGATTGCTCTCCAGACATGGATCAGTATTGTGACTGTATCATATGGTGTATAGAGTGGTCTTGAGGGGAAACTCCCGATGAATCGAGAATCGAAAAGGGAAAAAACTCCTTCGAATGAGAAGATCGAAGAAGATCCTAGTCCTGAAGTAGAATGAGATGATGCAACTTCTATATGGAGCACGTCATTACAATGGGAGTGCGAGTGCATGAACGCAAGGAATAGTTTGAAATTGTTGGGAGAGGCACAGGTCTGTAGCACCGGTTTTGTAAGAAGTGAGTCTAAGAGAGCCTTTCAACTTCTTCGTATTAAGACTCACTCTGTTTGCGTTGAGATTTTTCCTAATTATTTTAATCGAGATGACAGTGGGAAAGGAGCACGTTATTGATCAAAGATGCAATGATAATCACTTATTCGCGTCAATGTTGACTTTTTATGAACAGATGCTCATGGTACGCATGGGTGATACCATCTCGTTCTTCGCTACCAGAGAGTAGCTCTTTCGAATAACCGATTATTTTGATTAATATTTCGTTCGGATTTCGCATAACCACCGTTGAACTGTTGAATGAATTGCCTATGTCCCAGGCAACCAACAAAGCCAGAGCTCCTCGAATATTGCGTTACTGGATAAAGAGTTAAACCGCTCTTTGAAGGGCGCGTGAAAGGCACTGGGCGGCTATTGAGTGAACTCTTTGATGTACCCACCAAGATTATCCTTATCGGAAAAGTCCGTTGACATTTATCGGCAATGAATGAACTCGTGTTCTTCGTGAGGTGTTTGCTCGTCTCTACTAGTAGTACTTCCCCTGGGGACGGATCGGGGATCGTTCACCAGAAATGGAAAAATCAGTATACCCGGGGCGGAGCAAAACCAGCTGAGGTCGTCTTGCAGTTCTTCTAGTTGGCTCGTCAAAGGAAAGAGGGAGTGGAACTTGATTAAAAATCATCCGGCTCTCCTGGTAGAGGATCGAGGGTGGGGTGATCGCCCCTCATAAAGAGAAAAAATACCATTGTTATGGACCCTAAGAAGAAAAAAGCATTACAGACGAGATTAGGACAAAGGACATCAACCAGAAAATCTCGGACTCTACAGAATACGAATTGGGACATGGAATGTACTTTCTCTTTATCGTGCTGGTCCTGGGGCGCTATTCGTTCATGATAAGGCCAAGCATTACAGCGTTGCAAGAGGTAGAATGGAGAAATAGAAAGCTGGAGTTGGCGACTGAAGCATCTGGTGATAGGTTGCGCTCCTAGTGTTCAGAGATTGTCGATTCTTGGGATATAAAGAAAATTATCCAATAACATCATTGTTGACGCCCACGCTCGGTCTGAAGAAGCGGTTGAAGACGAGGGTTATGTTTACGAATCTTTGGGAATTGCATCTGATGGCTGCCCAGGAAATGATGTACACATGTGGTGAAGTCTGATGAACGAGCACACGTTTCGAACGGTCAGTAAGTCATGGGACCACTTGTGGACAACGCCAACCTTGTTACCCGTTGCCTGTATTCCATTGGAGTTCTTAGAAATACTAGCCAACTCTAAGAGGCATGTGGGGAGTATATCGCAACTAGAATCAAAGTATACCGCTCGACCAATTGCGATCGACGAAGTATCACTTCAGGCGTACATGGGTCGCCCTGGGATTTGACCAGGGAAAGGAGAGATCGTTAGGTGAGTTGGGTTGGGCTCCTGACTATTGGCGGGGGGTGTCCAGAGTCCCTTGATGAGCTATGGCGAGCGGAATGCGGCGAGGCATCTCAACTATTTGTTCATTGGCTATTCACCGCTAGTATTTATCGACGGTGAAACTGGGTGTCCACGTGTCCTGAGAGCCTCCTGAGGGAATAAACAGAAGCCTCGAACTAATCAGGGGCAGACGTACGGAATGAAGAAGGAAACCTTCAACAAATTGTTCCTCTCTTTCGCCACCCAAAGTGTGATTGCGATGAACCCACTCAGTCAGCCCGGTTCTTCACCAAACAGAATTTCCAGATTCCGCACAAAATAACCAACCGTACATAAGGATTACTAGACGAAAAAAGAACGGTAAAATTGAGTTACTTCGAGCTGGTTCACAATGGGGTATTTCAATACTTTTTTGTTTTATTCGAAGATACCATTACATTTGTAATATTCCTCTATGGGATGATTTGCAGCTTTAAATTAAAAGTTCATATGGACAGCGAAACATGGTGGCGGCACATATTGTGGCGCATTGTGTTATATTGTGAACTGGCAGATAGCTGAAATTAAGGAAAAGCGTCAAACATGAGACTAACTAAATTATAACTAATTTTCACTGAGTTCATTATAAATTAAAGTTACTTTCACTTACACTTTGACTTGTATTCTTGGAGTCAGTATATCTGTGATATGCCTCGGACGAGCGAGTCGACGTTGTGACGGGGGTTGAAACCCTTCGTTGACTAGAGGTCTTGATTGCGAAAGACAAAGTTGGTGAGGTGTTTACGCAGGAATTCGTATGATGGTTCAATACGAAGGTCGTTGTAAATGGTCTCGTTGCGTACCAGTGGGGGAGCATGGACTATTTGTTCTTGCCTGGTGTTGTTTTGCTGCAGTTCTATGCGACGGAATTGTGATCGAGAGCAAGTACCCCAGATTTATAGGCCATATGTCCAGATTGGGCGAATGAGGGTTATTTTAATACGTACAACTTATCCTCGATCGTATGCCCAAAGTTGATATTAAAATGTTTTTCACGGTTCACCTGCTCTAATCTGACTACGGAATGAGATATCTCAATTCTGACTCTACCATCGTGTTTAGCGTTGAAAAATCTATAAATTGAGGTGTCTCTATAATCTATAAATCAGTAAAATGGAGAAATTTCACATGAAACCAGTTATTCTGCACTTATGACTGAGAATTTTTTATTCTTTGTGTCATAGGTTTAAACGATTTCATTGCTACCGATTTAGGTGGCGATAGACAAAGTTTTTCTTGGGTCTGAATAGTGAGATGTACAGTATTTGTTGAAATCTTGTGCATCTTAATTGGTAAAAAAAACCAGGCCCAGGACTAACAGACAATGCGTATTAGAGATCGATAAAAGAGTTCGGGGGACGAGAGCGCCTACATCTTATTAGATTATTTGACTTACTGATATTATTTTCTGTTTAGGTCACTATTCTGTGTGTACAATAGGTACCCTTGTGTGTTTGACAACCATACGAACTTGGAAGGTTTTAGAACCTTCCATATTTTCTAGGCGATTTTCCATATTCGGAAAGAATAGATACCGAGTTTCTTGTTTTGGGCCAACTTCAGTGGCTACAAGTTCAATTTTATGCATTTTCATTCAAATAAATGATAACTAATTAATTAATTGTATAATTATTTCATACATGTATACCTAAATGAATTATAGGGTTGGTCCAGGAGTAGCACAAGGTTATTGTGTGATGGTGCGACACTGGAGCCTGTCAACCAAACTACTTCCACGATTCAGAGAAAACCACCGCCACACCGATCCGCGAGAAGCATAATTAATTTACTTTGCTACATAATTGCAGTTATACGGCATTGGTTGGTGAGGGGAAGCGGAAGGTTGTTAAGGAGAGGTCGTGCATTATTTAAATACAAGAAACGTGATGTACATGTAGCAAGCGAAAGTTTCGATGTGGTATATTTTTCACGGTGGTTTACCGGCATTTTTTATTCACCGATTCGGTCGGTTACTTTGAGAAGTTCCTCACAGCAGCGTCACACGAGTTGTGTAAAGGGAAAACGCCAACGGGTGGGAAAGTTATGTACATACGCCCGCACACAAACACACAGCGCTCGCCCGTGTGCGTCGATAGAAACGGACGAGTGTGGAGGAAGCAAATAAGTTCGCGACGGCTTCCATCCAAAAGTGCGCGGTCGTTCATATTGATGGCATCGCATTTGGTCGGTATTAGTACAGACCTGGGTCGAGCTCCAGCTTCAGTATGACCTTCTATGACGAACCGTAGGAGGTCACCTAGATATGTTGTCTTTAATTCCCCCTAAAACTGGTGGGTTTACGTTTCAAGATGCGTGGAATCAGAAAATCGAATTGAAAAACTCCTTCCGTTCGCCATGCACCAGTTCGTCCAGTTTGAACTGAACCAAAACGTTGAAATTCGGGTTCTCCAAAAATGCACTTAGAAAATCGCGCTTAAAGATTTTCCGAATCTTGGTAAGCCCACATTGAGTTCTCTCCTATTCTTTGCCAGTCCACTCTAGGTTTCACTACATCTAAACATACCCCTAACCCGTGTACGGATGCATTACAGCAACAGAAATTTGTTTCACAATCAGCGCGAAAATTCCTATGATGTTCCACTGTTGCGCCAAAAAATGGCCCGATTCCGCACTTTCAACTCGAGAGTTGTGGAAACTCATGATTCAAGTTCGTGCCACCAGCTCAACTTTTTTTTTGTTACTTATTACTTTTTTGTGTGTTAATTTTGTTGCATTTTGTTACTTGTAAATTACCGCTTGAGGGAAAGAAATAACCAATACGGAGCGCGTTAACCAGGGAAGTAGAAATTTTTTATTCGAAATATAGAATAAACTGGAAGGAACCTCTTGAAGAAGGCGATGGAAAACGTGGGTGTGTAGAACAGCGACTTGTGTGTACCGTTATATTAGACAACCTCTCGTGTCTGCTCACAGAATCCAAAACAGAGACTGATGACTTTTGATTGCTTCGACACATAACAATAACCCTGTTTGGTTTTTAGTTCAAAAATTGTGAAATTGTACGAGGACAGTTTCGATTTATAATAAAATTGTGAAACTTCTCCATTTGGTTGAATGAGACTCTTCTGTAGGTCGTAAACGCACACTGCGACGTTTGGCCCTATTTCTCTCTTGTCGCGCTGTTTTTGGTTTATTATCTTCGATAATGAACCATTGGAATCGCCCAAAGAAAAAATTTTTTTAACCCCCCCTCAAAATTTGTTGGTTTACGTTTCAAGACACGTAGATTCAGAAAATCGATTAAAAAAAAATCCGTCCGTCCGCCGTACGCCGTCCGCCGTCCCCCGTCCGCCGTCCCCCGTCCGCCGTCCGCCGTCCGTGGCACTTTGCCCAGTTAGCGTTGAGCTAAAATTACGAAATTTGGTTTCTGGGTTTGGACCAGCCCCACAATGATCCTCGAAACTTTTCATAACCCTAGGTCAAGGGGAAGGGGTTCAAAACGAAATTTAAAATTTCGACAATGTCATATCTCAAAATATTTAACTGAATCGTGTAATTTTTAGTTCACTTTTGAATGACCTAAAAAATTACGAATCTTTTAAGACCAATTGGATTTTTGTGCGACCAGCCGTTCGTTCACAGTGAGCGCGCAAAGGTTTAGGAAAAACACTAAACTTTTGCGTCGAAAACGGCCGCTACGTGGGTCAACCTCCAGACGCCCAGAATAAAACTACCTTTTTTCATCTTCCCGGTAAACTACAGTCTAGAAATTTTAACCGTGAGTCGGGGATAGACAACATTGCAATATTCACCCGGTTTCTCATCTGTAAAATTGTTTAAATAATACCTATTTGTTTAAACAAATTAAATTTTGATAATGAGCTAGATACTTGAAATTTTAAATATAGGTCAAAAATGGATCACAATGCAATATTCACCCGGTTTCTCATCTGTAAAATTGTTTAAATAATACCTATTTGTTTAAACAAATTAAATTTTGATGATGAGCTAGATACTTGAAATTTTAAATATAGGTCAGAAATGGATGACATTTCCATATTCACTCGGTTTGTATGAAATGGTATGAGTATGGTAAGGTATATTATTGTATGTATGATTTAGTACAGTATGATAAGACAGAAAAGAAATTCGTATGGTATGGTATGAGTACGGTGAGAATATGGTATGGTGCCGATTTGCAATACAGTCTGGTATAGACAGAAGGGTGATCTGCACAAGGAAGATAATAAACCGTTGTGTCAAGAATTTGCAGAGTTTTCTTCTCTTGCGATCGTCCTATTAGAGAGGTGCAAGTCATGTTCATGTTTCTTTCCCTTTGTCTCATCTAATGACAATTTTTCAAATCCAACACAAACATCGCATTGGTCTTTTTTGGGAACATAAAATTAAATTCCGTGTCAAAGATTCGTCTAAACTTGTCCTCGGCGACGGAGAACGCCTGCCGATGAACCTCCGATCTCTCAAAGCGAACGGGTCAAACCAAGCAGACCCACAGCGGTTTATCTGCCCTCAAGCGCTCACTGCTTGAACTATCTTTATTCCACTGCTACCCCCGTATAGCGCACGTCAAGCTGATTCTGATGGTGTAGAAAACTAAAAACTGCTTTTTTGGAGATGTAGGTACCAGTGTTTTTACCAGCGTGCGACATTATCGAGAAGGTAACGATGGATACATATTCGAAGTGTGGTCGTCAAGTCCGACTGACCTGCCAACTCATGGGATCAGAATTTTAAGGGCAGGTAGAACGAATTTGTTATTTCGGTCAATTCCAATGGTTTGGTTTTAAAAATACTCGTAATAAACCGAAAAGCAACGAGCGAAGAGCTATGATTTCAGTTCGCGGTACCCAGTTGTGAACTGAGATCATTGGGTTATATATCGATCGACATGGACCCGTTAAAATATAGCAATAACAGATCGTAGGTCCCGTGTCGAATCGCACAGAGTTGACAATGTTATGGTTGATGGGCGATTACTAAAATAGATACTTTATACAGCTAGCTCATGAATATAGAGGTGTGAAACTGTACAATGCCTTGCATGAAAGCTTACGCTCAATCTCTTCGCTATCTGGTTTCAAAAAAGACCTCAAGAAGTATTACAATCAGCAATATCTGACTTGATAAGAAGTTAACTTATGGTTCATTTGTGCATGGTTTTTGTTCATTTCTTTTGGTTCATTTGTTCATGCTTTTTGTTCATTTTTTCACTTGTCAGAAACAACTAAATTATTTTGTTGTTTAACTAATTTAACTAGTTTAACTAATTTAACATGTACTCAATACATTTTTGTTCATTTATTTTTTGTCAGGAACCACTAAATTAGGTATGTCGTAACTTAACATGTAGGTAGGTACCCTAATTGTGATGCAAATTATTATTGCAACTCCTCCTCACAGCACAAGTCCTAGACTTATGGTGGGGAGTAGCATTTGTAGTAGACATTACTCCTGTCAATTTACCATTGTAAATATCTTTAAATAAATGCATATTTAAAAAAAAAGCTAAGCATCTAATTCCCTATACGCCCATTTGAACTAGGGGAAAACATCTATGTTTACACAATGTTTTTTTACTACAAACATCGATGTCTAAAAAAACATTGTATATAAAACATCGATGTTTCACAACATCGTATAAAAAACATCGATGTTTTTCCCGAAAATACCTTACCTACTGTGGTCTACCTAAGAACCTAACTGTCCAGTTTTTGTGCAACTTTACATTAAAAAATTGATTTATCAAAACTTAACAAACAATTTACTTCATTCCGAATATTTATTGTTGGCCAATGCAAAAATAGCAGTTTCACAGCCATATCTTTGGAGATGCGATTTCTAAGAAAGTTCAAAATTAGACCCGCTTGAGAAACAAATCCCTCCACAGAAGCAGAGGAGGCGACTTCACATTTAAATACTACATCATAACGGTTAGGTTATGATACGGTTAAGTTATGGTTATCATATACTATGATATTTTCAAATCCAAAATGCCAAGACGTCTTGTTGAATTTTTTAGAGTGGAGAGTTCAAATATAAATGAAGCTCATCAGGGAAATTCGTTTCTTCATCTGCCACTCTTCGGTATTATCGGCAAACGATAAACGTTGACGTTAACCTAAATGTTGGACGGTTACATTAGACGTGGTGATGGTTTTCGGTTTCATTCTACTATCTTACCTCGAGTCATCCATGACTGACATGAAAAATATGCAACTTAAACATTGCAGCTGCTTGAATAATAAAAGGCAAAAGGGCCGTGTAAAATAAGAAATAATGTAGAAGGTAAGTAAAGTTCCTAACAAGGGACAGAAATAATGCAATTGCATAGGTACTGAAACGTAAAATAGGTTTGTAATAATTATTATAGATTATAATTATTATTATACCTATAATTATTATAGGTATTTTGGTAGAAAGTGGTAGTAGTTTATGACAGGTGGAATAGTCCGAGGTAATGATGATCCTCATGGTATTTTTTCGTTAGTGGGCTGCCGATAGTCCCTTCATGATAGGTAATGGAATAGAAATAGGTCTTGAGCTCAACATGAGACGAATATTACGTTGACTGAACACGGATTTTTCTTGTTGTCGGGGAAACGTCGTTTCCTCCCAATAAAGGGTGTGAGCTCGTATAATATATCTCCAAGTCGAATATCTCAGCATTCATATTCATTCATGCATAGGTTCGGGTATCAGGCAAAACTGGAGCGGGAGCGCAAACACGATTACAAGACGAGCTGTGAGCTAATAGGCTTTCGGGATCCGGTAGCGGTTGTGGGGTGCGGTGGTGAGTGTTTGCGCCCGAGAGAAGTGCAAGTGACGCAGATGATCGGCAGACCGAGGTGTGATAGGTTTGGGAGGATGATAGAAAGGAAGAAGAAGGCGACCACGTCAATCACCCCAGCACTGTTGACCTAGTGTAGCGGTAAGTACCATCGAGATGGTCGGATAAGTAGACACCAATATAGTTTGATTATCGCCTTTCCATTTATAGTTGGTACATAGTATGTACATAATTGGTACATAATATAGTTGCTACATAATTGTATTCAAAGAGCGGTACCGTTTCGTTTGGGAGGCGTTTTGGAAACGGCCCACCCCAATGTTCCACCCCTTCCTATTGCCGCAGGGTTGTGCAAGGCAAGGATCATGCCCGGCCTGGTCCGAGCTCGCATGTGGATGTTCATAATTCCCAGTTGATATCAACACATATTATGTTGAGAGAGACGGGTAAAGAGACTGTCTGGTGAAGGCAGAGGCGGTTACCTACTTGGCAGGAGTGATGCGGCAGCAATGCTTCATTCGTTGAGGGAGAATGTCCTCAGTCTGAGCGCGCTGAACGTATACATGTAAATGGCATGGCAGTGGTCAGGAGCCTTGAGCGACAACAGCTCCCACAGCGTCTGCTGTGACTCAAAAGCAGGGACGGTGTTACCAGCTGAGAGTCCGGTTATCAGTGGAGCCAAATATGCATTCCTGTAAGGAATGTAGAGATGAGGAAATGCACCAGCGTCTCCGACTCATTCCTGTTGCAGTTCAAACACATTTCTGTACAATTTAAACAGTATTTGGTGCCTTTGGTGTACAACTGCAGCCGACCGGCGTACGATAAGCGAAGCTGGGCGATCACCCTCTCCACGTCCGACGACCTCCTTCTCCCCAGGTAGCTCTCCGGCTCGCCAAACGTACATATAGTATGGAAGTAGATATTATAGCTGGAGTTCGAACAGAGCTCAATGTCCACCGACACCCAATGGTTGCACCACTTCTCCATAATGGGGAGCACAGGGGGTCAACCTCCGTCAGGACCGCAACCTCCCCTTCACCAACCACCTGCAGCAGCCAACGCAGGTGAGTAACCCAGTTCATCTATGGGAGGTTACACAAGGAACTATCGGGGTCCTGCAGCCCCTCCATGCAGACCCTCGGCCACCGCGTACCATCCATCATCAACACCCTCTTGAGGAACTTCAGGGCTCCGGGGATCCGGACAACTAACCGAGGGTGAAAGGTTTCCATTCGCAGATAATGGCCAGGAGTCGATTGAAGCAGACAAGGAACTCGCTTTAACAACCCATTCTGTGCCACCACTGTTTCATAAATGATTCGTTCACAATGAGAGCTCGAAGGAGGAATTTGAGAAACATTGATCACCTGAGCGTGAATCAAATTGTTGGGCCAATTCGCGAACAGCTGATTCAAACAACACGTGGATTTGTGAAATCCAGTTACGGATTTGAACCAGCCGTAGGATGATCCATAAGATTTTTCATAACCCTTGGTCAATAAGAAGGGGTTCGACATTAATTTTGAAATTTTTTGAATATCTTGGAAATTTCAAATTGAACGGTAGTTCAGTTCAGAGAATTTTCCAAGACCATCCGGAGCTTTCTACGATCATTTATTCGTCCACAATAAGAGCTAAAATGTAGAGCCGATAAAAACTCGTCAACATGAGCGTGAATCCAGCGGCAGCAAGTCGGGTCAGTGAGGAACAGCTAATTCAAACAACACAATATCATGGTTTTGAGACATCCATTTCCTCGTTCTAAGATAGTTTTTGTGTCTACAATTCGATAATTTGCTTGCTCGTTGGTATTTCTAGGTGTACATTAAGGCCGTTGGTGGTGGGTATAAATTAACACCCATAGCATATTATATCGAGACAAGTAAATTATGAATAAACGCTACGTGAGTTACATAAGTTATTTTTCGTTTTTATATCTGTGGTAAAAGTCATCACTAAAAAGCAGTTACGAGCTGTAAATTACAGTCTTGCTTTCTTTTCAATTAAATATGGCATCACCGTTTGGGGTGGGACATGCAAAACACGCTTAATTGCTCAGCAAACAGTGCGAAATCCATAAGCCCCACAGGTATCCCACTGCCAAGCTTTATTCTGAATTCAATGTATTGCCTTTAAAAGAAAAAACATTTTTTAAATTTCCATGTTTGTAATGTTGCCTTTGGTAGAACTGCTTCTGCTTCTAATATATCACTGCCACGCTGCTGTACTGAATTTTACCAGAGGAATTCTTATATTTCCGCGGTAAACTTTTATTACCATCGTAAAATTGATTTATCTAATTTTGTTTATTTAGATTTAAAAAAAATACTTATTTATCAGTTATTTTTTCAATTTGGGTGTAAGTGGTGCGTTTATTTATTTATTAATTTGTGATATTTGCACTTTGATATTCTTGTTAAGTGAAAATCTTAACTCCAAAATTTAAATGACTAAGACTCCGCCAGGGGACACAAGTTCATTGGAACTTAAGCCTTGGTGGGCATCTCTTTCAATTATTTAAGTTCATGACACATAGGTATCTATGTTTATTTTCATATTTGTTGTACCTTTTTTGTTATGTAAATTGCCAAATAACAAAAATGAAATGAAATGAAATCGACTAGGCGCCAACGGTACAGAAAAACACTAAGAATTTCGAGCTCCAGTTTCATCCGTTCGGATGTTTCCTGTGAAATGTTAACAAAAATGTCCATCTTCGAACTTGACTTTTCGTTTATATATTTTTTTTATAGGTATATACAACGAAAATGAGAACGAATGATACACCAATGAAAACTTACTTGGATAAACTTCACGCAAATCTTCAAAGTTTCTTTGTCTGTTCGATTGTCTGCATGTTTGGGATATCATTGCGACTGAAAGTTTAGATCAAATAAACTAAAACGGTTAGCTATGAACCCGAATACTACGTAACGTTATTTTGCCCCTATTTGCCCGGCGTGACAAAGCCGGCTGTTGCGTTTTGAAGGAAATATGAGAACTGTGCTTTACAATCTAGGGACGCGGGAGCGTCCCGCCCGCCAAGAAAACCGAAGCCCTGAAAACCGAAGCGACTGAGACACTGATTACGCGACGGAACAAGTTGGGGTTTTCACCCTACCATAGCTCGGTCCCCTGAGTGTCTCGAGAGTTGATTTTTTGTACACCAACTCTCCAGGGGCATGTGAGGACGTAAACCAAATTTCAGCTCTTGGGAACATCAGGTGTCGGGGGTATAACAGTTTTAAAACCACTATTTTTCACGTTTTTCGTGTTCTTCTTCTTCTTCTTCTTCTTCTTCTTGTTCATTGACGGGGCTACAGCCCAGCAGACGAATCGGATCGAGCTGAAATTTTGCACACACGTTTGTTATGCTCCAAGGGAGTGCCTTTTGACCATTTTTTCTCCCTCCCCCCATTTCCCTCACAATTGGGGGGGAAATAGTAATTTTTAGGAATTTCAAATGGTCATAACTCCTTCAAAATTGAAGCTTTTCCAGATTCTCTTTTTTAGTTGTATTCAGCTTTTAAAACCGTTTAATTTGAGATCAAAAAAAGCTTCCTAAGGGAGAAAATAAAGGAGTTATGGTGATTTTTCTATTTTCATTAATAACTGCCGCAAATATTGATGAAAATTGGTGCGGTTGGTCTTAAAATGTCCGCTAGGTTGTCTAGAATATGCTCAATAATTTTGAACCAAATCTCAATCGATTTGACTAATCCACAGCCAAAAATACGTGAATAAATTCCACATCTACTGATTTGGCTAATTTCCGAAAACATCAAAGTTGAACGGTGGTCAGAAAAATTGTCGTAGAGTGGCGCCTGTTTAAGGATCGATAGGAAATTTTATGGGCTTTCGATTGAGGGTAGCGCACTTTGTCACTTTTCCCAACGGTTCTCGAGTTATTCGCGATTTTTGGTATAAAAACGTGCGTTTTACCTTTTGCAAACTTTCTCTTTCCTCTTTCTCTTCGACACCAATAATTACAATTATTGTAATGATTCTCAACAACAAAAATTTGCACAATCCCCAAGAAAAAATGCAACCAATTTTCAAAAAATTTCTAATTCAAATTTCTAATTCTTTCTATTTTTTTAAATTTAATAATAAGAATAATTGTATTAAATTTTAATAATTGTTTTTAAATTGTTGATTGTTTTAATTAATCGAAAATTTTAAAACTAATATTTAACCAATTCGCAAAAATTTTAAAACTCCCTACTTATTTTTCAAACACATTTCAGATAACAAACAATAATTTCCAAAAAATAATTATTCTTGTCACAAAAACAAGAAACAAAAAGGCAAATTAGTAGGCCTACTAATTTTTTACTAAATTTTGACTAGGATAAAACTTCATTTAGGAAAAAATTTACTAGTTACCTCGTAGGTAAGTACTTTTGTATTGTATAGGTAAGTTGTTGAACCGTATTGTATAAGTACCACTCGAAAACTAGCCATGCAAAAAGATGTGATATCCCCCAAAAAAAACTCCGTTGTAAAAACTGGCCCGCCAAAAAATCTCAGCCGCAAAAAGGAATGATATCCATTTTGCCCGCCAGCCACATATATAGGATGCTCGGTGCTTCGCACCTCGCTGTTGAGTGTGCATATAGAAACCTGATCCTCCTACCCCTAACCTCCACCGTCAATGTTTTCCTGTTCCCTGTCTCCTTCCCACAACCCCCTCTCACACTTAGTCACCCTCGGTTTCACCTAATATGTTTCCTCTGTTACACCAGGAGGGAGCTTTACGCTTCTTTCAATGCTGTTGGCGGGAGCTTTTTGCCACATAAACAAGCCTGAATTGAAGCATTACTTCATTATAGGTGTACCACTACTGATTACTCGTGACCACCAGTAATACTTATAATATAGTAATGCTTTAATTCAGGCTTTACTGAATCTGGCAAAAAGCTCCCGCCAACAGCATTGAAAGAAGCGTAAAGCTCCCTGCTGGTGTAACAGAGGAAACATATTAGGTGAAACCGAGGGTGACTAAGTGTGAGAGGGGGTTGTGGGAAGGAGACAAGGAACAGGAAAACATTGACGGTGGAGGTTAGGGGTAGGAGGATCAGGTTTCTATCTGCACACTCAACAGCGAGGTGCGAAGCACCGAGCATCCTATATATGTGGCTGGCGGGCAAAATGGATACCATTCCTTTTTGCGGCTGAGATTTTTTGGCGGGCCAGTTTTTACAACGGAGTTGTTTTTGGGGGGTATGGCTTACCACTCGTTCACCTCACCAACTCACGATTTGAGACTTTCTTTCCAGCTTACCTGCAACAATCAAAACAATAATGATTTACTGATGTTGGTACATCATTCACATTTATCACGCGAAGACGTCAGGTCAATGTTCAGTATCATTTGGCTAAGCGTCACCGATTATATCATCAAGGTCCCGTGTCGATGAGGGATCGTAGAAATAGAGACCTGCTCCGACTCCTATGTCCGACTCGTATTTCGGGAAAGTTGGATTTGTTTGTTCCATTTGCTACAGAGATTTATGACGAGCTATTCAGGAACAGCCCCTCAGGACATCTCGTACTAGGTTACATAGCGATGGATGTTCCAAGGTATCAGTTACGACGGGCTAAAGGTGCTCTTACTAACTGAGGAATCGATACGACGCGCGTCAATTTTGTAAATTCGCTATGCAGAGCAAGCCGCTGGGTAAAGGCAACCTGACAGTCGCTCTATACTCTAATCACCCTGATTTTTATATTCCTGAAGAGGACATACCACTGGTAGGTTCCTTTCACAAGAAACCCTAACCCCTTCTCTCAAACAATTATGAAGGCAGAAGTAATGATGTGGTTTTGAACTCGTGACGTGGAGGGAGAGGGTTCTGGCCTGTCTGAGAGATGAGAATATTATGATCTTTTCTCTGAGGAATCGGGGTTTTTATTACCCCTTCCTCTGATTCCCCTCCTCCCGATTAGAGTAGGGAGAGCAGTCTGAGGGCCCGCCCTGTTGGTAGAGTGGGAACTATTCTCATTCGTCTCGAATCCTCTCCCTCTCGAGCCTCATCTTTATTCAATTATTATTCTTTGCATTTATTTCATAATTAAGATGCTGGAGCATAACAAAACCTAATACGAGTACAAAAACTTGTATAATATATATAAAACAAAATGTACAATATTATTGTATATTTTATTTTATATATTTTGTCAATGAATGCTCTCTCTCTTTCTCTCTTTCTCTCTCTCTCTCTCTCTCTCTCTCTCTCTCTCTCTCTCTCTCTCTCTCTCCCTTAACCTAAAATTTGATGATAGAATCTATGACAAATTTAAGAAAATGAAAATCCTTAAGTATGATGATCTCATCCAATTTGTTCTATTAACTACAGTTCACCGTGTTGTATCATCTAAAAGGCCGTCATACCTATCATGTAAATTTAAAACCTTCTCTGATACTCATAATGTCAACACTCGTTTCAGAGACATAAATTTCCGCCTCCGTTTTTGCCGAACGACTGTGTTCCAAAAATCGTTCACTTTCAAAAGCGTGCAACATTTTAACGATCTTCCAAATGAGATAAGAGAGATCCAGAGCTATAATACTTTCAAGACGAAAGTCAAGGAATTTTTGCTTTCCAAATATTAGCACACCCAGCGAAAAGTGAAATGAAGTTTAATTTTCTTTTTGTCACTTTATGTTCCTCCTATTTTTCATCATGTATTTACGCAGATGTCTGTTTATTTTCTTTTTGAATTGTATCTGGTTAGGTGGTAGAATGGTCTGATGTGACCAAATCTTGCCAGATTATGTAAATAAAGCGATAATCAATCAATCAATCTCTCTCTGTAAGAGTGGTCATTTATGACCAAAATTTGCGAGATTGTAAATAAAACGATATTCAATTCAATTCAATTCTCTCTCTCTTTCTCACTCTCTCTCTCCCACAAAAGTTTCGTTTTACCATGTTCAATAACCAATATAGGTATTTCTAAATTGGAGAACTTCAAGTTTCCTGTTCAAAGTTCCTTGTTAGAGAACAAAACAAGTTTTATGCCAGTTATAGAATACATATACTAAACTAAAGACTGTGAGATTTATAATATTGATTTTGGTGTGAGCCACTCTGAAGTACCTTGCTCTCTTTGCCGCGTTCTCATGCTCGTTGCTCTTGTCTCTTTGCTCGTGTTTCTCTACGCCATCATCGTTTCATTGCTAATCGCTCCACCCTTGGAGCCCTACTCCACGTATTGGATGTCTCAGATCATGGATATGACAACATTTTCATGGTATTACAGGGGGTCACCCATGTAGGTGGTAGAGAAAATGGGGATCAATTGTAGAAACTATAAAAAATGGCAAGTCTTCATTGACATATTTGAAATATTTATTTATGAATATGATTTAACTCAATACTTGAGTATATTGGAAATAAAACATTTACATTTAGGTGTATTTTAATACTCCAGTACTTCTTAAAATACAAATAGCAAACAGTTGAAAACCTTTGGCGAAAACAATATTTGTACGTATCATAGTTCAATAGCTTGGACATTTTTGAGCAGTTCTCAGACTATAATACTACTATTATCAATAAACGTATGATTTCTTCCGGAATGTCCATGTTTTTCATCAACAATGTGTGATAACTGCACGAATTGACCACTTCGGGTCGTGGCAACATAGTTTTTCTCGCATTCATGTACATCAAGTACATCGGGCATCTATAATAATGCGTTCGGTGAAGTTCTAAACATATTGTGTCCTGTGAAGCTCTGAACATAATTTGTTCTCGGACAATGGGGACTCGGCACATACATATCGCGCCTTACCGTATGTCAATTCGGTTCAAATAGAGTGGTTTGGCCTTTCGTTTACACCATGGGTATGAATTTATAAGGAAGGTATTATTATTTGTTTTTTTTTCTCATTCCACTTATTGGTTTGATTGGGGAAAGTAAAAAGCGGTGTCAGGTTGTAATGGGAACCAATTGGGTTTGAGTGTTCAATATGATCAGGGAGTGTTGGTTGCCAGGCTTCAAGGTGGTCTGATAGTTACGAGCCGTGAAGCGATAAAAAATTTTATTATAGGCAGGTAGTCCCATTTCTAGATGTTCTTCTATCATGTGGCAAATTGAATTCGAGGGGTGTTTAGCGGTGTAGAGAGATTATGAATAAATTCCAGTAACTGCCTCCAGCGGGGGAGAATAGCTGGAGTGGGATTTTCAATCATAGGAATCGACCAAGAAAGTTTTCCATAACTCATCCCACCGAAAAATTGGTGAATAGGTTTCATGATCGACAATTGAATGAAAAAAACTCCGTCTGTCCGACGTCCGCAGCATTTTGACCATTCAAAATTCACAGTGAACGATACATTCCGCATGGAAGTTCATTAACATAATACGCATAGTACATAAAGAAAAGTATTGGATACTCGACGTAAAATTATTCGAGTACAAATTGATGTAGGTAAGGCAGTTTCTGATCTCCAAATTCAAAGAAATCCTCCGGAGATCAGGAGTTGCAATTACAAATTTCGAGTACATGAAACTTACGAGTACATGAAACTCGTACATTAATGATCAAAAAAATCAACTCAAGTCCTAGAGAAAAGGATTCATAAAGTATATAGGAAAACGTATCAATTGGAGTAAATTTGGGGTTAGAATTACTTCGGTGCTGATGGTCTTAAGCAATACTTCAGTAATAGTTTATAACGAGAAACACCTGCTGCTGATGGTCTTACACAATGCTGCTGATAGTCTTAAACATTTTTTCTGAATTAAACTTTATTAAAATTTATTCAGAAAACTATTTCGCTCCATTTCAAAATGTCAGAATCCATTTCACCGACACTGACTTGAACATTACCTTGGAGGTATGTAGGACTCTGAAACTGACTGTGACTGAGTATGTGCAGGACCTAAAACCTCAAAATTTCGTCAATATTAGAAGTGGGTTAGAAAAACATCCAAGGCCTGCACGCCGACCTACAGGTTAACCGTGGAACCTCGCTAATACCTCACCTACCTTGAGGTAGGTTAGAGTCAGCCTGGGACTGTTCAACACGTTAATTTAACACGTGCAGGATTTGAAACCTCAAAATTTTTGTCAAACGCAAGAGCCATTTCTGTTGACATGTAAACAAGGAAACGGTATGTGTACGATGATTTGGTATTAACTGTACTAATTCATAATTTCCTCGAAGCGGGATCGCTTACTTTAAACAAGCAATGAACAAGTTTTGGAAGTTGGGCGTAATAAAGCTGTAAGTGGGTGTGGGTCTGAAGCCGAAGTTAGACCGGACATTAGTACGTAGAAGGATCTTAATTAGAGCAGCTCGATCCAACGTTTACCTGCCCGCTGATGGAATTAAACATAAATGGATGAGTTTTTGCTTTTCATGAATCGTATTTCAGGTCCCCAAGCGGCCACTTCATCCTCCGCGGGGTTCCAACACTGTATCCCTCATCCTCATACACACAACTTTGAAAACCCTCAACTAACTTCACCGCTCGGCTCAAAGCGATTCAATGTGCTCCGTGTCCCCAGTCATCCCCGCGTTCATCAAGCTACAATCATTCGGCCCACATCCTTCCAACACTTATTCCGTCCGATTGGGTTTTGCTTTATGTCTTGATTCGGAAACGATGTTTGGCTTCCCCTACGGGCAGCGTTTCATGGATCGTTTTGGGTTCGTTGACTGATATTCAACGAACCATCTCGTTTCTCGTGAACTTTACACAGATATTTATTGATACTAAATGATTTGATCAGAAGGAAAGAAGGAGTTTTGAACCGATAAAACAGTCAATAGTAAATTGAGCAGTAAATTTCCGATTCTGTTCGGCAATAAAAACCAAATGCGTTCCTCAAATTCTCATGTAATACAACCTGCCATGAAAAAACGCGTAATGTCAGAGTGGGTTCAAGTTTCGAACCGATCACTATCCACATAAAACCTTCTTCCGAAGAGATTCGTCAATTGGAGCCAAATAACTGAAATACCCTTCGGAGTAGTAAGACGTAAGTCGAAATAACGCCTGGCTTTTATTGAGCTCGGCACAGTGAATCCTCTCTAGAATAGAATACGACCAGGGAACCTTACTATGACTTTTTGTTGGTTCATTTTATGAACATTTGTTTATTCATATATAATAATCAATATATATAACACTCAATATAATATATATTATATATAAAGGTACTCAATGAATCTTATGTAAATGGTTCTCTTGCTTGATAGGAGCCATAGTGACTGCTCATCCCCTGCCACGGGCTTTTGCCTATATAGGGGATTAATTTCCATAATTGTGACAGGCCATTAATGGCCTGTGCTGGATTTTTCATTGTATTATTGTGTATATTTTGGAAATAAAAATTTAAAATAAAATAAAAAATAAAAAAATAAACCTCTTGCTAAGCTGCCTTTCCGTAGGACTCACCATGGCCAACAAGCTTATGATTACCGGGGAGCAAAACTTTTCAATGCCCTACCCCATGAGCTCCGCTCCATTCCTAAAATTGAAAAGTTTAAAAAAGAACTGAAAAAACATATTGTAATGAGGCAATTGGAGATTGGGTAATATTAATTATATATAGATAAAATTAAAACCTGTGCACTCTAATTTTACTTTTGGCTGCTAATGTATTACTCCTCCCCATAGCACAAGTCTACGACTTATAGTGGGGAGTAGCATTTCCTGTTTATGTTCCTTTTTATTGTAATACCTTATCTAAATAAATGCATTTATATATTAAAAAAAAAAACATGCCTCGCGACACATGCCTCGCACTGTCAATACGTGTAAATAGGCTGCTCGCTCCGCATGCCTCAGGACACATGCCTCGCGACACATGCCTCGCACTGTCAATACGTGTAAATAGGCTGCTCGCTCCGCATGCCTCAGGACACATGCCTCGCGACACATGCCTCGCACTGTCAATACGTGTAAATAGGCTGCTCGCTCCGCATGCCTCAGGACACATGCCTCGCGACACATGCACTGTCAATACGTGTAAATAGGCTGCTCGCTCCGCATGCCTCAGGACACATGCCTTGCGACACATGCCTCGCACTGTCAATACGTGTAAATAGGCTGCTCGCTCCGCATGCCTCAGGACACATGCCTCGCGACACATGCCTCGCACTGTCAATACGTGTAAATAGGCTGCTCGCTCCGCATGCCTCAGGACACATGCCTCGCGACACATGCCTCGCGACACATGCCTCGCACGCACATGCACGAACACGTGAGTGGGTGATTGCAACTCTGACAGGTGAAATATTGCGATTCGATTCGATTGTATGTATTGTTTCCTTTTGTTGAAAAACATGGTTATTGATAGAACGACTTCAGCATTTTTTGTTTTCAATTTACAACATTACTACCAGATGTTGTATATTTTTGTATGTATCTTCGATTAAGCAAAAGTTCAAACGAATGTGAAACAAGACTCACATTATTATTATTATTATTATTTTATTTATTTATTGCTTTAGTTAATAATAAATTTATTAATTGAAGAGACTTGAATAATATTAAAATGTGACCTTCTGTACGAAATCAATTTTGAAAAATGGGGCGATTGTAAGCTGAGCCCAAATCCGGGGTAGCCGATGTAAACTGAGCCCAATTCTTTTTACTCGTCCAACCCCTTGACGTGTAAACTCAGCCCAGGATACACTCATACTCGTAGTCTCCTCAACTCGTTCACTGTAAACTGAGCCCAAGGAACCAGTTAAAAGTAGCCGTTCATTCCACCAAATTTTATTAAGAGTATGTTTTTATTCCGCAACCCTGTCCACTTGATTTATATGTCCAACTAATCTATATGGTACTACTCAGATGGTTGGGGGATGTTTTCATTCCGCCGTCCCCAAATCCCGGCGTTTTCTAAATTTGAACCTATCCACATCGATTTGAACGAAACCACGCTGGCTCATAATAACATTCGCACATGACATACTCGTAGTTTGGATACCCGTTCACTTGGAGAAACTGATAGACTCCTGGGGCTGGGCTGAGATTACAGCTCGCATCGATGAGCGGTTAAACGGCTGGGCTGAGTTTACATCGAGATAAGACACTCTGAATCTCGGTCCACCGCGTTTGGGCCGAGATTGCATCCGCCCGAAAAATGTATTGTATGTTTGCATTGTTTAAATGAATAAATGATGATATAAACTAAGGTATATGAGTGTAGCTGTTTAGCTATTTTTCTGTACTGCATCTATGGCCAAACCTGTAATGCCGACGTATGAGTTAGAGACTCCGAAAAAAATTGTGAATCCATTATTCACATCCTTCAGAGTTAAATTCCTTAGCCGAATATCTGGTTCAGAGACGTCTCCTTGAGGAGGCTTGCAAGAAGTTGAGCTGCTCGAGTATTGATGGAGGTTCCTAAAGCTATTTCTGGGTTTCGTTATTCCATTCAGAATCGATGATTAGGTCGAAAACGGTGTTGTGAGGTGAACGGGAAGGGGAGGATTCGAGGAATGAGATTTGAATGCTCTTCGGGAGAGCGAGAAGGGCACGCGGGCTTGATCAGGTGGGAGAAGGAATCGAGAGTTCCTGCATATGACAAGTTGTGAATGAGAACGCACGGCGGGCTCCTGGAAAGCGAAGCAAAGTCCTGTTGATTATAGATGGCAGGGGACTAGCTATATATTCCCCTCCTCTCCCATCTTCACTCCGTCTTCACCACTTCACCGCCACACTTCTCTTCTTCACTACTTCTACTTCCTTTCCTAACGCCTTTCGTAGCGCCCAGAAGGCTCCCCACTACTTTTCTCTGTTTATTTCACTCCGTTTCTGGACTGCTTTTCAAGAAATATGAAGTACGTCTCTTTTCTTATTCGTATGATAAGGTCGAAAGTCGGAGGTTCCCGAAGGTCTGGAACTGGTTTTGTGTATAACGTGCGAGCGACATCCCATTGTAGTCCCTGAATTGTACCCTCAACAACTCCATATTCCATTATCAGGTTTTTAAGAAATAAATCCATTTATTGGAGTATAAAAAAATAAAAAATTGAACACTGACCACAATAATTGCACTACATGATATACATATTGTACATGTACAATAATTATTATTGTGGTATGTGTTCAACTTTAATTTTTATTTCTTTATACTCCATTATTACTCATACTATGCCAGCCAGTTGAATAAATCGGAAGAAGCCAGAGGACAATATCAGGCTGGAGCTGAGGGGTCTCCATTCGCTAAAAATAATTTTTTTTTTTTTTTTTTTAATCATCTTTATTGTTACAACTGTATATTATACCTCTAGTGACTTCACTCTGTTAGTTAATTTTTAACGTATTGTGGTTCATAGATCACTACCTACTACCACTCATCACATCACTTTAGTGAGATGTAACTAGGTCCAGGGGTTTGGTCCTTTTCAGCCTTCGTACGTCGCCACTGTTGTCCAGAAGGTTCAGTACTTCAACATTCCTGTGCTTGTGGAGACGGTTTTCATGGTCCGTTGCTCGATTTTTAATAACTTCGTTCACCATCTTGATATTAAGATCGCGATGGAGATCATTCGTTCGAACATACCAGGGGGCATTAACTATGCTCCTGAGAATTTTGTTTTGCGTTTCTTGAATTTTAGGTTGATTTCTTCCTTCTTCTTCTTTACGTGCTCCTTCCAGCGGAGCTTGGCGTCCAGGGTCATTCCAAGGTACTTAGCAGTATCAGCATATGGGACGATTCGGGAGTTTAGTTCTATAGGTATTGGTCTCACTTTCCTGTGTGTAAAGTTAATGTGTGTTGACTTTGCTTCGTTGAGTTTTATTCTCCATCTTTTGGTCCATTTATGGATACTGTTTACGGATTCCTGTAGTTTACTCGAGGCTTCTTCAACTGTGGGACCAACAGCCAGGATTGCTGTGTCATCTGCAAACGTCGCTGTCACAGCTTCTGTTGGTTTTGGGAGATCCCTCGTGTATAGTAGATAGAGTAATGGCCCAAGGACGCTACCTTGAGGTACTCCTGCTTTTATGTCCCGCAATTGGGATTATTCTTCGTCGTGTTTTACCCTGAAATGCCTTTCTGTTAGATAAGACGCTAAAATTCTATAATACTGTGCAGGGAGATATCTTTGTAGCTTTGCTTGAAGTCCCTTATGCCAGACTTTGTCAAACGCCTGAGAGACGTCAAGGAACACTGCTGAGCAGATTGCCTTCTCTTCGAAGCATTTCTCTATCACACTGGTGATGCGGTGTATCGTTGAATGCTGCTCTCTGAATCCGAATTGGTGGTCAGGGATTAGATTTCTGTCCTCGATTATAGGAGTTTCTCAAAGAGCTTGGATATTATTGGTAGAAGGGAGATGGGGCGGTAGGACTTTTAGTCGTGAGTTGGTTTGCCTGGCTTGGCTATCATTATTACCTCTGCTACTTTCCACTGTAGTGGCACGTGATGCAGTCTAAATGACGCATTGATTAGGTGTAGGAGTTTTTTCAGACCGTTTTCTGGAAGTTCTTTCAAGACTTTTCCTGTTATAAGATCATAGCCCGGAGCTTTCTTTGGACTGAGGTTGAACTTAATCTCGTCTTTGAGCTCTTGGATGGTAATAGGCCGAATTTCCAATTCATCTGTCTTTTCTACCATTGTGGCATCCTCATCGGCAGTCTCCCTTGGAAACGGGGTGAATGTTTCTTCAAGGTAGTCTGCAAACAGATCCGCTTTTTCTTTTGCACTCCTTGCCCAATATCCGTCATCTCGTTTAATAGGAGGTATCGGTATTTTAGGACGTTTAAGGCCTTTAGTGGCTCTGTACAGAGAATATTCAGTCTCTTTTCCTGCAGTGAGGCTGTGCAAGTTAACAGCTAATGTTTCCTCTTCAATTTCTCGGTTTAGAGCTTTGAGCTCATTGCATAGTGCGTTCAGCTTTTTTTTGTTTTCTGTAGAGCGAACCCTTTGCCAGATTTTCCTAGCTTTTCTTTTGGCCTTTACCAGTTCCCTTACTTCGAGCGGGTAGTTGGAATGGTAAAGAGGTTTCTTATGGCTAATTGGGGTGCAGGACCAGCACGCCTCTTGGATGTTTTCAGTCAAACGTGCCACCTCTCTCTCCTGTTGATCAGATGTTCTGATGGGCACATTGATGCTTTGGGTCAGTTTTTCTCGGAATAACTCCCAGTTGGTGTGCTTATTAGTAAGTTTTGGGGTCTCATCTCTGAGGATTACCGAGTCACTTAGCGTCATGATCACAGGAGAATGATCAGACGAGAGGCCATCGCTATCCTCAGTATGTAAGTAGTTGCCCGAAACTCCTTTTACTACGAAGGAGTCCAGGAGATCTGGTATTTTATTAACGTCTGTTGGCCAGTAGGTGGGCCCGCCTCCAGAGTGAAAATTGCAATTAGTTTCTTGCCCTGCTAAAAGTAGTTGTACTCCTTTCGGGTTGCGCGTCCTTGAGCCCCAAAATTCGTGTTTCGCATTGAAATCACCGCCTAGAATGAAATTATGTCCGATTCCGCGAAATAAGTCCACGTAGTCGTCTTTCTTTAGCAAATACCTTGGCGGACAGTATATTGCAGCAATGTTAATGGTTCTGTGTTTCGTTTTCACGTTTACTGTGGTGACTTGCATTTTTTCGGCCTCTATTTTCGGCTGTTCCGAGTGTTTGATATTGCTCCTTATAAATATAGCCGAGCCTCCACGAGCACGGTCAGCAGGGTGGATGGAGCTGTACATGTTATAACCTTTAATGTTTGCATAGGATTTTCTTGTTAGATGTGATTCCGAAATCAAACATACATCAATTTTTTCTTGATTGAGAAAAATCTCTAGTTCCTTTAAATTTTGAACAAGCCCATTGGCATTCCAGGTAACTATGCGGAGTGTGTTATTAACCATGTTTTTTATTTGAGAGTTGTGATTCTATTTTATCGAGCCTGTTGAATATAATTTGATTTATCTTACTATGATCTTCAAGTTTTTCTAGTACTAGTGCTAGCAAATCTTCTGAGGTGGGTTTGACTTTCTGAACCTCATTTATATTTCTTGCTATTTGGGCATAGGAGACGCCATCTTTTAACATTTTTTGACTCATCTCTTTTGAATTCGGTACACTCACTCGTCTACTCGTACTAGGCACGGCGGGTTTCTCTTTTCTAGCCGGTCCATCCCTATTATCACGGAGCCTTTGAAGCTCCTTTGCCACTTCACACCCGCGGTAATTTGCGGGGTGATCGCCTGTGCAGTTGATGCACTTGGGGGGCGCTTCTTTAGGTTTCTGGCAGGCATTTGTATTGTGCTTACCAGCGCATTTGACGCACCTAGGCTCCATTTGACAGTACCTTTGCGTATGATTAAATGATTGGCATGACTTGCACTGTGGAATTAGTGCTGTTGTCTTCTTCAAGGGCTCAATTTTAACTTTCAGGTTCATAATTTGCTTAATGTCATAAATTTTTTTAATATTGTAAAAAGACGAACAACTTTCGGTGGAAACCAGAATTCAAGTCATTTTATTTTGGAAACTGATAACAATGTCAACACACTATATAGCAACACAAACTCACAACATCATTCCCCTTCTCCTCTTCTGTAGGGCGAGAGTCGGTCTGCATGAACCACAGCCAGCCTCTGATTAGGCATCCGAATGCGGAACACTACGTCTGATATGACTTTGACGATCTGACATGGTCCTAGCCATGGTAACTGTAGTCTAGGGCATCGTCCTACCATCCGCCGAGGGCTGAAGCACCACACATTGTCGCCCAGTGCGAATCGTGGTTGTTTTGCCTTCACGTCATAACGCTTCTTCATGTTTTCCGCTGAGTTGAGGAGCCGCCTTCTTGATACAGCATGTACCTCTTCCAACTCTCTAGCCAAAAGATCTGCGTAGGTTGTCCGAGGGAGGCTACCTGGGGATGGTCCGTACAACAGATGAACTGGGAGCACCAGTTCGCGCCCAAAATTGAGGCGAGCAGGAGAGAACCCAGTGGTGGCCTGTTCAGTAGCTCTATAAGCCAAGAGTGCGCAGGGGAGGCGCAAGTCCCAATCTCGCTGATGTCCTTCAACTGTCTTGGCTAAGAGGTTCCTCAGGGTCCGGTTGAAGCGCTCCACAAGACCGTCACTCTGTGGTCGTAGAGGAGTTGTCCGGGTCTTGTGGATGCCTAATAATGCAGTAACATCCCTGAAAACTGCTGACTCGAACATCCGGCCCTGATCAGAATGAAGCTCCTTGGGGATGCCAAACCTCGAGATCACATTGTCCACCAAACCCTTCGCCACTGTTTCGGCTTGCACGTTGGGGACTGGGAAGGCCTCAGGCCATTTGGTGAAATAGTCCACCACAACGACGATGTAGCGATTGCCTCCGTTCGTCACTGGTAATGGGCCCACGATGTCGATTCCCAGCCGTTCAAAAGGGATCCCAACAGTGTACGTTTTCATCGGTGCTTTGGCCCTGGTAGCTCTGCCTCTCCGACCACATAGCTCGCAGCTAGCACAAAACTGCCTTATGTCCCTGTGCATGCCTACCCAATAGTAATTCCTTCTGATGGTGTTGATGGTTCGCCGGCTCCCAAAGTGTCCAGTTGTATGGGCCTCTACCATCACTTCTGTTCTTCGAGACCCAGGTACCAAGAGCTGCGAGGTGTTTCGCAACCCAGCAGGGGATTCCCAACACCGAATGACTAATCCCTGCTCTAGCCTCAGCATGTCGTACATAGCCCAGAGTGCTTTGGGTTCTGCCCCTAGATGTGAAATCTCCTCCCATGTTGGCTTCCTTCCTTGACTTAGCCAGGCATGAGCACACTGAATATGGGGGTCTGACTGCTGTTCCTGTTCCCAGTTGATGGTGCCATCCACGCGAATCAGCCGCCCTTCAACGATCTGATCGTGCTTCTTTTCAACCCTTTCACAGTACTTGCACTTTTCCCCCTCGCATGGCCGTCGGGACATCCCATCAGCGTTCTGATGCTTACTACCAGCCCGGTACACTACCACGCAATTGTAGGGTGCTAGTTGCTCTAACCATCTAGCCAGCTGACCATCTGGCTCCTTGAATGTCCTCAACCATTTAAGTGAAGCGTGGTCAGTTCTCACTAAGAACTCTTCCCCTGAGTCTAGCCCATATGACTGAAAGTGGCGAAGTGCTTCTACCAGACTCAATAACTCCTTACGTGTGACGCAGTAATTTCTCTCAGCCTTCTTGAGGCACCGACTGAAGTAGCCAAGAACTCTTTCTTGTCCTTCCTGGATTTGAGACAAGACTGCACCGATAGCTTTCTCGCTGGCATCTGTGTCAAGCACAAACTGCCCTTGTGTTGTAGTGTGGCCTAGAACTGGTGTACTGGTCAGTGCTTGTTTCAGGGCATCAAAAGCGTGCTGACAGACTTTGGTCCACTCAAACTTGCTCCTTCCTTCTTGTAAGGGGTACAACGGGGCTGCTAGTTGTGCAAACTGAGAAACAAAGGTCCGATAGTAGGAGCAGAATCCCAAAAAGGTTCGGAGCTCTTTAGAATTACTTGGCACTGGCCACGACTCAACACGTTCAATTTTCTTGGGATCAGCAGCCAGTCCCTCTTCAGTTACTATATAGCCCAGATATTCCACTCTTCGTTGTAACAGCTCGCATTTCTTAGGGTTCAGTTTCACTTTTTCTTCTCTGAACCGTAGGAATACTGCTTGTAGCCATTTCAGATGCTCCTTCAGAGATGCAGTGTGGATCAGCACGTCATCTAAATACACCTTGACATGTCCTTTCATCAGTTCGTTGCGCAGCATATTGTTCATGGCCCTTTGAAAAGTGGCAGGGGCATTACACAGCCCAAAAGGCATAACTATGAAGTGCCACAACCCCTGTGGAGTGCAGAAGGCTGTCTTTTCTTTGTCCTCACTGGCCATTGGGATCTGCCAGTATCCACTCTGCAAGTCTAACGTGGTAAACCACCCGCTACCTGTCAAGGCTCCAAGTAGCTCATCCACCTTGGGGAGGGGGTGCGAATCCTTTTTCGTGATTGCATTAAGCTGCCGATAGTCAATACAGAATCGGGTTGATCCATCTTTCTTTTTGACTAGAACTATCGGGCTTGCCCATGAACTTAGTGAAGGCTCAATGATTCCATTTTCTTCCATTTTCTTGATGAGCTCTTCAACTTCTGGCAATCGATGAGGGGGCAACCTGCGGGGATGTTGACTGATAGGTGTGTGAGACCCCACATCCACTCGGTGTTCCGTTCCTTGGATGCAGCCCAGGTCTGAGTCATTTTTGGCAAACACATCAGAAAATTCCATAAGGAGTTTTTCAATCATTTCCTTCTGCGTGTTGTCAAGCCCTTTTACAGCCCTGGTTGCCAAATCTTGAACATGAACTGGCATGAGCCCCCGGTCGTCTTCGGTTGAACAGCAACATACCTCTCCCATTTCCAGGTTCTGCAACCCTGAAAGGGTAAACTTGTCAAGCCTGAAAGCAGCAGAGTTACCCCATTCTTCCTTGTATTCTTCAACTGGGGTCGCTGTGTTGATCATTGAATCCCCAACCTGTACCTTGCCTTCCGCTGCGCTTATTCGAACGCTGTAGCTTCCCAGAAAATCCATTCCAAGGATGCATTCCTCCTGGATATTAGCTGCAAGGACTGATTGTGCCCTCTGTTTTCCATCGCCCAGGTCCAAGTTCACCTCAGCGCCCGCTGTCACTGGGGTTTTATCCCCCGTTGCTGTTCTTAGCCACCCACTCTGGAGGCTGTCTACAGCAACCTTGGATGCTTGCAACACATCTGGTCGTATGATTGTTCTAGTGGCTCCTGTATCAACTACCATTTGGCAGGGGAACCCATTTATGCGACCTGCTAGCACGATGGACGAAAACCCCCCAAGTCTGTAAGCAAGAACCTCTTCTACAGGCGTCTGTGTGGCCGAGGATGTGTGGCTTGTCAGACTGTGGCCATTCAATCTGACTTGCTTCCGTTTCCCTGGTCGTTCTTGCGCATAGGGCACTGGAACCAGAAATGCCCAGGCTTCTCACACCTCCAACACAGATATCGTTTCCGCCCTTCTCGTGCTACATCTCTTCTGGGCTGTTTTGATGTTGATGGACCAGGCTCCTCACTTGGCTTACTATTTCCCTCCCTGTTAGGTTCACTAGTTAAAGCGCGGATATGCGCCTTACCAGCCAAGGTCACTGCTGCTTCCATCTTGAGCGCCATTGCCAAGGCGTCCCCCATTGTAGCTGGCCACTGACTTATTACTAATTGTCTCACTTCCTCGTCTCGCAAGCCTTTCATAAACTGGAAGACCACTTGCCCCTCACAGGCGCGAGTATCTGATGGCCATGCTTTTCGCATCAGCTCCTGAATTGCCTGGTGGTACTCTCTGATTCCTTCTTTGGGTTGTTGCGACCGCGAGTTCAGCAGCGTGATATAGAGCTGGCTTTGATTTTTCTCCCCAAAGCGGTCTTCTAGGGCCTTTACCAACTTCTCATAAGTACTAGGCGGCTCAATGTACGCAAGGACTGAGAGGGCTGCACCCGCGAGCACAGATGACAGGTGAGCACCCATGGTTTCATAACTCCACCGATTCTCTCTCGCTATATCTTCAAACTGCCTATGGTATGCCTCCCAGTCTGACGTGCCATCATAAGGTCTTGGTTTTATACCCGATCCTTGATGACTAGCCCCAACCCCACGGTCCGACGAGATGAGACTAGTCATTTCCAAAAGCCGCTCGTTCAACAGTTGTATCTGAGCTTCTAAGGGTGCTACTCGTTGCTCAAATTCGCGCTGCACCACATCCCTAACTTCTGCTAAGCAAATTACCTTTATCCGGTCCCATGGGTCATCCGGGAGTACATCACCGCCACCCTCCAAAGTTGGAGGTCGGTCACTTTCGGGTTGGGCTGCGGTCACGTCCATTCCCCTCCCGCGTCTCGTCCGACTTCTTGTCTCCATGGCCAGAATATCAAAATAGGGTTTTTTCTGTCACTTCTGACACCAATGTAAAAAGACGAACAACTTTCGGTGGAAACCAGAATTCAAGTCATTTTATTTTGGAAACTGATAACAATGTCAACACACTATATAGCAACACAAACTCACAACAATATCATCCTCCTTATCAAATGAAAGCATATAAAGAGGAAGTTTTTTCAGCACCGTAGTTGGCGCATCTTGTTCGTTGACTTGTTTTTCTTTTTTAACGAGGTTGACTGCCTCTAAGATTTTGAAGCCCCTACCTGGAGATCTTCAATGATCTCTTCAGGTGGGCAAGAATGATGAAGTCCGCGGGCTACTACCTTAATAGGCCGATCATGTTTATTTTCATATGTGTACCACTGAAGGTTTTCGGCTTTAAGTTTTTGGGTCACAGCACGGTATGCGTCCCCATCTTTAACATTTATTTTCCACTTATTATTGTTCAGAGCAGTTACTTTCCACTCGGAACTCGTTGCCGATTTTATTAGTGGGCTCAATTTCTTAAAGTCCTTGATACCAGTAACGTTGATGGGAGGAGGTGGGTATTCCTTATTTTCCCGTTTTTTAGGGACAGAAGATGTCTGTTTGGATTGGATTTGAGAGACCCCTGATGTTGACGGCTGACCCGTCGCATCTGGTGACGTGGTTGCCTTCCGTTTTTTTGACACTCTCTTTTGTAGTATCCAATTTGTATCTCTCTCAACTTGTTCCTCATCCGTGGAGAATGTTTCTGATGGTTTTACTTAATCTTCAATTTGAATTGAGGGCTTGATTTGATTAAATTGGGTTTTCAGGGCATCTAGTTCCCTCCTGACCTCAGCATTATCGTTATGAAGGCTTACTATGTCAGCTCGTGCTTGGTCTAGCAAGTCACATAAATAAGCCACTGTGTTCCTATATTGGATGGCCTTTTCCTTAAACACGGGGTCAACAGGAAGAATATCATTGTTTAATGCCTCTCGGGCTTTATAAGTTACCTGAGATATTGCGACGTTTTCCTCATCCATCATGTGGCCGCATTCCGCGATTCAGAAATCCGGGGCACAGTTGCACAATACGCCCGAGAGTCGAGCGCATTGTTTACTTTAAAACTGTCAACTCGCGGAGGTGTTGTCTTAACGCCGTCTGAACCGATTTTCACATTAGCGAAACAACACTTTTTAATCGAGCACGATGTTACCTCGACGAGGTCTCGGACGCTACTGCTAAAAATAATGAAATTTAAAATTAACCTGTCATTTATGAAATGAAGTTTCCACAAGCCACCAACACGATTAATGTCAAACTCCGCCCATGGGATACCCTCTTTAAATGAGATACAGCGTAAGAATTTACGCTGGACCCTCTCGATTTGGTCAATTGCATTAGAGTAGAAAGGGGACCATATCGTGGAGCCACAAGAGTTTCTTATTCATTTTTTTTTTCATTTCCATAAACGGGCATGATGCCCAATAACAGACAATTTTTAATGAAAATCATGTGACAGACTTAATACAGAAATTGCAAAAAATAAACAAATAAACGACGCTTTGTGGGAATGAAAATAATTTTATTAAAAAAATGAAAACAATTTCTGACTCTCGATATTACTTCAACAAGTGCTTCCTGATAGTACTCAACGAAACCGCGTGAACTTCAACACCGAGTGATCTTCACTGCCCAAGCGATTCAACATCCTCTGTGCTCTGAACAGAGGGTTGTTTAACTGGTAATTGGTGGTTGTTGTAGGTACGTAGAACGGAAGGCTATTGCGAGTACAGTGCAGTGGGGCATGGGAACAAATTAGATGAAGAAGCTGAGGGCAGTCGATAAAATTAGAAATAAGTTTAAAAAGAAAAATACCATCCGCAGCACGACGGCGCCCCTCCAGAGGAGTCCACAAGCCACCAACACGATCAATGTCAAACTCCGCCCATGGGATACCCTCTTTAAATGAGATACAGCGTAAGAATTTACGCTGGACCCTCTCGATTTGGTCAATTGCATTAGAGTAGAAAGGGGACCATATCGTGGAGCCATAGTCTAGAATTGATCGAACGAGCGCGTTGTACAGGGGAACCAGTGCATCGACATCCCCAAAGTCTCTCGTATGACGCCTCAGAAAGCCTAGAGCCCCCATTGCTCTTGAACACATATCATCAATGTGATCACTGAAAGTTTAGCGAACATTGAACGTCACGCCCAAATCCCTAACGGTCGTTACTCGAGTCAACACATGGCCCTCTATGGTATACACATAATAAAAAGGCTGGTTACACCTTGAGAAGGTGAGTGTGGGGCATTTACCGAGGTTCATATTTAAATTATTTTGACTACACCAACTGCAACCGGAACGATTGGTAGGAGTCCGGATGGTGCAAAAAAGTAGGTAATCCCAAATTACCATGATCGGCAGTTTTGATATGGGGCAGGTTGAAGGTGCGCATAGCAAATGAATCTGTTTTGGAATGTCCTCAAAAAGAAAAAAAGAGAGCAAAAAGCCTCAACTTCCTCATCCTGCAAGTTTTTGTAATGTCGAGCCTGTGGTGGCCTCTTTGGTTTATCAAATACCTATTACTTGAACTAAGGCATTTTGGACAATCTGCAAAGGTTTCAAATGAGGTTCACGCCACATCACGATGCCGCTCATAACACTCCAGCCAATGTAAAATAACAGATCTTATCAGGTACTTGGGCAAACAACGCAAGCAGCATTTTTTGTTATGTTCATGATCAATTGTTACATAATTGACACTACGGGAAAAAACCAAGATTGATTACACCAAACATATTAATATCTGAATGTTGATTCTTTCAATTTATTGCTAATAATTAGCAATAAATTGAAAGAATCAACATTCGGATTTTAATATATTAGAATTATTCTAGTAGTAAACTACCCTTGAACGACCGAAATGGTGAGGAAGGTATCGTAAACGCTATTATCAATTCGATTGTGGTAGAATTCAAACGAGACCCACATCGACCTCCCTCGAGTACAGAAGATTAGCTGCATACAGGATTAGTGCATGGATGGTAGCACACGCTCAGAATGCACTATGCAGAGAGCTGCGTAAGCGCTAATAACCGCCAACTATCGTACCGGAGCATTTCTATAAGGTGGGAGTCATATATGGGTACATATCAGTTAATCTAATTAATTTCGAACCTTCTCAATATGTTTCTATTGAATAACGAGTATTTTTATTCGACACCCAGACGTACGGTAGTTTATTGTCAACAAAGCAACGAGATAGTCAGCTGAAAGTGAAAAGCAATCAATGGATGTCGTTATTTTGCATAGAGTTTATTGAGGATTCCGAACGTTGCCTGATCATTTTTACGAGCAAACCCACTCGTTAGCTGATCGCAGAGATACCCAGCGGGATACGCCTATTTATTCATCTTTATGTTAAAAACCTAATGGGACGCAATCGATCAACGAATTGACTAACAATGTCGAACATATGTCTAATGGCAGTAAACTCACTTTGGCGATCAAACCTTCCAGATAGACCTTCGTCATTGGGGAATTACAGCGCTATCATTCGACACTAAGTGGCTGGCGCACGCATCTCGCTGTGGTGACCAACCAAATGATCAACATCACGGCGATAAACTATGACATGAATTGTAATACAACTTGAATCCAAACAGTTCAAGTCATGCAGCATAGCGTTATGTGAGACATTTTGAAGTAAACAACGAACTTGTATCCAGAAATACAGGAAAAAACGCGTATTTTCGCCCCAAGGAAGTTTCCGCAGAAATGTCCACTTGTATTAAATTTCCACTTGTATTTCACAAATTTTGTGAAATATACCAACAAAATATATCATTTAATGAACAATTTGAGCAATAGTCCATTAGACCTCACCATCCCTTTTATCTACTGCATATAACTCTATCTCTACATCTAGACCTATTTTTAAATCATAACTTCCATATTTACACACCCCACACAGCAACCTGGACATCACGGTTTAGCCAGCCATCGTGGATTTTTTTGTCAGCCTTCTCGGATTGTTTGTCATTGCCGGTTTACACCTGCCTAGCCTTTGACCACCTGTTGCTGAACTGTCCCCAGCTCAGGTTTCATGAATTATGGCGAGATCATACCTATTTATCCATGTGATTCTAGTCTATTCCGGCTATGACCACATCTAAATTTCCTACGTATCTGAAGTTGTGCCCTTTAACATCATCATCGGTAAGGACCTTTTTCGTCTGAGCTCTAATTTTGGGCATATAAGGGTACCTTATACAATTACCAATCTGTTCGTACCAGTTGTTTCCTGTGATATATCTGTCTTTATTATATAATATTCTTCTACTGGTCACTCTTGGCAGGTTCAACCTTTCATACCTTACTGCTAACTAGGTGAAAGATATTTATCCTTTCCTACTTATTACTTTTCCAACTCATATAATGAAATCTAGTCACTGGTTGCAATGTCAGGTGAATCCAACAATATGATGACTTCACGGTCGACTTTTCGAATATGGTGATTGTGGTCTCTAAAAGAAGAAATCAGTGGATCGGAGCTGATTAACAAATGGTGCAGAATGTCCTCATTGGCTCTTTCGCGAGAAATTTTACGGGAATTACACTCCCTGGACCGCTTGAATTCTGTGTTCCTGGCTTCCTGGGCCTCTTCACTTATTTGTCCTATTGTAAGGAAAGCATGCGACGTGTGAAGCACGTTTTGACCACTTTGGCCCTACTGCGCCGTCCAACCTCAATTCCCACCCGATTTAAGTTGTTGTTTTGTGCGACTAGGGATTCTGTCTACTCGTCCACTAAAATTTCGAAATTCGCTCCAGAAGGTGGGAATGAAAATCACCCGATTTTCACCACTGCTGGTATTTTGAGCGGGCCTTTCTAACAGGCTCTAAGACTTGAAATTCCAGACCCCCTTCCCCACTCTTCATCGCCTTCCTCCATTTCCCACTGTTCGCCTGATTAGGCGCTTCTGCCTTAATTGGACCATCGGTGCCTTTCTGGCTTCTCTACAAACAGGACTTTACCTTCTACTCCTCACTCCCGTCCCACAACCGACCAACAACTTTCTGTTGAGGGGAAGGTTTCCTTCAGGTCTCAGGCGGAGACTTAATTGAAACTCGGAGGGGGCCGCACGCTTCCGCGTCTCCTTTTTTTCCGACTCGTCCGTGCACTAAGCCCCTCACCGCCTTCCAACATCGCCAATGTTTTCGCCACCTTTTCACAGGCCAATAACCGTTTTGAGCGGATTGTCTTCTTTTTCTTTCTTCTTTCTCTCCCTTGGATCCGACCGAACCCGGTGATGGTCACGTCCAGCAATTACCCCCGCGGATGAGCTGCCGCCGATGTGGGGAAACACAACGCTCCGTCCACCGCTCATTGGGAGTTACCCGTCGATTCTGAAATGACCTCGTGTTCCTAATGAGACTCGATCACCTGTGATATTCTCGAGAAAACTACAGGAACGGCAGTGAGCTTTTAAAAGCAATTGATTCTCGCACTCAGCTTTTAGACGGAAGAGACGCACCATACTTTCCCCTCTCCTACTCGCATTGTAGATAACGATTGTGTAGATACCCTCGTATTGTTGGTTATTGTTTGTTAACAGTCGGATAACACGCTACCAACATTTTAAAAACTCTCCAAATTCTTGGACATTTTCTATTCAGATCGCCCTTCTGCACAGGGTGTCTGTTAAGTGGTGGATCACCCTCCCTCATTTCCGTATGTTGCCACGTGGAAAAACCAACGCCATTCTTCTTAATTTTCTATTTAGAATTCAGGAAAAATACTTTTGCGACGGTCACTTGCGCCTCAGGATCCTCAGATCTCGGAGCGGAACCAAAACCAAAATACCTACGACGATTTTCAACAACCCGTCTGCAGTGGCTTCAAAGCCACGTCAATGAATAGGCTTTTCTCAGTCTTATCTCCTAGAGAGAAGACTGAAAAGGATCAAGCCACATGACTTAATGTAGTAAAAAAATTGTGATTAGTGTCCAGTGATGAAGAGAGACACCACGATACCATTGTTCAAACAAAAACCACTCAAGTTCGCAAGTTTTGTGAAAAACGTATCGCTCACCCGCAAGAAAAGTGACACAACTCAAACAAATTTATTTTGTATGTTTTACCGTATCTCCCTGAAATGGAGATATTGCTCGTTGAATTCGTTGCTAGGGAGGTCTGGGTATGTCACCATTCGATTCAGCGTGAAAACGTGCCTGAAAATACACGTTTTTTCGCATACAAACTCAATTTTCTCAAAAATGTTCTTCCTAAAATATAAAAAATAATAGGGAATGACAGTGATGTTTTTTAAATTTCTTTCCTGAGAAGAACTCACCTTCAAAAGTACTTGTTTTTCTGGGGAGATTTGAAGTCCTATTGAGCAGTAAGAAGGAAGCAATGTACGTCATCTACTTCCCAGGCCAATCAGAGAGCAGTACATAGACCAGCTCCGTAAACCGCTCTCTGATTGGCTCCCGAAAGCGGTGCATGAAAGCCACCCCTGCGCGCCCCTATCAGCCGCTGTATTAACTACAACCATATCCGACCATGTTGAGCCGGAAAAGTTCAAATTCGCCTTTGTTCAGATCCATCTGGTAGTTAAACAAACATTTTCTCGTTTGAAATTAGTCGTTTCACAAGTCAACAATTTTCGATTTTTGACCATCTAAAAATTATCCCCCGACACACTGGTGTTCCCTTTATACCTTTGGAAAGCTGAGGCTTTTTTGCATTTTCAGCATTTCTCAAAATTGATAAATTTTGTCAGACCATTTTGTATGTTGACCATTCGTTCCCTGAATTATGTAGAAAAGGGGAAGATCAACTGAAATGATTTGGAGTAAATGTATGAAGTCATTAAATTTTGAAAGAGTGGTTTGTGGCGTCTTTACCTCCTTGAAATATCTGAGTTGCATGTCTGTGACTAGTTCAATTGTCTTGGGAAACAACGCCTTCGGCATGGCCTGCAGGCAGGTCCTTCTGAACATTGCTTCGTTTCCTGGGAGCCCCAGGTTCGCTCCGAGCAGGGGCAGGTTTTCTTCTGATTTCTACAATTGGTGCCCTGGCCACGCCCTAGGATCCGTAACATCATGTTATGGACACCAACAAAGTACATTGTTATGGTCAAACCCACAAAAAATTTTTTTAGTTGTGTCACTTTTCTTGCGGGTGAGCGATATGTAAATACATTTCAGAGGCGAAAATCACTAATTAGTTCTGTTTAAACTAGATTGTGATGCTGAAATTATTTTCTATTAAATAAAAAATTGAAAAAAAACTATCTTCAAGGTAAGCGACCATTTCTGACACCCTAACTTAATTTTTATCAGCATTCGTTTCTGCTCTTGGAAATAAGCAACTTGCTCGAGAGAGTTGAAAAGTTATACCTGTTCTTTGTGTACTTTCATACTGTTAGTGTTACCTGACTGTAGCAGGGACAAGAGCAGGGAGATAAGAGGGATTCGGCATCCAATAGAGCGAAGTATGACCCTCACAACTTTTCAATATGAAGGGGCGTAAAAAATGGGGGTGACACGTTCAAAATGCCATAACTCGCAAACTTCAAATTAGGTAGTTTAGTTTTTTTCGTACAAAATTTAATCAAGTTTGATTAAAGGCTTTTTCAAGACTAGACGGGGCGTTGTACGAGCAGCCGTTCGTTCACAACGATGACCCGAATACAGAACCGAAAGAATCAACATTGTTTTTGATCGTTCGTCAAGTTGATTATGTCGCTAATGGTTTACTATGAAAAGGCTCTGCAAATACTCAACAAGTTAGTCGAATCAACAAGAATGTGGAAGTATAGTAATAAAATAAATCGTGTCAACATCAGAAATTCCCAGAGGATCAGCCGTTCATGCACAGATGCACACAGATACTTTGGTAAGTACCGATTACACTACGAGCTTCGAGTGGAATCGGCCAATGAGGTCAACGCAACCAAGCCATCAACCACTTAACGAGGATGTTGTCCGACTCCTAGCCACAGGTGATCAACTCCGAAGATTGAAACGTACCAAACCGCATGAGCTTGTTCAACTGATGTGAAAACGTCTGAACAATATAAGACCAAGTGATGTAATTTATTTTTAAGCATTTAATTTAACATACAAATATTGCCTATAAATTTACTTGTGTGTACTTGGCGCAACAAATATACATATAGAAAAAAACATCGGAAATTTTTAGTGGGCGTTCAATGAGGATTCTTACCATTGAAAAAAATTGAAAAATGTTCAATTATGTGGAAGAGATTTATTGGTACCACTACTTTGCTCAGAGATTTTGTCAATAATCCAAGCATGTCATTCAAGCCTGAGCTTCAACATGAGCCGAGTCAAGTAATCCATGGATTGAACAAAACGAAACGTTTCTCAAAAATGTGACGACATGAAGAAGATTTGGACGAGGTCTCGCAGATTGGGGAGCGCATCATCAGTGTCCAATCTCTCCACTTCCTCCAGTTCAGTGTCGACGTTGGTTGAAAGTATTCAATTAGTCGATATCTTCCTCGACACGGAGTACCAAACCCGCCCCACCACCTCATGCCACATTGTATTCCAGACCGGACCAAACAAGTTTTTCTGTTGCCTTGATTTTCCTCGGACAAGGTTCACTAGATTCCACCCCCGCCGTCACCACCACCGAGCGAATGGACCAATCTCCTCCCACTGACACTCGACAAAGATAACTTTTCGTTTATTTAGTTGTAACCCTTTGTCCCAATTCCCTCTCCAGGTAGCCGCCATGTTCCAACAAATGACCACCGCGTTCCGACAAATGACTGCCGTGTCACAACGAAACGGGTCCGGCAATGTTCGGATGAATCGAACATTTAACGCCCCTCGAAATTAGTGCACGGCTTGACAGCACTCGCTCGGAGCGAACAACGAATTTTTTCGGGTCAATTTCCTGAAGAATCACTAACCCTCTGACATTACGTCAATTTTAGTGGACGGTTATAGGATTTTAGGAGGCTCGTGGGGTACACCTACTTGTACACAAATCCGCCAGTCTTACAACTCAATGCAGCTGGATTGGGGGGTATTTGAAATTGGCCAAAATCATCCTAAATTGAAGGTATTTGAGGAAGGCTGTCGTATGCGGAGGGTTTACTTGTAGGTACGCCTTGATGATGATAGGTAGGTGCAGGTAAACCTCATTATAAACCATTTATTAAGTATATTCCAATTGACTTGAATTTTACATTACGTGAATCGAAGAAAACGACAATAAACAATCATAGCAATATATTATAAGTATTACTGGTGGTCACGAATAATCAGTGGTGGTACACCTATAATGAAGACTTCATTACTTAGTAATCCTTCAATTCAGGCTTGTTCATCTGGCAAAAAGCTCCCGCCAACAGCATTGAAAGAAGCGTAAAACTCCCTGCTGGTGTAACAGAGGAAACATATTAGGTGAAACCGAGGGTGACTAAGGGTGAGAGGGGGTTGATGGAAGGAGACAGGGAACAGGAAAACATTGACGGTGGAGGGTAGGGGTAGGAGGATCAGGTTTCTATATGCACACTCAACAGCGAGGTGCGAAGCACCGAGCATCCTATATACGTGGCTGGCGGGCAAAATGGATATCATTCCTTTTTGCGGCTGAGGTTTTTTGGCGGGCCAGTTTTTACAACGGAGTTGTTTTTGGGGGGATATCACATCTTTTTGCATGGCTAGTTTTTGAGTAGTACCTACTTATACAATACGGTTCCATTTAACAAAAGTACCTACGAGGTAACTAGTAAATGTTTTCCTAAATGAAGTTTTATCCTAGTCAAAATTTAGTAAAAAATTAGTACGCCTACTAATTTGCCTTTTTGTTTCTTCTTTTTGTGACAAGAATAATTATTTTTTGGAAATTATTGTTTGTTATCTGAAATGTGTTTGAAAAACAAGTAGTTTTAAAATTTTTGCGAATTGGTTAAATAGTAGTTTTAAAATTTTCGATTAATTAAAACAATTATTAAAATTTAATACAATTATTCTTATTATTAAATTTAAAAAAATAGAAAGAATTAGAAATTTGAATAAATTTGAATTAGAAATTTTTTGAAAAATTGGTTGCATTTTTTCTTGGGGATTGTGCAAATTTATTCACGTATTTTTGGCTGTAGATTAGTCGAATCGATGGAGATTTAGTTCAAAATTATTGAGCATATACTAGACAACCTAGCGGACATTTTAAGACCAACCGCACCAATTTCCATCAATTTTGGCGGCTGTTATTGACGAAAATAGAAAAATCACCATAACTCCTTTATTTTACCCCTTAGGAAGCTCATTTTGATCCCAAATTAAACAGTTTCAAAAGCTGAACACAACTAAAAAAGAAAATCTGAAAAAGCTTCAATTTTGAAGGAGTTATGACCATTTGAAATTCCTAAAAATGTTCAAAAGGAGCATAACAAACGTGTGTGCAAAATTTCAGCTCGATCCGATTTGTCTGCTGGGCTGTAGCCCCATCAATGAACAACAACGAGAAGAAGAAGAAGAACACGAAAAACGTGAAAAATAGTGGTTTTAAAATTGTTATACCCCCGACACCTGATGTTCCCAAGAGCTGAAATTCGGTTTACGTCCTCATGTGCCCCTGGAGAGTTGGTGTACAAAAAATCAACTCTCGAGACACTCAGGGGACCGAGCTACGATAGGGTGAAAACCCCAACTTGTTCCGTCGCGTAATCAGTGTCTCAGTCGCTTCGGTTTTCAGGGCTTCGGTTTTCTTGGCGGGCGGGACGCTCCCGCGTCCCTAGATATAGCGTAATATTAGATTCACTCAAATAATAAACTTCGCTATTGAACTATAATACTTGACTTTATTCACCGTAAGGAAAACATGAAAAGAAACGAATTTTCAGATATCCAAAACTGTACGAAAATCCGTGAACATATGATTCGAGATCAGCCGTTGGCGACGTATCACATGATAATAATAATTAAACTCCGTAACCAGTTACGAATATGTCGCCACAGGTACATCTTTTTGGAAATTATGGTTTTTGCCTTTTCTCGAAAAGGGCAGCAGTTTCAATTTTAATCATCTATACCAGTTTTCGTCGCCGTTTGTGACAAACCTAAATCGCCCATAAGAGTATAGTGTGCATTAGTATTACATGAGAAATGAGAAAAAATAAGAAAACGATAAAAGGGAAAAAATCAGAAAAAGGTGCATCTTTTTGGAAATTATGGTTTTTGCCTTTTCTCGAAAAGGGCAGCAGTTTCAATTTTAATCATCTATACCAGTTTTCGTCGTCGTTTGACAAACCTAAATCGCCTATAAGATCAACGTGATGAAAAATACATTAGAAAATGTCGGGTGGCCGACCCTCCGTAACTGTTTCATGTTCTTCGTTATCAAGTGAAAAAGAGGTTGACGTTTAGAGGGGAACTTTAGCGTTTAAAACCAACGAAGAGGAAAAATAATAATGAAACATGAGGGGCGACGAGAGATGGGTCAAGAGGGAACGGAGGGGGGTCATAAGGTTGTCTCGATTAGATTTGTTATGGGTGGCCACCCGTGAAAGGCTTCGGTAGGTGGCACCGCACTCGTAGTGGCCTCATCCACATCTCCCATCCATTCAAACCCTCCTTCGCCTCCCTCAGTCGGTTTTGTTTCTAAATTGAGCGTGAACCCGATGATATGCGAGGGCGGCGGGGATCGGGTTTCTCCCTCCGGTTACCGAACGGTTTCTAAAGCTAAACTCGCAGAATGAATAGCGACGGGAGGGCGAGGACACTTCTGTGAGATTAGTAACGGAGCGAGAGGTCTGATGATGTCACTATTTAGCGCGACTCGACACGGGACGCCGCACCACCTTTACGCCACTCATACGTGATACAGAGAGCTCCAATCACGTCATCATTAGCTCGATATGAGGATGTGGTGACACAATGACATTTGAATTCACAGTAGTTTGTCAAGTCTGTCAGATAAACCCTCAAATCCCTATTCAATCAACGTGGTAATTCAATTATTAAACTATTATTGAATTTATTAGAGACCATTAGAGTCATCCATCATGCACAGTTTCATACTACGTCAAGTATCAGGGAGTCGTCGATTATATCGTGATTACCAAACATCACATGTTGTCCAAACGACTCTCAGCACACTGACCTCGATTCTTCGTTACTCTGACACTAGGATTGAGGCGACACGCTGTACTGGAGGAAAAACAAGAGAAGTAGAAAAAACGTGTTTTTGATTAAAAAAAAAAAAAAAAAAAAAACTTATTTTAGCGAATTTTGGAAGAAAAGGAAGATACCTATTGTTCTCGGTCCAAAATGTTTAAAACTCAAATTTCCGAAAAGTTGTCTTACCCAAATCCGTTGAAGACCATTCTGAGTTCAATATATGTATAACATACCTATTTATAAATACGAGTACATTTATGTACGTGTCATTCCAGAGGATGCCCCGCTGAATTTGAGATAATAAGTTCAAATTTGCACACAAAATCCGTCCTGGCAATGGGCAGAAGGGGAGTTTTAAGGGGGGGATTTGGGTACTCATATTCAATTTCAATTTTTGATTCAAATTCAATTTTGGGTAATTAATTACCCATGAATTCCCAACATGAAACAGTCCGACAAGTGACACCTCATTTGAAGGATATTTTCACGCTGAACACGATGGTGTAATCCGAATTTCGATATCATATCACGTTCTCAAACTGGAGCACTTGGAGATGAAGAAAAGTGCTGTTACATAAGGTATTCTTCATGGTCCATCTACTCTAATCTGATAACGGAATGAGATATTGCAATTCTGACTTCACCATCGTGTTCAGCGTTGAAAAATCCATAAACTGAGATGTTACCAGTAAAATGGAGGCATTTTGCATAAAACCAGTTTTTTCTTTGAAAATTTGCTCTTATAGCCATGCATGACTGTGGATTTTTATTTTTGAAGTGTTTGAGATGTTACTCGGCAGAAATGGGAGACAAAATTCGTCTTCTTGCATGCTTTACCTGATCAAAATCCTAGATATGCAAAAACCCGCAGTACCCTTACAAAAATGCATCATTAGCGGTTTAATGATTCAATCATTAAAAATTAGTGATTACCACTGATTATGTAGTGATTTCCAGTAATTGGCTGGTGTAATCACTGGGATTATATCATACGATCACTTATGTTAATCACTGTTAATCACTAAATCACTGACGATCAGGGATGTATCATTGGTAAGAATCACTGAAGTAATCAGTAAGTAATCTCTTACATTTATTACTGGCTGATTGTCAATCACTGCACAATCACATTAGTTAGCTTAAATGAAGCACATGGTATGGATTTACTATAGAAATGATCATTGGTCGTTTTAATTCATATTTATTGGCAATTCGAGTGAATTGACTACAGGGAAAACATAAAGCTTACGTGACCAGGGAATAGGTGACACAATGCACGTGCACCGGTATCATCTCAGGGTAAAACTCTGCAAATTCTTGACACAACGGTTTATTATCTTCTCTGAGCAGATCACCCTAATCCAATTAACGAACTGTTAGATGAAACTAACTCATCATCAAAATTAAATTTAAAATACCATACCGAATTTCTTCCATATATCATACTGTACTATACCACATCATACATACAACAATATACCATGTCATACAAACCGAGTGAATATTGCATTGTCATCCAGTTCTGACCCATTTTTAAAATTTCAAGTCAATAGCTTATTATTACAAAAAGGTATTATTTAAACAATTTTACGGATGAGAAACCGAATGAATATTGCAATGTGGTCAATCCCCGACTCACGGTCAAAATTTCCAGTCTGTATGTAGTTTACCGGGAAGATGAAAACAAAGTAGTTTCAATGTTGGGCGTCTGGGGGGTTGACCGACCTAACGGCCGTTTTAGACGCAAGGTTTCGTGTTTCTCCTAAACCTTTGCGCGCTCACTGTGAACGAACGGCTGGTCGTACAAAAATCCAATTGGTCTTAAAAATTTCGTAATTTTCCAGGTCATTCAAAAGTGAACTAAAAATTACACCGTTTCATGTGAATGTTTAGAGATATGAAATTGTCGAAATTTCAAAGTTCGTTTTGAACCCCTTCCCCTTTACCTAGGGTTATGAAAAGTTTCGAGGACCATTGTGGGGCTGGTCCAAACCCAGAAACCAAATTTCGCAATTTTAGCTCAACGCTAACTGGGCGAAGTGCCGCGGACGGCGGACGGCGTACGGCGGACGGACGGATTTTGAAACGTGTCTTGAAACGTAAACCAACAAATTTTGAGGGGGGGTTGAAAAATTTGGTTCTTTGGACGATTCCAATGGTTCATTATCGAAGATAATAAACCAAAAGCAACGCACTCAGTAGTACGTTCAACAATGTAAGAAAATGATTGTAAGATTGAGACCTCTGTTACTGCACAAATACTCGTCCTCCATTGGCCTGACACAGTGGTACTCGGCAAATGCTTCCAGCTCAATTTCGTATGGAGCGATTTGCCCATTTAGAATAGTCCTGAAAATGTGAAATTCGAGATTTAGGCTCGGTATAGGCTGAGAATGTTCCATGAAAATGTAAAATTCGAGATTTGGGTTCGGTATAGGCTGAGAATGGTCCATGAAATTTGTTATAACCAAACACACACCTATGACACATTATAGGACAAAGGAAAAGAAGGCAACATAGGATGTGCGAATTTCAAAACCCCGTAACTTGAGAATGTTAAGGGTTGCCGGGCTATATTCCCCTCCCCCTCGCCACTCGGAGTATTGCGGTGAGGTCATTGTACAATGTATGATCGTTAGGCTGTGAATTATTCGGAGCGACGCCTACAAACGCACATATCGCTTCCGAACCTCCAGTATCCTATCAGCTGATGGAACTAGAGCTGTTAAATTTGAATTCAAAGCTTACTGACACGATTGTGCGCACTTTGGAAGGAGGCTGTTGGAGCCAAAGAGACTCGAGAATTGTATCACTCACTTATTTGTTCGCCAATTTCCCGTTTCTCATAGAAGGTCGGCGATCCGAGAGTTGTTTCATTCAACAAGTAGCGGAACTGCTGAGAAACATTCTGTAAGCCAGATTTTCAGGACGTCGCACTTGTTAATCCACTAGGAATGTTTTATTAAGTACCTAGTTGACGCTGTAATTGCAAAGAAAAATCAATAAAACTGTGAAAGACGCTACAGGAATACCTGTTCGAAGTTAGTGAAATTGATCGGATATACACAAGAGTAGGTCATTCGGATCCTAGAAAATTTCCAATAAACCACTATCAGCAGTAGAAATAGAACTTAATTCATGATTCCACAGAAGTACGAGCTTCTAAGTAGTTTGATTTTCGTAGCAGCACATTGTTTGTGTTACATCCTACAATCGAGAGTACGTTTTCTTGTTGATAGAGGAGTTAATGAGAAACATAGTGACATTCACCAAACAAACCCAAAATAAGATCGAGTATACTGATATTAGATACGCGCGTTTCTAGTCGCTCAATCCTTCAGTCGCCGAAAGGTGCATTCGACTTCATACATGAAGTGAGTCCTTGGGAGTGTCTATAGATTGCCTTTTGAACTTGGAAGAAATTGATGAAACGTGAAGGACAATCATCTCTTGATATCCGGTTTTTCTTTCGAAGGACGAAGAACTAATAAAACTCAACGGCCCACCTATTATGGAGGAACCCCCGAGGATGTGAATGGGGTGAAGTAAGAACTTGATTTTCCAAACGGGTTTTCTGAAGGGAAAATCACGCATAGTTTACCAAGCCGTTCCAACTCGATAATGGTATATCAACGCCCCGATCTTTCGACAACTGAAGGGGTCTATGAAGTAAATTTATTCATTTATGCACCCCCTCACGCCGTCTTGGATGGTCATTCTGGCTGATCCTTCTCACGGGAGTGGCGTCTGTGGAGGGGAAGGGAGGGGGCAAAGGTTAGTCCTTCCCCATATCTTCTTCTCCTTCCTTTTTACCGAGGAAAAAGTTTCTTTTGGATGCCTACGTCCATCTTCAAGGGTAAACTCGATTGGTTCATTTATTCCACGTGATGGATTTGAAACGCTACTATGATCCCTAATTTCTTCGATCTGTCTCCTCGGGATGATCCGTGACCCACTGACTGATTTTCCAAGCGTCGCACTAAGTAGAGGCGTGGGTTTCGAAAATTCAGAAAAAGCTTGTGAGTTTTTCAAAACCTTTCCGATTCCAATTCGTTTGGGGGGACATTTTGAATAATCTCTCTAGATTTTAAATCCGTAAATCCACCCACCCTCCTCCGGAAAATGAGTTCTAAGCCCAAAAACATGTTGTGGTTTTACAGCAAAACATCACAATTAAGAAGCATGTTGCAGAGGAATAGATTATGGACTCTGCGGACCAGCGAGGAAAATTCTGCAAATATTTCCACAACGTGTGACGGGTACTGAATAGACTGGAAAAATAGACGAACTTAAAATTGTAGAATAAACTGATTCTCAGGGTTCGTTCTCAGATATAACCAACAATTATTTCTCGAGACTATTTACTTACAGGTTTGGACGACCGTGTAAATTAATTGGTAAAAAAAAGAGAAATGTAAAATTAAGTCGATAACGGTAAAAATTTGGGAAAGTCGAGATCGGGAGGGAACAGGAAACTTTAACTTCCTGGGTTTTCGGTAGACACCAGACGAGGCACCCGGTTTGGAAGTAGGCTCACATCTGAAACTGTCGAACTCTTCAACGAGACGGCGATGAAAATGAGCCGCGAAGAAAATCTGAACTAACAACCACCATTCTTCATCTTCAAAGTGCTCCAGTATGAGAACGGACAAAATTATCTTAATTTTGACTCCACCATCGAGTTCAGCATTTAAAAAAAACAAAAAACCCCTTTGCAATGAGGTGTTATCTCAGACATTTTCATTTTAAGAATTTATGGGTAATTCCCTTCCCCCTCGCCCCCTAAAACTCCCCAAAACCTCCCCTTAGAGTTGTTTGATTCTACTTATCAACGAGTACGAACTTGGCCTCGGAAATTGGTATTCGGAAATTCGAGTTTTAAACATTTTGGACCGAGGACATTAGCTTCCTTTTGTCTCCAAATCTCTTTGTCTTCTAAAGTCTCTAACTCAAAATGAATTCAAATTTGTACAAAAAACACTTTACCGTTATATTCAAAGTTTCCGAGAGATGGTGTTTTGAAAACATCAAACCTAGATGTTCAATGGTGGCTCTGAGAAATAGTCGGACGACAATGAACCCTTTTTTGTCAAATTGTGTCAGTATGATTCCAACGATGAGGTCGGTTCATGTATTCAGGGTTGCTCCTATACGACGAGTTACAAGTGGGAGAAAAGCAGCTCTTGGGGTGCGGGCCCTCTCATCTGTAGCTGCGAGCCCATAAATAAGAAATCCCGAGACTTCTTTTTTACAAGGCCCTATCACGCAATTTGTTCCTAGCGAGAGAAGGGCTGGATACTGTGGAGGGGATGCAGTATTTTTATCTGGGGCATACACTGTTTTGTCAGGATGAGGACGGGAAAGGCCTCTAATATCTTGAAGGTCATTTGTTTCGTGGGGCCCGTCGGCTAATAGAGACTATTTTGACCCCTCCCTTCTCCTCCGGCCATATCTAACTCATCATCTCCACTCAATCATCATATAAACCCCAGTGCGGGAGCGGCACGCGCGGTCTAAATGTGCTACCGCATGTAGCTTTACATTATCGTGGAAAATGAAAACGAACTGTCACGTACTTGCCCCGCATCCGCGACGGTCCTTTTGCATAATCAAGAGCCATCTTTTAACGTGATAAAGTCCAATTTAGATAGGGAACCGCCTTCCAGCTTAGTTAACGAACGAAAACTGATCCACCTGGTTCTCTCGTGTGCCACAGTGGGAGCAAGTCCATTATCTACCTTTACTGATTGTCTGCAAATGATACAGAAAGGTCTATAGTGGGGAATACAACGTAACCATTCACAAAAGGCCATCTCATGTTTAAGGAATTGCATTCCATTTCTGTTTATTAGTCGTCTGAGTTTACCTGCATTTATAAGTTATGATAATATCATAACTTATAAATGCAGGTGTATTATGTTATAATACTTAGCTCCAACGAATATTATAACTCTGTTGCTACGGACCTCTCTGCCATATGTGCTCCTGGATACTTTCACTTTGGATACTTCACTTTCTCACTCGTTTTTATTATGTGACAGTTTTACTTGATTAATTTCCAGTGTCATTCAAACACCAAGCTCCTGCTGGAGATGAATCTCTTTTTCGGTCACCAAGAAGAGGAACCAGATAACGCACAGGCACTTTGCCGATCCAAGAAGCTATACATCTGGATCAGACTACAACACCCAATTCGCCTCTAGCCTCAGACAATCCCAAGACAATCCAAGCAGCGCCAGCCTTGCCAACCCCTCCATCACCTGAGTCATTGCCCGAGTCGAATGCTCCGCCGCGGTGACCCGAGAAGATCTACTACAGCAGAACAACCCCCAGCATATCTAAAGGACTACCTATGTCTTAAATTAAACAGTGGTGGGAGGGGGAGTGTTATAATACTTACCTCCAACGAATATTATAACTGTGTTGCTACGGACCTCTCTACCATCTGTGCTCCTGGATACTGTCCTAAAATACACTTTCTCCCTCGTTTTAATTATGTGACAGTTTTGCTTGATTAAAGCCTTAAGTTTGAAAGGTTTTTCTTTACATGATTTTTTTTTTTTTTCCAACGACAAGAGACCCTTGTCACTGAGACCTAGAATAGATCTATTGTGACATTGTCCCTAGTTCAACAACCAGCCTCTTCTCTGACAAAGTGGAGAAGGTTTGCCGATCTCCCAAGCTGCATCGCGTAGAAAGCCCTTTCCCAAAGTGCCGGAATCGTTTCAATCAGAAAGCAGTGCAGTCGTAGAAGATGGTGTCTGTTGTTTCTTCTCCCAAATTGCAGAGTAGGCAAATTTTTGTCCTGGTCTTAGCGATATTTTGAGGTTGTACCGCAAAAGACCATTGGGGAGACCAGATGAGCAGTTGCTCTTTTCGGGTAGCGATCAACTGCACCGTTCGGGGCTCATTAGTTGTTGGTAAACATAGGGACTGCACTGGTGAAGCGAAGGTCATATATCATCTGCACTCCTGCAGAACGCTAAAGGTAATGGTCTACTTTTTTTCTCCATATCGACGAACCTTCAGCACTGAGGTTCTGCTAAAACTGTTTTAGTAGATGAGACGTTCACGTACAGTGCAAAATGTTTACACTCGAATGTTCACAATACAATTCATAGAAAAATGACATTTCATTCCAGTGACCTCAAAAGAAATTTATGAAGTATCTAGTTTTCCGGTCGTTGAAGAAATCTTTTGAAAAATTTTCCCGCGTTTTTTCGGCCAGTGGTTGCCAGGAAATCGACCAGTGGTTGCAGTTGGTCTTCGCACTCCCTCTTCTAGATGAAAGTGAAGCAGAAGATGCTGTTTGGGAGGAACTCATGTCTATTTGTCCTCCAACCGGAGAGCCAACAGACAAAGTCGTACAGATCTGCCACTACTTAGTACTCAATTAAGTTGACAGCGAAGAAGCAAGATGTCCACCCGCGATGTGGGCTGAACAAACCAGTGAAATGATTACTGAACAAACCACCAGTAGTTGTGAATCGTTCCACTCGAAATTCAACAGTATGTTCACGACGCCATCACCTAACATTCTTGTTTTCATTGATACCCTGCTCTGAATTAAAATATACACTTCCAAGACCCTCGTAAGCACGCACGAAGTTCGTACAAAAAACTATAAATTCATCCAACGAAAGAAACTTGTGGAAAAACCTATTGGCGAGTATCGACATGGGCGAATTTCAAACCTAAATTTTCTGAAGGCAGTACGTAGACACTGTGGAAAGGAGTAGGTAAAGTTCTGTTTATTCCACTCATATACATTGTATGCATGTATATTCCGTTTTATTATTTCATTACATGTTATTATTTATGTACCTGACAAGACCCTGAAAAGGATGGTGCAGTTGATTGACGGTGCACTTGGTAATATGCATCTGGTAATATGACTGCTCGTTTTACTGATCTGACAGCTCCTCCGTTTCTTATTACGCTGGACATTTGTTAGCTTGGAATAGGGAATGACAGCGATTTTTTTTTAAATTTTTTCCTAAGAAGAACTAATAATTAAGACTTCAGAATAATTAAGACAGTGGTAAAACATGTTTTAAGGAAGTACTTATTTTTCTGGAGAGGTTTGAAGTCGTATAAAGCGGGAAGAAAGAAGCAATGTACGTCATCTACCTCCCAGGCCAATCAGAAAGCAGCACTTAGACCGGCTCCGTAAACCGATATCCCGAAAGCGGTGCATGAAAGCCACCCCTGCGCGCCCCTATCAGCCGCTGTATCAACAACTCGTACAACCCTATCTAACCACGTTGAGCGGGAAAAGTTCAAATTCGCCATTCTTCAGTTCGATCTGGTTGTTAAACAAAAATTTTCTTGTTTGAAATTACTCGTTTTACATGTCTTGAGAGGCCCAATTTTCGATTTTTGACAATCAACGAATTATTCTCTGACACACTGGAGTTCCCTATTCATGCGTTGAGAATAACTCTTTCAATTTGATTTGACTTTTGGTAAGTCGGCATACGATTTATAGTAGGATCGCTGATTATAAACAATCTGCGAGACCACATGTTCTTACTTTCCTTGGACTCACGTTTCGAAGCGATTCTCTTATCCTGTAAGATGGTCAAGTTCCACACATGTATCGTATGGACTTTTCAATACCACGTATGAAGTAATGTCAGTTTTGTTTTGACTTCTCTATTTTGACTTCCCTGTTTTGACGTCCATAAACCGCCAAGATGAATCCACAATACAGTTATACTACTCCTTTGCACGTTTCATTTATTGATTACAACGTCATCACCAGAAGGCAACCATGACCTAAAGCCAACCTGAATCGGCCTGCGAGGAGCCTAATATTCTTCACCCACGAAAGTCTCATTACTGACTACTAAGTGTAGACAACGCAGTATAATTCATAGGCAGAAGCCTGCCAACTATTCAATATCTCCAGAGAACGGTCCTTGAGAGAAGTCAGGCAGACAAATACTGCTGTCGCATGCACAAATCCTCAGAATGAGGGACCCCAGTTTTTTGTAAGCAGCTGGGATAAACTGTATTATAATCTACTACCAATTATGATTATTATTATTATTATTTTTTTTTTTTTCGTGATATTTATTTATTGCGACTGAAAATATATACATTTCATCTAGCAATATTTGTTTTCATATAATTCAAGCTCACTGTTAGGCAGAATTCCAATAAAGTCTAGCCTATTTTTGGAGCAAAGACAGGGACACTGGGTTACACTTGCACTCACTAATGGCACAGCACAATTAAGTCCAGTGGTTTGTTTCGATTGAGTCGCCGAAGTTCTCCCTCGTTATTCAGAACGTTGAGCATCTCCAGGTTCTCATGATTGTGGAGGCGATGTTCCTCGCGTATTTGGTGATGATTTCGTTCACAGTCTCTATTCCCAGGTCTCGATGTAGATCATCATTTTGCATGTACCAGGGAGCTCCAACGATACAGTAGTTTGTTCTGAAAAATTTGAATTTTTTTGACATTCGATTTTTTCGCGCAGCCCCACAGCTGTATCCCATAGGTCCAGATGGGGCGAAGTACCTGCTTATATTGGAGCAGCTTGTTGTGGAGAGAAAGATGAGAATTCCTTCCCATTAGCCAGTATATCCTTCTAAACTTTATATTTAGTTCTTGTTTCTTTTTTTCTATGTGGTTGTTCCAGTTTAGTTTCGAGTCAAGGTTCATCCCTAAGTATTTTACAGAGTTAGCGTACGGTATTTTTTTTAAATTGACCTCGACTTCTAAGGCCGAGATTTTCCGGTTTGTGAAGTTGATGTGTACTGACTTTGATTCGTTCAGCTTCATTCTCCACATTTTAGTCCACTTGACAATCTTGTCAGCTGAGGTCTGGAGTTTGTGGGTTGCTGTTTCTACGTCATCTCCTATAGAGAGGATAGCCGTGTCATCTGCAAATGTAGCAATAGTTGTGTCTTCTTGATGTGGTAAGTCCCGTGTGTACAGTAAGTAGAGTACAGGGCCCAGAACACTGCCTTGCGGGACGCCTGCTTTTATAGGGTTCAAGCGAGAGTATTGGTCCTCTTGCTTTACCCTAAAATATCTGTTTTCAAGGTAGGATTTTAGGAGCACATGATATTGGCTTGGGAGATCCCTCTGCAATTTGTACTCTAATCCCTCATGCCAAACCTTGGCAAAGGCCTGCGCCACGTCTAAGAAAATGCTGGCACAAATTTTTTTGCCTTCCAGGGCCTTTTCTGTGATGTTAGTGATGCGATGAACTTGATCTATTGTAGAATGGCGTTGTCTGAATCCAAACTGATGATCTGGAATCAGATTTCTATCTTCTATTATCGGTTTGAGCCGTTTAAGCAGCAACTTTTCAAAGAGCTTTGAATTATGATTATTGTCGTTAGAAAACATCGCAATAATTTTTGGTTTAGTATCTTTAATAATTAACCATAGGAATCGATCGAGGATAACTCCCCTAAAAATTTGAGGGTAAGATATATAGATTCAGAAAATCGAATAAAAATGAAAAATCCATCCTTCCGTTCCATTTTGCCCAGTTAGCGCTGTGCAAAAATTAAGAAATTTGGTTGACAGGGTTTAACCATCCCCACAATGATTCTTAAAACTCTTCATGACCCATTCATGGGGAAGGGGTTCAAAATCAATTTTGAACTTTTGAAAAATTCATATCTAGAAAATAGATATGAAAGATAGAACGGTACCTATAGGATTCGGTTCAAATAACAATAATTATTAATCATTAACAATAGGTAATTATTAATCATTTACACCACTTGACGATAATTATTATGATAATAAATGATCATTCTTAATGGTCATTAATGTATCATTTAGTTATCTAGACAGAAGTGTTATCTGCACAAAGAAGATAATAAACTTGCAGAATTTGCAGAGATTTTCACATTGTGATCGTTGAGTTATCTCCATAAGTAGTATGTATAGTAAACATCTAATTGGAGATTTCTAAAAATCTACCAACTTGGATATTTCTCCATCGAAGGGAAGCAGTTCTGTCTATTTCGGCTACGATTGCCATTTGCATAGTTCAATCGAAAAAGTACAATCAGCCTGGGATTTTCGTTATTCTTTGTTTATAAAACCACAATGTTGTTTCAACGTTGAAGACCCATGAAAAACTGCAGATGTTTTCCTGATTATAACTCTACGGAAAATGTTTTCCTAGCTGTTTCTCCTGGGTAACCAAATAGATTCTGAGAAAAGCTCAAGTTCATCACAACGGTTATCATACTTTGGACGGCAAAACTCTCGTGGAGTGGAGAAAGACTATTTTTGTTACGTTATCCACATAAAGTGAAATGTCTGGTTTCCCGATAAAGTGAATTTCCTGGTAATGTGTAGTAAATAGTCGGTCCCTTGAAAAAACGTGGTAACTCGTAAGAAAACGATTGATTTTTGCCCTTGCGGTCATTCGTAATAATTTTCCCACTGTGGACCCCAATGAATCGCGGTTGGACAACTCCAACCACACCCGCCCTTTCCTTCAACCCACAATGTTTACATTTTCCATACATACCTAGTACGTAACCATGTTCGTTGTTTAGCCCGAATTCTTTTTGGTTTATTATATTCGATAATGAACCGCTGGAATCGCTCAAGAAAAAAAATATTACGTACATCAGCAAATCAGTATCCGAATTAATTACAATTACGTACATGTTGTAGACATTCATAAGCTTGTTACTGACTAAACGAGTACGGATAATATCAATTTTTTGTTATATTTATTTTTTTGTCAATATAAACTTTATTTGCGCAGTGTACATTTTAGTTTTGCTCACATGCATAAGTAGACAAAGTCTAATGCACTCGGAACGTGGCGAGAGGTATGTGTCCATCGACACACCTCTCAAAATTCAATACGTTCTGTGTTAACGTCCCAAACAAAATAATAAATAGATAATAAACTAGATTTAGTTTTAACAAATATGACAGTTAAATTTTAAGCACAGTAAGGTATTAAATTTATCAATGATGGTTTTATCACATGGAATATTGCATAGATCAAGTATTAATCAGATCAATAGTTCTTTTTCTCTTCAACCTTCTTTGGTCACGAACAGGTGGTTGATTGTCCAGTACCTAGATGTTGGAGTTCCATGTTATGGTGAGACTGAAGATTAAGATAAGACTGATTTTGAAGTGTCTGTACCTTTTTTATCTGGCTATCTGAGGCTGATCCCCATATCTGGTTGGTTCTCAGTTTACGGGACAATCGCTGTCCTTCGTTGATTAAAAAGTGGCAGTCCAACTTTTCCAAATTTTTCTTTTTGCGATATCAGTGTGGTTACCTGGCCTACTTATCCCAATAATATCTAGTCGTTTTTCGTCATTTCAAATGCCTTTAATTTATCCATATATACCTCAAATCTCATTGTCGTGGCCTGTCCCCAGGTCAACATTCGAACGTTATTCGAACCTCCACCTTCCTTGATGATTGCTTAGCCGGAAAAAGTTGCATTTTTATTTTTCAGAATTAGTTGTTGGATAGTACAGTGCTTATAGACGGGACTACTCTTGAGATTATCTTCATGAATTGAGATCGCAAAGTTTGTCCCTAACTTGTTGTCTCATTGTCATGGCTGAGATTGATAACATCGTATTTCACTCAAAAGAGGGAATTTTAGGTCAATTCAAAGTTTTTTCTGTTATGGCAACCCTGCCCTTGAAGGATACGCTGTGCCTTCGCCATCTTGTTCAGTCGGCGCTCATCTATCGAGGAGAAAAGTGGAACAAACAGGTGTGTATCCTTCATAGGTCTCATTGTTATGGGTTTGAGAATCAATGCCTAATGAACTGATTATTAATTTGTTTTCCACATGTTGGGGTAGAGATTCAAGAACCTAACGTAATGCATGATCAAGTTTCAAAAAGGGTTGATTAGGCTCCAAACTGCCGAAGGTTGAAGTCAATTTCTCATTGTCATGGCGATTTTGGTATCTCATTGTAGTGGCCACTTTAAATGCCACGACAATGAGGAAAGACCATACCAATGAGAAAAATGCTTAGAATTTGAAGTAACTCGGTATTAAATTGCTTCCTGCACTTTCCCTAATGAATTTTCTCTATATAAAAGTTGGAATAGGGAATGATAATGTGGAAAGAAATTTCCCTATTGATTCCTAAGCTCCCCAGGTTTACGGTTCAACGTTCTGTAAATAATTAGTACCTAACATACTGCTACATTGGTTTTTAAAAGGAAAAATGAAGTAATACTGTCTCTTTCATTACAGAAAAAAATGGGTCGGACAAAAATGACGGATGCAGAACGGCTGAAGAAGAAAAGAGAAGCGGAAAGGAAGAGAAGAGAAGAAGTGCACCAGAGCTGAGAGCAGAGGATCAGATGAAGAGGAAAGCTAGGTATGAGAGGGATGAGAGGTCAGAGAAACTGAAGATGATAAAGGAAATGTCAAACAGGGAGAAGAGGCAACAAAGGAAGAAGTGGAGAGCAAGCAGCAAAATGTTTTACGACCGAAAGAAATATCTAAAAAAAATTAAGAGATGAATCCCCTGATTCCACGACATCATCAATAATTGATTGGTGAAGATGGCATTGCACCAACTCTTTATCGTGAATTGAATCATGCAAGTGTGACGATCAACTGCATGAACAACAACGGCAAGAATAAATTTTTCTGGCCTAACCCACCTCTCCCTCAACAGATTACCTGCAGAATGATTCTCTGTAAAATAAACGCTCCGCGTTCTATTTTTCCTCGACTCGTGGTGATTGACGAAGCTAAATATCTTCAATATCTTCAATTTTAATCAAATCAGAAACTTATTGGAGAGAATTCAAAACTCACAATTTTAACATGAATAATGTTTTTGCGGTGGCCTACCAGAGTTGAAAAGCGTAACGAAGTTTAAGTCACGAAATTATGTCACGAAGATTTTTAATGATTTTCACGTACAACCGAGCCGTTTCTAGGGAAATGAAACTTCTTTAGTTTTCAACGGACAAAAATTGTTCTCCATTCGTTGGAAAGCCTTTAATTTATGCATAAATTATATACTGCCAAAACCGCTGTAAATATCGAAGAAGCTGAGATACAGCCCTGAGTAAATTTTCCGCACATTTCTTAATATTTTCCATACAGACAAAGAAAAGGGATAAGGAAAAGGGGAAACGGGACGCAAAAACATTATTCATGTTTTGCATAGCAAATACCTCGTTCTATACAAAGTATAGAAGAGGAAAGATCCAGGGGGGCTTGCCCCCCCTGGCGAGGCGCGAAGCGCCGAGTTTTCTGTGGTACCTACTTACATGTAGGAATTTCCTTCTAGAATTTGTTAGTGAATATTTTGTTCTAAGTTTCCTATTGTCTAGTTTCTGTACTTACAACTTCAAAAGTTTGTTACCTACTTCTACGAGTGAGACTGAGATTTAATTATGATAAGTTTGACTGATAATAATTGAAATATTTTTTCAAAGTGTAGGGTAATGGTGTTCAAGTTTGGTATTTTGTAAACATTTATATTTGTGTTCGTTATTTTAATACAAAAACATTTTATTGATATTGTTGCCATTGTGTTAATAATATCTTCACCCTTACGTACTATTCTACCGTCATTAGGGAAGGAAAACTCATTGTCATGGGCACTTCTCATTGTCGTGGTCTACGAAATTTTAAAAATTCATTTTTGAGGACAGAAATGAAATTTATGCGTGATGGCTCATCACAGTACCTTTAGAATGACTCCTAAAGATATACTTAAAAATTGCAGAATTTTAGGTGAGCAAAATAAAATTTGAAATTCCAAACCTTCGATTGTCCCTCAAACTGAGAATCACCCATCTGGCATCCATATTGCCAAATGACCCTGATGCTCGTGCCAGATGAGTTTCTTGTCGAGTATCAGACCCAAACATCGAACATGGTCGCCTCAGGTACATTAAATTACTTAAATTAACAAATTTTGTTCCATTCATGATAATTTGGTGGTGGGTTACATTCCGAGGGTATGTGAACTTGACACGTTACGGGACCATTCTTCTATTGAATTAATATGCTCTTGCATCATTCTACATGAACCCTCACATGAATCACCTCTCGAAAGGACAACTACATCGTCTGCAAACATGGCATATTTGGGCTGCTGTGTAATATTAACATGAGAAGGGAAACATATGCTCCTCTCATGTTAATATTATTAATTACAATTACGTACATGTTGTAGACATTCATAAGCATGTTACTGACTAAACGACTAGGGATAATATTAACATGATAAGGGAAACAAATGCTCCTCCCATGTTAATATTATTAATTACAATTACGTACATGTTGTAGACATTCATAAGCGTGTTACTGACTAAACGACTAGGGACAATTTAAATTACAGGTTTTTTAGTAGCTCGTAATTGAATATACCCGTTAAATTCGGATTTGAACGTACTGCTAAATATTTATTGGTACTTTGACATTACGAATTACCGGGATTTTAGTCTATGAAGTCCGGAATGATTTGATATCATGTCTGAGTAGGTGTTGTGAGCTCTGGCTGATTGAATCAACAGTTTGGTGGGGTGATGCGTGCTCACGAGTAGGCTTTGATAGTAAACAACTCCGATACTGATTGCCATGACTATTCACGGACCGACATTTACCGAGCAGTTAGCTCCGTCAATTGATTATTGAAAGCAAATGTTAATCGTTTCTGAGACGATAACATTGTGGTGGTAAACAATAAACAAACTTCGACGTCTCCGCAGGGCCCAATTGTTGAGGATGAGCTCAATAAGTCACTTTCTGAAACCCAATTTGGGTCATTATATGATGCATACTCAAAGCGAATTGAAGAAGTGTTAATTTATTTTTCATCATTTGAGATCAGTGGTCATCCCCTGCCAGAAATTGTTGTACAATACGTTGCTATAGTACATATTATGTTACACCGAGACGAACTAAATCACTCGCGACGAAATTGTGGAAACCCCCGTTAAGGAAAACAAGATTATTTGAAAACATTGCCTATTTCCACTGAAATATGAGGACACTGTTAGACCGGTTTTGGTGATTAAACCATCGTCAGTAACAAAACAATACGATTTCTTTCAAATACTCTTGTTTTCCTTTACACCGAGAATTCAAAGAGAAAACTTGATAAATTACTAAAAGGTTTGCGGAAGGCGACGTTGGTAGAGCACCGTAGATTTCCATCTTCAATCTTTCAAAACATTTTCAAAAAGTTTTCAAAAAATTCGAAAACTCCGAGCGCAGATCGAATGATACCGCAAAATATAAAGGGGGCCGTTTGACGTCACAAACAGGACGAAACCTCCAGTTGGGGCGCTGCCATCGCCGGAATTTGGAGACGCGTCAGAGGGCGTGACGTTGCACGAGCTTCCAGCTCCCGTGGTCTTTTTCAAACGCAGGCTGCTTCCCTAAATTATTGGGAAAACTTTTCAGACAGCTGACCATAATTTTCCTTATTCTCCTAGCTTGTACTTTCGCGAGAGAAAAAAAAATTGTAGCAAATTCCCCACTGGAGAGTGGATATCTAGGAATGCGGTAGGGTTCCGCCCTGCCAAGAAAACAAGTTGAGAAGAACGAACGTACCGATACCGAGTGTATGTTTACCGGACGTCACAAAACGCGTTTTTCCGGTATCCGTATCTCAGCTCCTGTTCGACTAATCAACTTGAAATTTGGTGTGGATCCTCTTGGTGTAGATAATAGAAAGCCTTGTATGTTTCAAGCTGCGAGGTCTAAAGGGAGTCGAGTTATATAACTTCAAAAACCCCTTACCATAATTATTTTCTAATTCAGGCGGTCAAGGCTACAGCATCTCCTCCTTTCCCAATTGACTTGAAATCTTACGCAGAGCTTCGTTTCTACTGTAGCCAGTGCCTCTTAAAAGATTCAAGTCACTAGGTCTGAAGGGAGCCGAGGTAGGTATATAATTTCAAAACCCCGGTTCTTCACCCTTACCATGTTCTTCTTCCCCTTTATTCTTCCTTAATTTAATTATTTTAATAATTTATGATTTTAGCGATAGGAAAATAAATCAATAATTTTCAATAAATAATTAATTTATAGTTGTATCAATTTGCCTAATTTATTCTTCCAAATTGCCTCTACAGTTCTTTTCAACGTCAACAAGAAAAATATGTCAGTTCCCCCCAAAAAACGCGCCGTGTAAAAATCCCCCACCTCGCAAATATCATACTACAGCGGCCAGAAGAAGTTGTGATATCCACTTTCCCCGCCCGCCTTTTCCTTCCAACTAAAGAGGTGTCCTAACCACTTCACAAGCACTGTACCTGTTTCGAAATCTCCCCTTGGCGCCATGGCAAGACGTTTTTATTAATAAACATATAAGTATATGTTATGTTCTAGAAGTGTAGTAATAAAAACGACTTAGCATGGCGCCAAGGGGAGATTTTGAAACGGGTACGGTGCTTGTGAAGTGGTTAGGACATCTCTAGGACATCTCTAGTTGGATGCAAAAAGGTGGGCTGGATTGTGGATTATTAAATCTTTTCCGGCTGCTGTAAAATGATATTTCTGAGGAGGGAAGATTGTGTCTAATTGGTGATCTACTTAGTTTCAAGTGCATATCCGACTAAGGTCTTAAGGTTTTGTTAGCTTGTCATTACTTCCTAGTTATCATTTGCTCCGAACTACATATCGTAGCCGTATAATGAGACCCTCTCATCTCCATCTTCTATATAACTAAATTTAGAGACGATTTTCGTGTTCCTTCGAAACATTTCACTACAGTTCGTTTCGCTTGATGTGGAGTCAAACCATGTCGATTTTGGATTTGGTGTCTGTCTGTCTGTTTTTCTGTATGTCTGTTTGTCTGTCCTTCAATCACGCAAAAACGACTCAATGGATCGAACCCTTCTCCCGTATTTAAATGTTTCCGTGATCGGGGAAGGACATATGAGGGTTCAATCCTGGATCCGATGCATAGGGGTGGGGGTTTATAGGGAAACCGAACTATGATCATTTTAAATTCTCGAAAACGGCTCAATGGATCGAACTTTTCTCCCGTTTTTGGTTTATTATCTTCGATAATGAACCATTGGAATCGCCCAAAGAAAAAAATTTTTTAACCCCCCCTCAAAATTTGTTGGTTTACGTTTCAAGACACGTAGATTCAGAAAATCGAATAAAAAAAAATCCGTCCGTCCGCCGTACGCCGTACACCGTACGCCGTACGCCGTCCCCCGTACGCCGTCCGCCGTCCACGCCGTTTTGCCCAGTTAGCGTTGAGCTAAAATTACGAAATTTGGTTTCTGGGTTTGGACCAGCCCCACAATGATCCTCGAAACTTTTCATAACCCTAGGTCAAGGGGAAGGGGTTCAAAACGAAATTTAAAATTTCGACAATGTCATATCTCCAAATATTTAACTGAACCGTGTAATGTTTAGTTCACTTTTGAATGACCTGAAAAATTACGAATCTTTTAAGACCAATTGGATTTTTGTGCGACCAGCTGTTCGTTCACAGTGAGCGCGCAAAGGTTTAGGAAAAACACTAAACTTTCGCGCCGAAAACGGCCGTTATGTGACCCAACCACCAGACGCCCAGAATAAAACTACCTTTTTTCATCTTCCCGGTAAACTACAGTCTAGAAATTTTAACCGTGAGTCGGGGATAGACCACATTGCAATATTTACTCGGTTTCTCATCTGTAAAATTGTTTAAATAATACCATTTTGTAATAATACAAATTAAATTTTGATGATGAGCTATTGACTTGAATTCATACTAACAAGCTCTTTGGAACATCATATGGGTTAAGTGATGTCGAGTTTGTTGTTCTGAGGTGCGTTTCGTGCTACGGAAATGGAGGTAATTTCGAATGTTTGTTGGTAGGTACTTCTTTTATAGAAAAATTATTACCGACGTAGTATTAAAAACCCCAGAATTATATCGCATTAATAATAAATACGAATTATTAGTACCTAACAATAAATTATAATAATTTTCAGTAGGTACTTGATAAAATTGTTAATAATTAGTGATAATTGATAATAATAATTAATCTAACATTTAGGATCTAGACATTCAGACCTAGTGATCTAAACAGAAGGGTGATCTGTACAAAGAAGATAATGAACCGTTGTGTCAAGAATTTGCAGAGTTTTTAATGTTTCTGTGACCTGAGAAGGACATAGGGGGGTTCACTTCCGTGACCGGGTTTATAGGGAAGCCGAAATATAACAGAGGTAGATGGACACACCCCGAGTTCTGCCCGTCAGCGACGGGACCGACAGCTAGTACTACCTAACTTCCCAGGAGGGGGAAAAAACGGCGGAGTTGCTTCATTGCAGTTGCAGGGGTTTTCATATTTTATGGTATTCAGGTATTCATATTTTATGACGGTGACTTCTTGGAGATAATAATGACAACTGTTTGATTGGATTAGCGTGGATTAGCGGAATCGGTGGTCCGTGATCGTAAGTCTAATGTTTATCATGATACATCCTGCATTTGGGTCATCAGAATCCCACCTGATATACTCCTGAATTTACCATCAGCCTGAGTGTATCATCTACGGGTCATCAGAATCCCAAACACTGACCCTCTAGTCTGGATCTTCTCTGACGACGTAAGTACATACTACGAGCCCCTCTGTACATGCCCATGCTGCACTACCATACTTATGGATTGCCCTCATGCCCTCTATTACAGGTATTCCGGGTGGCCAGCAGCACCGTATCATCTTTTCGCATCACCTCTTCACATCATTTATCGTCCATCGCCAGCAGGTGCCGTCGTTTTCACGCATCCGCAACGTAAAAACGCGCGTGAAGCTCCCCCGAAAAAGGTCAGACCTTTCAATTTACTAATTATTTGAGTCCAGCAGAAGTGGTACTCAAGGAAGTTTATTTCAATCGTTTGTTTATGTTTTGTAAATAGATAGCAAGGAGCTCCTTAATTCATTTTATTTTCATTCATCTTACTAAGTAGGTACCAGCTTGAACCGCAGTAAAAGTTTTGTTGCCTTGGGTAATAAGAAATCATTGAGTATACCCCACCCTTGTGCAGACCAAAACAATCAGTAATAATTACTGATTGTTTTGGACTGCACAAGGGTGGGATATACTCAATGAATATCTTCTTATCCCTTCGTACTAATTATTAGTACGAAGGGATAAGAAGATTTTCACGTGTCTTATTTGTGAGAACGGTGTCATCAGGATGCAAGATGTACCAGCCATTTGTATATCTGTATATCTGCATAACACCCCCCCCCCCTCCACCACGAACCACCTTGTCGATTTATTAGAGCCGCCGTAATTTTCGTTACGCGTTCCACTTCCAGCCTGACGTCACTGATTCATTCCCCCGACTCACTCACTGACTAATTCTCTGACCCGTCGAATCAAGATTTCGCATTGTTCCACTTAATTTTCCGTTCGCCCGGCCCCACATCCCGTTCGGTAGGTGAATGGGATGAGAAGGTTGGGGTAGTCGAGTCTCGGCACAACTTCTGTAAACGCTCTTAATTAACACCGCAGTTCGGCCAACAAACCTAAAACAAATTCAGGAAAAGGGTTCCGGTACCTTCGGAGCAAAACCTATTTAGAAAAGAAAAAAAAAATTAAAAACTCGGTGGAAGAAAAACGTCTCTTAGGATTAGCATCGTCAGTTTAGTAAGTTTTTAATTTGATAAAACCAAAGGGACACCACCTGCAATAATACGGTTTTCCTTCAGCTCATCAAAACCTCTAACTCACTTCTCATCCCCTAACAGCTGTCCCGTCTCTCTGCCCTCGCCATCTCTCTCACTCACCTTCCGCTAACTCCAGAGACAACCGGATCCCCGGAGCTATTTTCATGTTTATTCCATCCCGTAATTGGACGAAAACAATTATTCTGTCGTATTAGAGTAAAAGCAGCGTAATTAAAATTGAGTGAATTTCATGGTGTGGAAGACAAGGATTCGTCTCGACCGACATCTCACTCTTCCTAACTCTTTCCCTTCAGAGTTGTATTTTTTTCGAGATGAATTCGTCATAGCAACCGGAATACGCCCTCTGTTCACCTAATTATTCCCTACGTTCCCCCAAATTCTGCTCCATATTTTTCAGGAGAGGTACTCACTCACTGATTTGTCACTTAAATCCTCGCAGGAGTCCGCTGGATAGCCCGCGCGTTGCACAGCTGAAAATATTCAAGATGATTTTTGAGTAGGAACAGCTTAATATTTCTACGGTGTTCGGTTCCGGAGTTTTGCAGTTTTTAACAGGTTTAGAGTCGTGAACGAGTGTGCGAATTGACGATACCTTCAAATCGATTTCGTCTAGAAATGGAATTAACGGTTACAAGAAATCATACACCTAGGCATCGTCAATTCTCACACGCATTCACGACTCTAAACCTGTTAAAAACCGCAAAACTCAAGAACCAAACACCGTGGAAATATTAAGCTGTTCCTACTCAAAAATCATCTTGAATATTTTCAGTTCCACAACCCGCCAACTAATATGTTTGTTCAATAGCCGGGATGAAAGATGAAATAAACTACACTGAAGAGGTTTATGAATAATATTCATATTATAGTATAAGAAGTATAGAAGTATATTCATATTATAATATTCATATTATAGTATAGTCAAACAGGTTCCCAGGGTCCAGGGTTAAAACCTAATTTTTCAAATTTTCAAAAGCCCAGGGCAATCACCACAGGTGGAGGATATGGGCCTGTATTGGTTTATTATCTTCGATAATGAACCATTGGAATCGCCCAAAGAAAAAAAAAATTTTAACCCCCCCCTCAAAATTTGTTGGTTTACGTTTCAAGATACGTAGATTCAGAAAATCGAATAAAAAAAAATCCGTCCGTCCGCCGTACACCGTACGCCGTCCGCCGTACGCCGTACGCCGTCCGCCGTCCGCGCCACTTTGCCCAGTTAGCGTTGAGTTAAAATTAGGAAATTTTTTTATGGGTTTCGACCAACCCCACAATGGTCCTCGAAACTTTTCAGAACCCTAGGTCAAGGGGAAGGGGTTCAAAACGAATTTTGAAATTTTGAAAATTTCATATCTCGAAAAATTCATATAGAACGGTATGTTTTTTATTTCATATTCAGATAGAGTTTGTTCCGTAGAATTTTTTAAGACCATCCGCAGCTTTGTACGACCAGCCGTTCGTTCACAATGACGGCTCAAAGATTGTGCCTCACTACAGGATCGTGAATCAAACTGTTGAAATACAGGTCCATTTTCATACTAACAAGCTCTTTGGAACATCATATGGCTTAAGTGATGTCGAGTTTGTTGTTCTGAGGTGCGTTTCGTGCTACGGAAATGAAGGCAATTTCGAATGTTTGTTGGTAGGTACTTCTTTTATAGAAAAATTATTACCGACGTAGTATTAAAAACCCCAGAAGTATATCGTATTAATTAATCATAATTAATAATAATTATTATTAATAATAAATACAAATTATTAATACCTAACAATAAATTATAATAATTTTCACTAGATAGTTGATAAAATTGTTAATAATTAGTGATAATTGATAATAATAATTAATCTAACATTTAGGATCTAGACATTTAGACCTAGTGATCTAGACAGAAGGGTGATCTGTACAAAGAAGATAATGAACCGTTGTGTCAAGAATTTGCAGAGTTTTTTTAAATCCGGCCCTGACTGAAATAATGATTATTATTATTACCAATACTGGCTGACTGGTATTTTAGTCATGTTTTTGAGGTCAGTACCCTAGATTTTCAGGCAAATCAAACAATTAAGGGATATTTAACTTAAGAGGTTTTAGTTTCTTGACCTACCTACTGACTAGGCATGGCTAATACGGTAACTTCTTGGTAATAGGTTATCGAGTAATAGCGACCGTCTGGTAACAGGTTGTGGTGTTGGGTTGTTTTGGTAATAGGTTACCGGCGATTCGAGACCCTTTTCAGCGCCCAACGCGGACTGTGTTTCCGCACATCTTTCACGCATTCGTTTTCCGTTACCTGGTATTACCTGGTATTACCTGCAATAGTCCCAGCCAACCGATTATCACGGAATCCCCAATGGCCGGCGACAAAGAGGCCCTCAAACGCCTTTCCCCCAAGTTCTCAAAACAGTTATTCCAGTAATAGGTTTTTCTGGTAATAGGTTACTGGACAGTATTAGGTTATTTGAAGCGGTTACGTTAAATTTTCCGCACCCCTACTCCTAATGGAAAGAGGTAAAACTGTGCAATGTGCGTGGCAAGTGGCAATTACAGTTACTTACTCATATTATAGTTTCAGTACATAATAAGTAGATAAAAGACGAGAACGAACAATTATATCCCCTCAAAAAACAGTCTGTGTAAAAATCCCGCCTCGTAAATATCATTCTACAGCAGCCGGAAAAAGTTATGATATCCACTTTCTCCGCCCGTTTTTTCCTTCCAACTAGAGAGATGTCACAGCTACTATCGATTCACAAATGATAATAATGACCGAAACCTGTGTGGCGAATGTAGCGAAAGCTTATTGTGTGACAAAGAAGACCGGGTTCATCCCTACTCCGTGCTGTTTGCTAGGTGAGAGGTGACACCTGTAGACGCCTGGCGGGCTTAACTGTTCGATTTAGATTTTAAAGTTACAATATTGACTGGACGGCAATTTACCTATATTACAATTACGTTAATTGATTGTTATATTACAATCGATTATGACAATCGCAATTTCTGTTAAAAATTAATATTACGACATTGATATATTAATTGCCATCTTGCAACTGTGCATCTATGGATGATACTAAAAAAATATTAATATCGCTATTAACATTCCTCCCACAAGGCTGTGTCGTGTACAACGCGTTCAACAAATCACTTCAGGGATGGGCTGAGAGACAAATTACCCAACCAGCCAGTTGTACTGCACCTATTACCGAGGTGAGTGCACGCTAAGTCTTCTTTGACTTTACCTATCCTCGTTCGAAGGATACCTGTGTCCTAAACGACTCGGTCTTGTGGTACATGTTCTATTTTCTGTGGGGACTTCACCCATGGTAACTCTTACTTTTCGTTCTGTACCTGCTCCCTTTATGTGCTGTTATGCTGCAAGATGACTTACCCATCGTGATCATCACTGATGAGGAAATTTTTTAATGAATAGGAGCGGCAGAATAGTCCAGACGAAGATTTGGATGCTGTTGATGATTCCTGCAGGGAATGTGATGATGAAATTTTATCTGATGAAGACCGCGAATTCTATCAGATTCTGTTGTGGATGACTATTCTGATATGAATGATTTTCATGAAACAGATCAGTCTAGTGGGTTTGAAGATTTTGTGCTGGGTAAAGATGGTGAGACAATTTGGAGTGACCAACCTTTTACCAGCGTCTTTTCAAGAAAGCAAGAAAGGAACTGATGTGATGTTAGTATAAAAGTTATGTTCTGAACTTTATTGTGCAACGACCTAGTAAATTGTAACAGATCTTGTATGCTCGGGTTCGCGTGATAAATTTCTCAATATATTTTATTATTGTTAATGCTTATTGAACTAATTTGGATGATTTAGGGAACCAATAAAACATTAAGTTGTTCAGAAAAAGTGTCCCTATTCATTTTCCTTTTTTAAACGTACAAAAATTACAATCAGGGACCAATCATGGTACTGTGTCTATAATAACACACAGCCTTGCAATTCATGTCCAGAAAGGGAACCTTGTGTGTGGAGGTTAAAAAATTAATCTATTTATTAGAGGTTGGTGGTCAAAGGGTGAACATTTCGGGTAATAAGTATTTTTTGATGCCACATCATTGTTGTCCGAAAATTGAAAATATAAAATTCTGGGGTCGGCCACCCAAATCACCTAGGGATATAAAAGTAGCCTACGAACCTATTTGCAGACCTTCCAAATATAAACAAGAATTTCAAAAAAAATCGGTGAAGCCGTTTTGGAGGAGTTCGGTAACAAACACTGAGACACAAGATTTTATATATATTAGATAGATTTTTGTATAAAGTCGCTGTACGGCACAATCCCACTCTGAATACTCCAGGTTTGGAGTTGAGTGGCTTATTTACTTGGTAGGTAGTTCCTCATGTTCTAAATGTGTAACAGATCTCGTTCCCTGAACTCCCCCCCCCCCCCCGCCATCTGAATTGTCTAACAGTCCACTGTTTGGTGTGCAATAGCGTTGCGAAGGCCACTGATGAAGCAGAGATGGCGGACTGTTCATAACCTCACGCCATCCGCGCATTATCAAAGCGAGCTGTGCTGCCTTCACTCCGGGGGCCTGAATCCCCCACTGCCGTTCACCGCTACCGCCCGCCAATCCCTTTTTATCCCATCAATAGGCGCGGGGTGATGGTACAACACTTCCCAACTATTACTGTCCGGGTTTCTTCCCTTTGTTTCCTTAATACGAAGAATGATTTATCACTGGAACCACGCTATGGCCGACGCGATCACGTTGCACAACATTTTCAGGCAACTCCCCGCGAATCGGTCGGCATTTACAACCGTTTTCTACATTTCAACAGGCTTTGGCAACCCAAACTGCAAGGGAAAGACTGTCCCTGAAATAACAAGATCGATTCTTTTGTGTTCAGCTTGCTTGTCACTCAATGATGCGACCAGTTATAATCATGTCCACAGTTGTTGACTAATGTAATATATTTTCGAGTCGAATCGTCAACGTTATCGATAATTTGGCCAGCCGAAAAAAAGGTGTTGTTTGGCGCAGAGGAGGTGAGGTTTTTCAGTGTGCAGAATACAAATCTGTAACCCGTATTTCGCTATCAGGTCTAGTTGTTGAGATATAGTTCATGTACCTATTTTCTTGCTACGTTTGAGTGTTGGAAATAGCACTTTAAAAAATCAAATTAATTTCGGGTCAATGTTCACACTGCCCCAGCAGATTCGAACAGCACAAGGTATTGAGATATCGAATAATTATTAATATTAACATTATTTTCATTTATATATTAATAATTTATGTAACCTAATATTATTACGAATTTAATAGTATACATTTAATTTTCATTCTTTCTATGTTTGTTGAGGTGCAGAATCCAAACTTGAAAATCGATTGTAGCTATCTTCCTCCATTCCACGAAAAACCAAGTTAACCAAGTACTCTAAAAAAACTCAGCAAATTCTTGACTCAATGGTTTATTATCTTCTTTCTGCAGATCATGATAGATTAGTTATTATTATGAATTATCATTAGTTATTAATAGTTATTATCAAGCAGTGTAAATTATTATCAATTACAGTTAGTTATCAATAATTGTTACTAGGTAATTATTAGTGATTATTAATAATTATTATTAATTAACTCGGTATCTGAAAACCAGGTGCTGTTCGAATCAGCTGGGCCAGTATGGACATCAACCCAACAGGCTGCCACATGATTCACCCTCATGTTGACGACGTTCGATATGTTCCAACATTGAGCCCTCATTGTGAACGAACGGCTGGTCTTACGAGCCTCCGGATGCTCTTAATAAATTCTTAAAATTAAACTCTATTCAAATTTGAACTAAAAACTATACCGTTCCATTTAATTGTTCGAGATATGAATTTTTCGAAATTTCAAAATTCGTTTTGAACCCCTTCCTCCCCTTTAGAAAATCGAATAAAAACAAATCCGTCCGCCGTACTCCGTTCATAACCCTAGGTCAATGGGAAGGGGTTCAAAACGAATTTGAAATTTCGACAAATTCAAATAGAACGGTATGGTTTTCAGTTCACATTTAAAAAGTGTTTAATTTTCAGAATATCTTAAGACCATCCGGAGTTTTATACGACCATACCTTCGTTCACAATGAGGGCTCAAAGTTAGAGTAGATCGAAAGTCGTCAACACGAGGGTGAATCATGCGGCAGCCAGAAAAAAGGTTCTAAAATCGTTCCAACCTCTATTTAGGGGATAATTGTGACTGTAGGTGCAAATTTCTGGGGTGTACGATTTTTTGGACTTCGGATTCGGATTCAGCGTTGAAAAATACATGGGGACACCATGTCTTTTTGGAACTATTTTTGAGGGGTTGGGTTTAAATGTTGGATTCAAATGTAATATCATCTCCTGAAATGATTAATCAAGTTGGCTCCATAGCAGTAATAATTCTTTAAAAAAAGGTGATATTTAAGCTCATGAAGTAAAAAGTTGTAATGCCCTTAACTTCTTTGGAAGGTTGGAATTCTTATGCTCATGAAATTTCTTGGGAGATTAAAAACTTTTGACCGAATAACATAGCTCATGATGTCTCAGGGAGGAAATCACAAAGGAATAATCAAATTGCGCCAACATTAAAATTTAGACGCAGCTGAGCTTCCCATTTCCTTGGAGGTAGTTGATACGTCTGCAGGAAAGTTTCCTCTTTGGTTTCAAGTTCCGGGATAAAAGTTCATTTAGCGAGTTTGTTATGAAGAGGGGAGTTGCAGGACGGGAGATCCTCATTCGAGAGAGTTTTGTTTAATATGGAAATAAGGCGGGCTACAGAATGAGCGTGGCCTAGTTCTAATTAATGGCTTGTCGAGCAAGCGTGAATAGGTGTATAAAGGTCTAATGAATAGTTTGTGCGGAATAATTATGACGAAGGGTGGTGGAGGTCCCGAAGATGGAGTGGGGGTGGCAGAGTACCAATTAGGTACATACACTTACCCGAACATTGTTGGAGTTTGGATCACTACTTCACTCCAACGCCTGATGGAAGTACAATTTAACTTTACAGAGAAGGTCGGTTAGTCAGCCGGCTACTTATTTTAGCGACAGACGTGCCGCGATCCGCACACAACTTTCACTTACTTCCGTCATCGTTATTGGAATTTAGACAAATCGTTTCACTAAACCTCATCATCATGAAACCCTTAATTACAAGGATGCAGATAAATCCCCACATTAGATTGCGCACAATTTTCAATCTGATGATCTACATGTGTTAAAAAGTAATAATAAATATTTTGTCTATGATCATAACAAATGATTTTAAAATAATGATGATAACAATTTTAAATAATAATGATAACAAATAATTTGATAATAATTACCGTTAATCATACAAAAATAATTTCGGAAACCGGTATTCATTTAATCTGATTTTGAAAGTTATTGATGAAATTCGCGTTTATCAATACGACTTATACCTCGATTTGATTAGAAATGCACTTGATGCGTGTTTTCGACATTTTTTAGTCGAATTTCGGTTTTTCCGACTTCAACTCGAATGTACCACACTACTCAAATCGAGAATCAAAATTAGGAATCATATTTTCGTCGCGTTTTTCGACGTTTTCGGGTGGTGTTTCGGTTTTTCCTTGGGCCTTTCCAACTGAATGGTATACCCTATATCGTAAATAACTTTTGTCGAGTTTTTTTTTCGACGTTACCAAGTCTGACATTAGACATGTTGAAACTTCATTTCGTCCCAAATGAATCAGGGGCGGACCACGACGAGGGGGGGGGGGGGGGCATGAAGTTCGTATCGTCGCTGTAGGAGCACCATGGCGTAACTCAATTTTTTTCCCGTAATCAAATTTTCGCGCCGGATCCAATGGTACCATCAGTTTTAATATTACTCCAACAGAATGCGACCAAATCGTCAATGAACTATCCTGGCGTATCTAAAACTGGTTGATAACATGGCGTATCTCATTCTTCTTTTGTCTCTCCTGTAAAATTAGAATTTTTGAGATACGCTACGTTGCTCCTACAATACTATATTATATAGTGTTTGTAACATTTTTCGGAAAAGAGTTTCTCATCTGATTCTCGTATCTATGACTGTATTTGAAATAATTCTGAAACATTCTACTAGGAAATTCCAGCATTGTTCCTGTTTTCCATAGACATATGGATTGAATTTGACAGACAAAGTTAATTCTTTCTATTGCATATAGAGCGTTTAGGGATGCATGACCCATATGACCCCCCCCCCCCTTCAGCCCACCACTGAAATTAATCACTCCATTTGACTAGAAATCAACTACGTTCGCGTTTTTCTCGACGGTTTCCAGTCGAATTTTGGTTTTTCCGATGAGTCTTTTCAACTCAATTACATTAATCCATCCATATCGATACTTTTCGTGTCTACGAATAGAAGATAATGTTGAGTAGTTGTTGGTAGGTACGCCTTGTTATAAATTACGACCGAAGTGGAAACTAATACAAATACAAATTATTTCATCATCCATATAAATGGTTCATTCATAATTTACATGAATAGATTACAGAATATCACTGAGCTAGTTATCCCCCCACAAAGCCTCATTCAGCAATAGCCATGTTGTCACCTATTTGAATAATATTTTAGCAAACCCCTCTAGTTATTATGTATAATTAAGGGACTAACACGGGTATTTATACAGAGCAGTGATCTAGACAGAAGGGTGATCTGTACAGAAGATAATAAACCATTGTCCGAGAATTCGCAGTGTTCAATTATAAATACGAGGACAAAATCACCAAGCTCTGCGAGCACATTACCAAACACGACTGGTTGATACAATCTTCTCGTCATAGGAAAAAGAGAACTCTCAATGCAGTCATTTTCATCACGGATGATATAAAGCTTCCCTATCGAGTAGCGATAATATCGCTACTCGGTAGGGAAGCTTTATATCATCCGTGATGAAAATGACTGCATTGAGAGACTTCATCATATTATGATGAACGAAAGAGTAAAAGAAAGCTAATGAGAGAGAGCTTCATCGGCTTAACGGGGGTGAGTCAGTAACTAACTCAGTGGGTGTCTCTCCAGTTTTCCAACTACGAAGAAATTACATTTAAAATCGTATGATACAGTGAACGGTTCTAGGTATTTGAATGTTTGGTGATGTTTGTTGAATTTTACCACCTATTTTCGCGATTTCGAGAAAAAAGAGGTTGAGATTTCTTCTGCCATCTATTTCAAGCCCATCTTCTTCAATCTTGTCTCATATCTATTCCCCCAACTGATTCACATACTGTTCAACCATGGAATTAATTACTTTGACGATAATGATAAAGTTTAGCGCAATTATACGGACAAAGGACGGTCTAACCTAGTATGCACTACATCGGACGACTTGAACGTATACGGTACCAGGTTAGAACGTCCTATCTACAGGGAAAAGTTCGTTTCATTCATATTTAAAAATACTATTATTACCCCATATAAAAAATTGTTCCTCCAATAAATAATCATTTAATGAGAGCATGAATCTAAATTCAAATTGAAAGTCCCTGATGTACCTGAAGCCAGAACAAACCGGTGTGATAACAATAACAAAAAAATTCCTGCCTCCAAAAATCGGCACAGACGTTCGCCTTTTCCTTCTTCGCTGATAACGTTATGTTTGTGTTGTTGTTTACATTCCTCCCTTGGCGATGGGGAATTAGCGCTTCTGACCCCAATCGCTGGAAGGATGGTCAGTGGAGGAACTACCATGATAGTTCTAAGACATTTCGCAATATTATTACTAATAATATAATATAATAATATAATAATGTAATAAGTTATCACCTACTCACTCCCTCCCTCCTGCTCTGAGCCCTGTGGGGCACCGGCGAGTAGGGTCGTCCTGTTAGACATAGGACAGTAGTTCTAACCAAGCTCAAAAAATGCGTCTCGTCAAGCTCTACCAGGCCATGTGCTTAACTAAAAAACTGAAAGAAAAAAATGGACATAGTTCTTCCTCACTGGGACATTATTGACTTAGGGTTACGCGAAGTTTCATACGTGAAAGCAAGCCAGACCTATTCTGCCTACTACGACCTACGTTTATGTTGGTCGATCAAGAGACTCGAAATAACACCGAACTAGTATGAAAGCGTTAGGCCGAAAATCGTTCAAGTTGTACTTTAAGATGTGAAGGATAATCTCAATAACAAATTAAGCGTGAAAGGGTTCATTGTCCACCTTTCACCTTCGCCGTGCTGCGGCAACAATGTCAACAAATCCATGTATCGGTCATCGATTTTCCGTATTTATCGTGAACAATAACTGATACACACCCTACGTTATACACACCTCCATTTAACGTGATCAAAGATTCTAATGAATTTTGTCACGAGCGAAAAAACCAGTCCAAAATGGTGGGAGAATGTTCAATCTTCATCTGTTTTTGGATCGCTTCGAGTACAAAAGTAAATATTAACCCTTTAAGGCTTAGCGGGCACCTCCAGTGTCCACTTTCCGGGCCTCCGAAAGCCCGGGCGTTCGTCTATGCAGAGAGACTTGTGGCTACTCTCGGTAACCACTTCCTGAGGTCCTGGAGGACCAGGGATTTTTTTTTTTCAACTTGGGGGAAATTTTTTTGTTTCTGCATCACTATTAGTCGCCCGCTTAGGATGTTATGTTATTGACGAATTTCAGGAGAACAGGAAGTTATTGTTCTCGGTTCAAATTTCGAATTTCCGAAAAATTGTCATACCAAAGTCCTTTTCACTCGAATTCACTGAATTTAGATAAAAAGGTCAAATTTGCACAGAAAATCCGCCCTGTCAATCGATAGGCGTAGGTAGTTTAGGCGTCGTCAGGCGTATCGATAGGCGTCTGTCAAAAGATAAAAGTCACCTTGTGAAATTTTGTAATTTTTCAGGAAAGCCATAAAACCTCAGTACACTTGAGTTTTACCTCTCCATTTTGAATTCATATTCGTCTTATAGTTGAGAAAGCGTTTGTTGTGTCTGATTTCCAAAAGCCTGATGTACGTTGTGTCGTCTTCTTCAGTCAACGGTGTGTTGTTGTAAAGGGATGATTTAGATTGAGGTTGAGGTTCAGTGATATTGCATCTTCTATAATTCGACGGTTTGAATAATTCGAAGGGTGATGATAATATCTCTAGACCAACGATCTCAACGAACGTGACACTCGTAACCGTTTGAAGAGTTCTAAAGCTTTCTCATTACATATTGATGACCACCTTGTTCGTATTTTGGGACTTTTATAAATAAATTGAGTTGTTAAGGTTTAGTTTTTTGCATCAATTCACCCGAAATACCCGAAAAAGATAAAATCGATTGTTTTAGAACGATTTCGTAAGTCACGGTTACGACGCGTTTAACAGTGTAATGGTCTATTGGAGATTGGAGACTCGAGGGCTCGTTTATCAATACTTGAAAGCTTTTGATTATCAATTTCGCCCGTACACATTTATATTCTGCCACCTCGACAATGGACAATAATTATTAGAAACCTTCCTGCCCTAAACTATTGAATCATACGTTAACTGAGTTTTGAAATGATCTATTTCTGAAAAAAATTCCTGCGATCAAGAAATCATCGAATAATAGGAGAAGTTCACATTTCCCCGTATATCTGTGAAACGTTCCAAGACACACAATTCAACCCACATTCAAAACCTAAATTTTCAATTAATCGCTATCGTATTTTCTAATTTTCATAATTTAGAAATCGTGTGTTCAAAGGTTTTAGCATAGTAGGGGTTCGTGAGAAGTTCAAGTAACGTCACCTTGACAGTTCGTTGATTTGGTCATGCTGATACTTTTGTTTACTTCATCCGAAGATTTTGATGTGCTTTCATCAATGGATAAAAGTCCTTTTCAACTTCATTTGTGAATGCCTGTACTTCAGTTATCAACATTTTGCACACCGTCTCTGGCTAAACCGGCGTGGTTTTCTAGTGGTATTGTCAAAATGGATATTATAAAGACAAAACGAACTTTTTCCACTTCACGGAGATAACCCACTAAAAGCTACTGGGCAGCCACACAAAGTATGGCAAACTGCGGAAAAGGATAATGGGATTTCGAGGGAATAGCGATTTTGATGAATTCTTACTGTAATGAGATTGAAATAATTGAATAAAATGAAGCTTAACACGGGTGTTGGTTCATTTTGGGACAGGGAGGGCGTTAGGAGGCATTTTCCTGAAAGTATCGCGGGATCGTAGTTGGGGGGAAAGTATATTGATTTATGCGGGAAAAAAGCTGAGAGGAAGGCAAGAGAGAAAAAAAGGGAAAAAAATCTTGAACGGACAATGAAGTTACTTGGAAAAAAGGAATTCTTAATAGAGTTGGGATGTGGTCAGGGTAAAAATATGACCTTTGGAGTGCACGCAATTTCCTCCTCCCCCCCTCCCCCCTGTATATCTTGAGGGAAATGTGATTTACACGGAATTTGCCTGGCAAAAGAGAAGGGGTTAGGAGGAGAGAAAAAGTGAGGCCGCTCCATTGAAAGGCCAATTTTCTAATTCCCATCTTTTGCCGTTATTCCCGAAGAAAAAGCCACCTTCAGGAGATTCTGATGACATCAGGCGCCAACAGAATTTATAGTAGTCAGTGTGAAGAAGAAGAACCCAACGGAAAGCCCAAACAAAAAACCGATTCATTGCAACGTCTTTCATTTCACAGCCCCGGAGAGGCCCAATTCAAAACACTACTGAATTCGCGGTAAAGGCCTGTTCACACGCAACGATGACTTGTAGCGATTTGACAAGATGTGAGTAGAAAGAGAAGCCTTTAATAGTTCAGGTAAATTTACTCCTAAACATTAAGTTAAGAGATTAATTAAGAGATTAACTCTTGATTTGAGAGACCTAAAGAGGTTGAAGTCCTCCACGTGTGTTGAACCAGGAGGTACAGTTTGGAAGCCAACTCTGCTGAACTGTAATACAATAAGTTGATTTCTCCTGTCAAAAGTAGGGCGTTCCAGCACATCTAGACATGCAGCCGACTTTGCCGGTTGCTTCTGGGGAGTGTGGCTGATGCATCCAAACCGCTGTCAAATTGTAACCCACTGATAACCAAATCATCGAATGGGTTGTTATGCTCATTTCATTTCTACCATCACCACAACGAGTTGAGAAATTCAACTTCTCTGGGACGCTGAACCCTTTAAAGAAACCTTTCTCGTGGATCTAATTGTATCATTGTACGTGAGACCTTGCTGTAGTGTAGCGGTTGCTTCCAAGATTCTTCCTCTTAGAGAAATTCCATGAGGAAAAGAGCCATGACTTGTGTCCGAAACCATGGGGGCCCAATTAAAAATAATTTTTAGTAGTTAATAATAATTGATTAATAACCTAATTGTTGCCGACGTCGATAGGTGGAAATAAAACCCCAGAATTATATTGGTACAAATTATATGCAATTCATCATCTCTATCATTTAATGACCTAGACAGAATGGAGATCTGCACAAGGAGGATATTAAACCAAATGGAGACATTTTACATAAAGCCAGCTATTTCTTCGAAAATTCGCTCTTCGTGCGACAGGTAATTCGTGCGAATGCATGTAACATTTACAGTACAATAAGCATTAATAAAAATGGTATCAAACAACAAGGAAATTGATTTCCAAACGTTTATAGGTCAACTCGTTCGTCAAGCACATCCATGGACGTAAAAAGCTCTGGTTTTTTTCTTGTATCGAATGACATTATTGTTTTCTAATTCTAGTAATGTCAAGTTGACTATATATCGTCACACTTGAATAATTAAGTTGGTTATTGGAAAATGTTCGAGCGAATTCCAAGCATCACTGATTGACAGAGTGTCATACCACGCCAACGGCGATGTAAATAACAAGAAGTTATCAGAGCGTAGGTATCGCCAGTTTATCACCCAGTTAGTAAGCGATTGAAAATAAACGTGGAACGTATCACAAGTCAACGTGGCAAAATTCACCTCGCTTTCAAAGCAGCGGTAGAGGCGGAACCGAGGTAATGTTGGATAGTTCGTTTCACTCCTATTTTTCCGCCATAATTTTCAATCCTGTTTCACAACTCTTAAATATTTTCACCCGTTTCTTGTCCCTGAACAATTAGTGACCTGAATTCAATATCACATTCCAACCTTTGACATCCACCCCGAACGTTTTCAGTTCAACTACTATTATAATAAACACTATAAACATTAACATAGCGAAGCATTTTATCGTCATTTCAACTAAGGTTTTAATCCTTCCCATCCCAGTGTCAGCGAATGTTATAAGAAAAGGAAGATAATATTATTGTTCTGCGTCCAAAATTGTAGAACTCCAATTTCTGAAAACATTGTACTTACCTATACCAAAATCCGTTTCAGACCACCAGAATTCACTACCAAAAACGTTATAGGTTTATAGGTCAGCCCGGGCTGACGACGCTGTAACGCGAAAATTTCAGTAAGCTTTACAATTGTGTTTCTATCCTTCTTTTTTATCCTCCTGTGAAAATATTTATCCAGCATATGTAGATTTATATATTTATGTATGTATGTGTCATAATGTGTGAATTGAGATAAAAACTTCAAATTTGCACAAAAAATCTTTCTTGGTAATCGAAAGGCTAGGTTCGTAGATGGGTAGGATCGGGCCACTATAAGGGGGGTTTTTGGGGAGTTTGATGGTGAAGGAGGGGGCATTACCCGATGGTGAAGTCAGAATTGCGATATCATATTCCGTTCTCAAACAGGAGAACATTGAAGATGAAGAAACGGGGTTGTTACTTGAGATGTTCTTCACGATTCATCTGCTATATCTTTCTTCACCACCTTTCGTTAGAAAACATTTTTGGTTCAAATGTTGATCGCATTTGAACTTCGCTCCGATGAATGACGCTTCCCTTTCGAAATCAATCTTTATCCCTGTCAACCAATTAACTTCGGCCGACAATGATACCTCAGTTTTAGAGGCGTTGGCCGAGTTGGACGCTGATTGGGTCGCGGGCAGAAACTCTCGCCCCAGTTGTAGCAGGATGTGGTTATGACAGATATTTCCTACAAAAATGAAATTCCCTTTCTATGGGCATTTACTGAACCCAATTCATACGTAATAGTTTGTTAGACCCCAATTCTATCGGCTTCGATAATGAACCGCTGGAATCGCCCAAGAAAAAAATTGCCCCCCCCCCCCTCAAAATTGGAGGGTTTAAGTTTCAAGATTTTTACGCTCATTTCAATTTATGATGATTCAAGTCTAAGAGTAAGAGTATGCTTACTGTTGTTAAGCATCTGGAAGCGTGAAAATCAGTCACACATTTTTCCCTTCTTTCACTAATACATTAGTTTGACTGTTTTTAGTCGTTTAAAATGAAACTCGATGGAAAAACGAATCGAACAATACCATAAAGTCAAATAGCTTAAATATTCAACTAGCTGCTAGAAAGGAGAAGGAAAGCTGAGCACAATAATCAAGGCTCGAAGGTGGAACCGAGTTAGAATCGTCAACATGACTGTGAATTGAACTTTGATTTATAAGAGCAAGAATCTCCCCAAAAACTATCATACATCAAATATCTTATAATTCATATACTTATTTCATACATAATTTATAGGAATGAATTATAATTGAGCCAGTTTGGGTAATTGAAGAGACCTGGTTGCCTCAAATCATTGAACGAATTTCCACATCATTTCGCTCACGCAGAAACTTGGTTCACGAGTGAGGTAAGTCTCACGTCGATGGTGACTGGAAGGGGATCACACGTAATGACGTGGGCAGGTCACTTACCCGGAGTCTGTCCTCGCAATGGGAGTCGTATGAATATCCCATATCCTGATTGGAACTTGTTCATCATTATTAGTGGCGTCCATGATGAGACTAATGATGCAGGTTTGCATCTGTTCCATCGGTTCCATCGACGTGAAATTGACGAGGGAGAGAGGTGGGGGATGGGGAATTTCCCGCGAGAAATATGGTTCCTCATTTTTCCAAGTCATACAGGTGCGATTAGATATGCATATGGGATCCGAACACCTGCCATAGCTACTAACTCAATTTCGTTGAATGGAACATGATGGATCGTTAGTAGATGGCCAGCTCATGATTTGTAATCCCTTAGGATCATTCGTCTCATTTGCCGCAGGACCAGGTGATTTGAGATTATTAGGCGACGAATTTGACGCCACGACGTGACGAACCAATGAAATGGTTGGTGCCGACCGTGAGGATGCCGACAGAATAGTCGGTAGCCAACTGCAACAAATTAGCGAAATAATCGTTGTTGCGCGATCAGAACAGGTTTGTATGCAGCTATGCTCCTGCACCAGTTTTGCCAAAGGCATTAACAATTCAGCGAAGTTGGCTGTATCATTATAATTGATAACTGTAGTTAAAATGTGACCAGCGAACTTGGTAATGCGTGTGCGAACTCAGTTCACATACCGACAGCAGTGGCCACTGAAATAAGTGAAGAAATACCTGCAATGGACCTACAGAGGACCTTCTGTGGAAACAATATCTACATTTCTAGGGTACAGCTTAAATTTTTTTCAATAGCAGTAGATTTGTCCCAGTGGTTTGATAGAGAAAAGGTGGCGCTGATGAAGTGCTGTATACCAGAAAAAAAAAAACGGCTGTGAAATCAGGAATCCGAAGGCTCTCAAATGATTTCCGTAAACCAGAGAGACTACTCACTGATTACCATGCGAAACTTGAACAATTTGAGCGGAACAAGCGTCAGAGAGCGGGTGAACATGGATCGCTTTGAAAAATACGTTGGAATATTACAGTTGGTTTGACTTGGAGAATAATTTCCGACGGTGGAAACAAAAGGCAGTTGTGACATCAATTAGACTTGTAAGGAACTTATTACTGACCGTTACATGTTGCACTTCCTAACTGCTTCTAGAATGACAAAAATATGTGTAATAATTTGCAGAACAAAAAGTGAAAAATAAACAGTAGATTACAAACAGAAAAGCTCAACTAAATAATAATTGTTAAATAAATAAAACAATTATTACACGTTAAACAATTATTAATTAGTACACGTTTCAACTTATAGTGGTTTATGTGCCTAAGGTCCTGGCTCTGGTCTCTTCCACAATACTATGTATTGTCTTCTTGTTTTTATACCTATGTATGTTTGCTATGTTTTTTATACCTATGTATGTTTGCTATTTTTAGACCTATGTATGTTTTTATACCTATGATGAATCCGCAGTTTTGTGATTATTATTAAAAATGCCGGAGTGTACGTGAGGCGCGGTCATGAGGCGCGTGAGCTGAGCAGGAAATTGCGCGAATGTTTCCGCTAATGTGACTGTATATACATAGATCGCTCCCTCTGTTTAGAATACTATTATCCTCGTCAGCCCCATAACTATCGTAAAGAAACCTAAAGAAGGTACCAAATGGGCATCTCTGAGAGGAGAGAGGGGGGGGGGGATAACAATCTCTGGTGGTCTTTTCAGTGTACGAGTACAAATAAATTCCAGATAGAAGACAATTTGGTTTAATACGAATAGAGGTGATACGGCCAACGCCCTCTAACTGCGACGTAACGCCAGGATTTGCCACTAGAAGGCCCAAGTACCTTAATGATTGTTTAGAAAGGCCTTATCTGCCTAGAGAGGGCCAATATTGGCAATGGGCCGTTTACAGTTTGACCTACGACTAGTCTAGTCTAGTATTCTTTTTCTGCACTGTGAAAGATCTCCAAGTCATATCCGAACAACCGACCTGTGTCGAATACGCTCAAGTTTCGGGATGGTTTCGCCAATTCGCTGCATACGTATTCCATTCGCTCATATTTGTTGGTAGGGCTGTCCCATCATCGACATAGTTTTACTTCCAAGCCCGAAACCCCACTCTTTCTTCAACAGTAAGCTGCAGCCACCGGCGAATCGGAGATCAGTTAATCGGTAATTTTCCTGAGAACTAGGAATAAAACAACTCTGCAAATTCTTGACACAACTGTTTATTACCTTCTTTGTGCATATCCAACATCAGATTACCCTCCGGCAGCCTGCCGGTTCAATGTTCATTCTGTCCCAGCTGATTCGAAACACACAATGTTTTCAAATAACGAGTTAATTATTACTCGTAATATTTATTATCGAATACTATTATTAATATCTAACAATAATTATTAATCATTAACAATAATTAATAATACTTCACACTGGTTGATGATAATTATTAATGATTAACGATAATTTATAATCATATTTAATACATTTATATCATCTAGTGATGTACACAGAAGGGTGATCTGCACAAAGAAGGTAATAAACCGTCATAAACTGTCAAGAATGTTTTTGTGATCGGCAATTTTAGTGATCTTCCCAGTCTTTTAGACCATCTATCGAACTCCTCAAAACAAACCAAGCATGTCTGATGGGGAGTCCACGACTGGACAGTTGATGTGTTCTAGAATGTTGGTACAGGCGAAGAGGACGTATTGCACGATAGAAAACAGCAGATGGAACAGTGAAACACAGAAAAAATTCGAAATGGTGAATAACCTGGCATAATATGACCTAAACCTTTCTTAATAAAATTCGTCTTCTCTTTCTCATTTTCAAGTCACTTCCACTAAATTTGAAAAATGAGGTAGCAAAAAATTCTCTTCGTCTCATGAAATATTAAAGTAAGTTTTTGAAAAAATAGTGCGTGGTACGAAAATGTTGAGGTACATTTTGGTTTACGCGACTTCAACTGGTTTACTTTTTGCTGTTGCCGAGGAGTCTAATTCAAGTATTAGTACAATTCTCTGAAAGGTGAACTTTACGAATGACGAGTGGCATCAATAGTGGAAGGATGGACTGTGCAAGTGACTACTGGCCTGTAGGGGAAAGCAGCATGAATACTTTGACAGTCGACTGTGCAAGATGTTCTTAAATGAAAAAAATTAGACTACACATTGGCTTAACTTGTCAAACTGCTTTATTCATGAATAGACGAGCAGGTGGCAACACAACCGAAGATGACCCAGCGCGACCTTAGCGCTTGATTGGTAATTAGTGCAACTAATGTTACAGACTGTATAAGTGACCAGTGGCCCATAGGGGGTAGCGGGATCGACAACGGTACGTTGAACTGTATAAGTGACTAGTACAGTGTGAAGTTCCCGTACATTTACTGGATGTATTTATTCACCTGTGTTTGAATTCACTCCATTAGTTACGGGGTCGGGGATGTGAGGTGTGATTCAATAGAATAGACGGAGGTGAGTGACGTGACGTGTTCCAAACCAACATTCCAACTAATGAAGTTCTTCTCATGAAAGCACCCGATTAGTTTCCTAATATAGCGATTTCGCTCTCGGGATTTGAATGATTACTGGTGTGAGAAAATCTGTATAATAATGAGACCATAAGATCCCACCTGTAATTGTCGATTTCAATATAAGTTCCTGTCATTCAACATGACCCCTTGAGCGAGTTTGCGTATAATTGCATACTATACGCCTAACTACCCGTTACCCAATATTCACGATTATTGAACCACGTAATGTTGAAAAAGGCTACAAATGGTTCACAACGACCTATTATCTTCTGTATAGATCACTCGCTTGTCTAGATCGCTGTATTGTATACAAAATTTTGTTCGAGAAGGTTATCGGGTATCGGGGAACAGCTCAAAGATGATGCGTTTAGTTTTCCTCTTGAACTCCGGATCGACCTAAAATAATTGATGTATATAAATTATAACTGAAATCCTCACCTATACATAAAGGATGAATTATGTATAATTTATTTTCATTTAAATAATTCTGAGGATTTTTTTTGTACCAAGGATTTTTCCTCGGTTCTACCTTCGAGCCCTCGTAAATTTTGCAATACCACTCGGAGCATTGCACGGCCAGTAGTTCACAATGAGAGCTCGAAGGTAGAGCCGAGGAAACAATTTAACGGGTATTTTGAATATTCGTTGGTGGAATAAATGATAAATAATTCATTATTTATTCATAATTTATATGAATCATTATTAGGCCACGCCGGACTTTAGTTCGGAAACTGCCGAGACCATTATTGAGCTACTCGTACCAATTCGAACCATCTGGTCAGCTTCTCGAACAAACGCAGAATATTTTCTTCCTAATTTCCTACTCGTACCTCCAAATATTTCGTAGAGTTGTAGGAATCACAGGGATGTTGTATACAGTACAGCAATCTAGACAGAAGGGCGATCTATACACAAGATAATTGGCCGTTGTTGAAAGATTAGCAGCGTTTTTTTAATTGACGTAAAGCCACCAATTCCGAAGGGGATCCACCTTTTTTTGTTTCCTCTTGTTCGATTTAAACGAGGTATTATCACAATCCATAGCCATTTGCAAGTGCCGGAAACGTTTTAATCGATTTTGACGCGACCCTCCGGGAAAGCGTGATGGAGTTCTACAGTGAGACTGCTGAGAATATGACGATTATTGGACCATTTTAGTTCAATTAAAAGTGAAGAGAACGTTGAGTGTGGGAAGATGTGGTATTTGTGTTACATCAGCGCGTACTTCGCCGACGTCACGGCCGGGCCATTTGTGAGGGCGTAAATGTACACCGCTCTATTTCAACATTAGTTTCATTTGCGCAGAAACACAGTGACTCGTGGCCACTCACAACCACTCCTAGGATGACTACGAGCCGGGAGCTGCTGGTTTGCGGCGACATTGCGAACTTAGTCGTGACTTTACCTTTAACCCCAAAATCAGCCGGTGAATTTGGCTCCATCAACCCCAAACTTTTGGCTCGTAGCTAACTTTTTCGCATACTGAAATGGCCACTTGTGCGACAGCTCCGCACTGCGGAAACGGCATGACTCCAGTCGTCTGCAAAAACAAACTCTACGTCACTACTTTTAACATGAATAATGTTTTTGCGGTGGCCTACCAGAGTGGAAAAGCGTAACGAAGTTTAAGTCACGAAATTATGTCACAAAGATTTTTAATGATTTTCACGTACAACCGAGCCGTTTCTAGGGAAATGAAACTTCTTTAGTTTTCAACGGACAAAAATCGTTCTCCATTCGTTGGAAAGCCTTTAATTTAGGCATAAATTATATACTGCCAAAACCGCTGTAAATATCGAAGAAGCTGAGATACAGCCCTGAGTAAATAAAACTGTAAACAACATTCTAATAAATTTTCCGCACATTTCTTAATATTTTCCATACAGACAAAGAAAAGGGATAAGGAAATGGGGAAACGGGACGCAAAAACATTATTCATGTTTTGCATAGCAAATACCTCGTTCTATACAAAGTATAGAAGAGAAAAGATCCGGGGGGTCCAGGGGGCTTGCCCCCCTGGCGAGGCGCGAAGCGCCGAGTTTTTTTTAAATCCTCTGTCTATTAGCTTCCCTGAATGCATATAATAATTATTATTATATACTCGTACATTCAGGGAAGCTAATAGACAGGTATAGGGATTTAAAAAAGTTTATTTCTAAAATCTAAAATTTAAAATTATTTCCCCCACAAATAGACCTGGTTTTGATTCACCCCAAACTGGAACTACAACTTATTTTTGAAAAGTGCCACCGAATGGTCAAGTTGACTCTGATGCACTCGAGCATTGTCTTTGCCACTGCCTGCGTTGTCGACAACATCATCGTCTGGTTTGCGAGCATCCAAGATTTCAGCGCAAATTGACTCTTCTGTAGGCATCACTGAAGTTTTGATCATAACATCTGATCCACAGACCAATAGCCTCAGGGAAATTCCCAAAAAGCAACTGTGCTCAGAGGTTTTAAAGTTTATTATAGCTCCTACAGTAGAGCCTCGACCTTTGTCAAGTCTATCAAAATGAAGAAGACGTATCTGACTCATCGTCATCACACGAATCACTTTTATTTAATCGTTGTGGATTATTTATTCTATTTTTAGTCTTCTACACCCCTTCTTACTTGACTTTTGTCTTTGTACCATCAAATTTTTATTTATACTTACATAAGAATTGTATATTTCTATTTATTTAGTATCTAATATGTAAATTGTTTTTCGTAACAAATAAAGATAGGCCGTTGTTTTCAAATTTTCGACTTATTCTCTTTGATTAACATTTTAATCAATAAACAATTCTTATTCGCTAATCACATGTCTTAATTGGTCGAAACAGATGTAAAATTGGCGAAAAATAATTTTGTCCAGCTAGATTCGTGAAACGACACACTGTGAGGCGGTGTAATGGACCGGCAATTTTTTCACTCCCTTGGTTTTTACTTTTTAAGATGAAGAGTTCTTTTTTCTGACCCTACATGCTAACCCAAACCATTAGAGTAATCCTCTCTTTACATGTCTTAGTTCCTCTGGCACGTTGATCTTTAAATGTTAAAGTATGCTCGGCAATGCCCGAAAATAGAGGCTAGTTTCATCGGCATTATAGACATCGTCAGGGGAGTAGCGTTCCATTAGAGAAGGCCACTCGTTAATCAACCATGAATGTGCTGCTGTATGATCTGTTTCTTCTTGCTCCCCATGAGTCTTAAAGTAATTGATGTTTTCTCTTTTCTGTCATCTATGGAACCATCCATTTGATGACACAAAATCGTCATGTCCTAAACGCCTGGCTTTTTTTTCTGCCTTTTTTTGCGGTCTAGTTTTCCATTTGAGGTCCAGATTTCAATTTCGTGCCGGGTTTTCACAAGTTTGTTCAATAGCCAGCAGCTGCATGGGTATCACACGAGCCAGGACGAGTATTGCTGGTTCGGATACTGCCTTTTAGGCGCATGCCATCCGCAGTGCTTCTCTACGCTGCACATAAATCAGCTATAATAACCACATTGTGACCAAAACAAGCCACTTGTGTTTTTAAAAGATCGATTATCATGAAAAAATTATGTTCTTATATCATAACTTTATATCAACTTTATTTGTAGAAACGTTATCAGTTCCATTCCTATTAGGAGTCGTGCGCCACGTAAACTACAATTGGTCCTTCGAGTTGAAGATTATCCGATGAAATACGAAAAATGGCATGAGACCAGCCAATCGTTCATAATGAGGGCTCGAATGAGCGTTCAACATGAGCGTGGAACAAACGGTGGACCTTTAGGCCAATTTCCTTTACTGGGGAGCAGTAACAACTGTTGTTTCAAAGAACAAACGGTTTTGGTGTCGTTCAAGTCTAAGGAAAAAAGGTACTTTCGAATATTTCTCTCCCCATGATTCGGTCTCAAACTGTATTTCTCTATTTGTTACGAAAATATTTAAAACATGATAAATTGGCCGGTTGAAAGTTGTGAAATCATCCATATGTGCCAAATCTTCTTGTAGTGATGATTGCAAGAAAAATACGAGTTTGACAATTCAAAAATGATCAGTGATCGGCACAGTTTTCTTGTGTTGTTACACAAGAAAATTTAATATTATTTGATCATGCTTGTGTAAAAATGTGCAGTTTTACAGGCTATAGATCCAGATTCTACGTGGTTAATCACCATTTAATTCCCTTTTTTTTAAACACAGTTTGAGGGACTTCCGGGAATAAGTTGGGGATGATCTGTCTGAAGATAATTACTGACCTCCCCCCCTCACCAGCACTTGAAATCACGGTCGTTGGATAACTTGAAGAACGGCCTCCGAATTTAAAATTCCAGATTCACTGATACGATTATGATGAAAGGATTATTTGCTTTTGATTAGGCAACTTCTTCTCAAAGTGGGCCTTAGCAACTTCTCCTCATTGAGAGCGACGGTTTTAGGAAGCGAGCTGAGGGGTCATTCGAAATCACTTAACCCCTCCACTCGCCGGTGAGGGAACATCTCCAACTCGTGCCTACGTATCAAATTCCTTTCATATGACGAACGAGTTCTCCATTGATCTCCGAAGCGATCGGGAACCTCCTGGTGGCTCGATAAGAGTTCTCCGGTGCACTGTCTCGCTTCCCCTCACAATCCTTTTGGTACTGAGCGCAATATCTTTAGCATTCTGTTTGAATACCCGCCAGTAAGAAATGTGTCACATACTCGCACATTTTGTGAAATGCGAAACATTTTACAAACATGTTTCACACGACGTTGCACACTTATGGGCGTTAGACAAAATTTGTGATGGTTTCCTGATTCTCCTCTTCCCGAGTTTTTTGTTCGACCGCTCTGGGGATAGCCGGCTGTGTAAATACAGACTGTATATTCCTCTGGGTGGGCATATTGCCTCCCGAGTACAGGGGTTCGTCAGCAAACCATTCATTACATAGTCGCAGAGCGTGGTTGGTAGGTACGTGCTGGCTTTGCCTCGGTACTTCCTCCACTATTTTTTTGAAATTTTTGAGGAGCTTTCCCAGAAGGGACTCCTAAATAGGGATCAAACCCATTTTGCGTACAAGCATTTATATTGGCAATTAAAATTCTTGGTATTGTTCAATTTCTTTCTCTCCTCCAATCTTCTACATTCTTCTTCATTCTACATTCCATGTTTCTACAATTCATTGGGTAAACTTCCATATTCAAATTTCTTTATTTCGATTACATCCCTGCCAATATCCATGCTTGTAGAAGCATAGTTCTCCACAAATAGTAATTTGCAGTAGTACCATTACGATGGAGGTTAACTATACTTTGGAGTTTTCCAATTGTTCTTCCTGGATTGGAACTCCATAGTACTTTCAGTCCCCTTTTTTTCTATCACCAACAACCTGGCATATCAGGTGTTGTTTGAAGGTGGGAGTGTGATGGTTTGCTGATTCTCCTGTTCCCGAATTTTTTGTTCGACCGCTCTAACCGCAAACCATTCATTACAAATTACACCGTTCGAAAATGACGGTGAGGTTAAAGCACACAAGTATAGGTTTAAAAAGTAACAGGTGTCGTGTGATGACCAGGCATAGAATTTCATGTACGAGATCCGTTAAGAATTTCAGCTATTCGGGCTTCTCGGACCAGGCGAATGGAAGTTTTCATAACTCTTAGTCAATTGAAAAACGTACATGAAGTTGAAATCAGCAAAACGTCTTATCTCGGTGGTGACTTCTAAAACGCCATGGGATACTGAAAGACATAAATTTTCAGTTTCAAATGGTCTGAGCTTAGGGAGTTGCTTAATCGGATGGTCGTATTGTAGTTGACCAATCAGTGACAGGACCCTTTGCTGTATTGCTTCACATCCCCGCCACAGTTTGGTTGGGGTTGATTCATGAAATTTACTATAATGATGGAATGGCTGTTTCCGCGGGTTAGTATCGTTATGCATCTACTATTCAATCTAATACCTAATACCTTACTTCTAATACCTTACTTCATCTTCTTACCGTTACGAAAGACTTCGGCCTTTGCTATGATGTTGTAGTGAACTGTTACCTGCCAACAGAAATAGCGTTCACATTAACAGTGTTATAAATACTATCCCAAATCATAGTGAAGAAAATATCAAGCTATTGGGCGACAAAGAACACCAAAAGCACACCAGCCTTTTGAAAAGCTCACCTTGGTGTTTCCTTTTCTCATTCACCAGCTTGTTTTGAGCCGGCTCATTGTGTGGAATTCACTCAGTTTGGTTTCATATGCAGAATCCAAGTGGTTAGGTTTACTCTATGTTAATTATTGAATGAGAGGGTGTGTAAATACAACGAGGTGAATAGCCTTCCCTTGTTGAAAACTCATTTTAGTTTTAAAGATTATTTGCAGTCTTTGTTGTTGTTCCAGACCCTTAGAGACCCTCCGAGATGCTATGGATATTTTGTTGGTACGAATGGGTGAGAAGAACCCTTCAACCTGCAGATACATGTGGCCAGAGCCCCAAAGACTTCGCTAACGAAGATGATGAATATTCTCAATTTACAGGGTTTGTGGGTGCTGATCAATATTTTGTTGATCCTGCAATACCACATTGAGGTCGTTCCAGTCGTAACCGTTACGTGGAACGTAATCCAGAGGTGTTATTCCAGGAAAGGTTACGAATACCTCAAATTATCGGTTCCTTGAAACTCTCACTCGCTTAATACTAAAGCAGTTATAAACAATGTGGTTTCTTCATAATATTCCTTTATACTCTATGTATAAGGTTACCTACTAGTTAGGTACCTATAATTTTCAGCAACTGTGAGTTTTGTTTAGGTTTGTTGAATGAAAGGACTTTTACGGTATGATACATGGTGGTCACCATTTATTTTATATACAGGTACTACTTACTTAAATTTTCATCAATGTTAAATAAATAGTGTAAGAAAAACTCGTGATTTTCTTAATTCAAAATTTTATTGTTTGCAGTAGTTGGCAAATCTACAGACTGCTCAATTGATTGGCATCGTGAAAATAAATTGTGTATTTAATTTGGTACCTATTTTTAACATTTTACCTACTTCAAGTTTTCAGTTCTTTCATTTAGTTTCTGAGCTTTTGGACGTTGGAATCACATGTCTCCAATTCACTGCATTCCAATGACCGCTCAGATGGTTTTCCATCAATTTTCTCCATGGAACGGACAATAGGACTGGAACGTTTGATCGAAACCGATACATAAGTGTCACTGGAACGGTATGATCGGTTACAGAAATTTTCTGGAACGACCCATCTCTACTGAACGTAAAACACGGTAGAACTTCAGGACAGTTTTCACACTCGGGAACAGCAGATTCAAGCAACACTTAGATTTTTCGAGTCAGCAGAAAGAGTTCAAATTCAGATATTGTTTTTGGTTGGTGTATTTTTCGATATAAATTAATACCGGTAATGGTGGTAACAAATAGGCTAATTACGGACTACCCAGAAGCTCAAAGGAATGTACAATTACTCCTATTATTTTGTGCAGTTACGGGACTTTAAAAGATGTATTGTAGCAGAGAAAGCATGAACCGGCATTTCAAGATTGACGGCGTTTTAAGATAAACTGACACCATCAGTGGCGACAGTGGCGACAGTGGCGTACAAGCGTAATTGTACATATAACGTCTGATTAAGTAGGCACTCTTTGTATTGACGTCGACCCGCGACTTCGATAATTCCCAATAGCAATGATTTGACATTTACAACTTGAAAGAAAAATTACGACACGAATACTGTTGTTAACAGTCACCAATAACAGTTCAACCACTTCACTTATCGGACAATACAATTAGGTTCTGCCCCGCAATAGCAGAAACAGTTTGGAGCGTAATCACACGTCCAATTGGCAAACTGTCAGCATTAGATTCGGCATCGTTACACGTTAGTAATTACCGAGGCCGATAATCGTAGTATTAAGTTTTATCACTTCATTAGAACGTTCAGGTGTAACTTCAGCAAGTAGCAATCGCATCGCCCGTTTTCCCCAACGCCCAAACATCTTCACGACTACGTACCATCATAACTGAAGTTTTTTACATTTTCAATGGAGAGATTTGTTAAAGTTTTATTTGGGCGGTTTGACCTCGATAGTTTCATTGGTTATCTAATACTTTTCCCACTTTAAGTACGTCATTTAAATTTACAGGGGCGAATCGAAATATTGTAGTGAATTGAAAATGATAGTTTTTCATTATATAAACATTATTTTATTTAAACAAATATGATCGATAATATCTGGGAACAAATGTTTATTACAACTAGTTCAACGTCACTCAGAACATCAAGATTATCAAATCTACGATGATACTTTAGGATTGACTTGTTTCACATCACAATATTGTTATGTCAAATGTGAGGAATAGTCCTACGAAACTACAGGTTGCGTTAATATATAGCAATCACGTAGAACTTCAAAATTATTCAAGAATGAGCTCTATGAAGGTTTAGTACCACAATATTTTTCAAACATAGTTGAGAAATAAAAGGGAACGAACTAGAATGAACTAAGCGAAACATGAGCAATGAAACAACACAAAGATCATTTGAGACGGACCTTTGGTTTTATTATCTTCGATAATGAACCTCTGGAATCGCTACACTTTCCCCAGTAAGCGTTGCTAAAAGTACGAAATTTGGTGGTTTATAGGTTCGGATCACATCCTCGATGATCCTTGAAACTTTTCATAACCCTAGGTCAGACCTCGCTGAAAATGAATAGTGAATTCCTGCCAAGTTGGTATTAAGATTATTAAACCTGAAGTTATTGTTATATTTATCTACTACTGTCATAGTTATCCAATGTGTTATTTATCTCTTACTACCTAAAATAATCTGGTTGTGGTCCACCGCTTGGTGAGAACCCACTAAACACGTCTCACATGAAGTTGTATACGTATACTTACTTAACTGCTCAACTGTAATGTACTAAGTACAATAAAGTTTGAAAAATTAAATAAAATCGAATAAACAACCCTTATGTTATCAGCGTTGCAAATTGAAATTTTAAGAGATGTATCGGATGCATTGTCACCAACGATATTAGCGCGGATTCACAATAACATTAGGTTGGCCAAGAATAAAGTGATTTTTGCGAAATTTCATGTTTTTTGGGCCGATATGTCGACATTATCGATGGATTTTTGTCTGATATATCGATACTTTGGGTTCGATATGAGATACGATTTATTTAGACTGACTGACGGGAGGCAGGAACTCGGGGGGTCAGGTTGAAAAGGATTATACCCGGAAGCGTTGCCTTCTGAATCACTCAAAACTGTGTTATTTCTGTAAATATCAACCAATGCGGCTAAATCCACTTAAGGGATAAATTAACTCTAGTGTAAATGAACCAGGGCTTTGATTTCATACATTTGACGTGTTTGAGTAGCATTAGTCACCCCACCCTTTGGGATGAGATTTTAACACGCTTGAAAATAATTAAAAAATAAAAACTACAGCACTCGACCTAATTTTAGAAGAGGATTTGATAAGTTGAGCCATAGAAATTATTTACGGATATTTTTTCGAAAAATCAATTAGTGCTACTAGCGGCGATATCATCAAGTGTTTGCTTATTATCGTTGGTCGGTATTGAGCGTACGTTTCAAAGTCGTTCGGGTGGGTTTTAAGTTCGGAATCGGTTGTGGGGACCTAGTTTACTTCACGAAATTCGCCCATGATGTTCAGTAGCGACTCAGGGACCTTTACACGGTGGGACGTCACTCTTGTAGGAATGTGAAACCTTATCTTAGCGAACGGTTAAATATGCAGAGGAAGAGTCGAATATAGATACAACGTATATTATACATGAACACGGGTGGGGTGTACTATGGATAATGACGCGCAAACTACCTGTGGGACTCCGTATACACCATCACATCGAATAAACGTCTTGGCATAAAATCGATGATCGGTAATTCCGGGGCCTCCAACCCATTTGTTACCCTACATAATGCTGTCGGGGTAATCTTACACCCGTTGATTTATTGGAGCCCGCAGAGTGGAGACACCGTTTACCCTGAGTGTTTTTGTTGGTTCGTCTGTCTCTCATCCGTCCATCAGCGGTAGCTAACATGGAATTACTACGTTCGGCTATTGGAGAAGTTTTATCTGGAACCTACAACTAGTCTACACTTATGGCATCCATCCAATATCGCTCTCATTCAACGGCCTAGAACCGATGACTACTCAAAGCGCATATGTGACGAATGAGAAGACGAATTTAATTTGTTGACTAACCGAAAAAATCTACGCCAATGAGATTCTTGAGGATAAAATTGCTTACCTAGTGCAGTATGTATAGTACTGAGTCATACTGAGTCGTTCCATTAGTTTATTTGTCGCTATCATCATATTTCAAATCAATGGAAAACCGTATGTTACAAATATGTTACACTTCTCCTCGGTGGAGAGGGGGGATGAGTTCAGTAGAACTTTTTGTCCAGTAAATGATAATTGTATTCCTCGATTTATGGCTTTATCATTTTTGAATCTATTTTTAGCGAATTTTCGAAAAAATGTTATACCAAAATCCGTTTCGGACCATCCGAAATCTACTGCCAAAAGACACAAAACATTATATGCATATATACCTACCTATTTATATATTTATGCATCTGTTACTCCGGACGATAACTCTCGAAAGAATTGAGATAAAAACTTCCAATTTGCACATAAAATCCGTCCTGGCAATATAAAGGCCAAGTGCAGATGGGCAGAATCGGGCCACTCTAAGGGGGAAAACTTACCCATAAATTCCTAAAATGAAACAGTCTGTCAAGAAACACCTCATTTTAAAGGTTGTTTTTACGCTGAATTCGATGGTGAAGTCAGAATTGATATCTTATGCCGTTCTCAAGCAAACTGGAGCAGCTTGAAAAAACGTGGTTGATACTTGAGATGTTCTACATGAAAATCATGTTCGTCAATGGAGACAATTTTTATGAAACCAGTCATTTCTTCGAAAATCTGCTCTTATAGCCATGCTGACTGTGGATTTTTTATTGTTAGATTGGTGAGTAACACGATAGTGAGTTTTTGGAATTTTCTGAAAACATTTCATTCAAAATTTATTTTTGATTTCTATCGTGTTACACATTAATCTAATTTTCGATTGCTAGATTAAATTACACGATAGTGCATTTACAGGAGTTTCTGAATAAAATTCATTCATATAAATTTTATTCAGAAAATCTCGTATATTCACTATCGTGTTACACATTTTTTAATTCCACATTTTCAATCCCCGGAGCAAATTTTGAACTCAAAGAGGTTACTATAATAGTCCAAACTGTGGGAGATGAAATCGAAGATACCGAATCGCAACCAGATCCAAAACGTATTATGGGGTAGTTCTCACTGGGCTGATTGATGTCTCCATCTAAAATTCTTGGCAATTAAATTTACACAAAATGAAATGAAGACGCTTTTCGGCTGGTGTTACTGCCATGAGAGGGAAAAGATGTCGTCAAGCCCTGGAAGACATCAGATACGACGAAAGAGATCTCTTAACTTCAGTGGAGAAAAGAGGCGGTGCGCTAACGAGGAATGGACTCGAGAACAATGTGTGCAGAATGCCAAGTTGTCCATGTGTTCATTGCAATGTATAGCTGCATCCGAAATAAAAGAATAAGATGAAAATTGTGCCTACTGTAAGGTGTTGAAGGTCTCAATTACATATTTCTTTCTCAGCCGAAAGGAATGTTATATAATCGTTTTGTATCTGTGGTATCGCTCGATATATTTCAATAGATAATGTACCTACCAAAAGTTTATACAAATACCTACAAATTGTTTACCTCATTGATGTATTGTGCTGTGCACGAATTAGCTGGTACGTGCATTTTCTCCTTCGTCCGTAGTGGGTTCAAACATCATATTTCAGTCAGAGGTGTTGGAATAATGGGAGGAGAAATACGAGTAACTTCCATCCCACTCAAATACACCGTAGAAACGCCAGTACAAGGGTGGTGCTTGAAATCTGACAATCCTAGGGATGATGGAGAGGTTAGGAGAGAACGCTGTCTATTATGTCGGAGCAATAATTGGATCGTTTTCCACTATTGACCGACGCATCGAAGATCTATCTTTAGAAATTCTAGAATTCGGAACGTTGAGCCACACTGCCTCTCCTCAACATAATCTCCTGGTTGTATTCAATTACGATGATTTCGTAAACAGTCATGTGCAAACAGTGATGCAATACTCTGACAGAATAACGAAGATAAATGTAAATAATGACGTCACTCGTATTAAATTCTGGTAAAATGGATAAGAAACATAAACCGTCGTGGTTCTGATCCTAATACCAGCGTACAGAATTAGGATTATATACAAATAGAAAGGTGCCCTGGGTGAATCAACTACCACCAATATTTTTGTAAATAAGCGGTCTGCGGCTGCAGGGGACGGACATAGTCGAGGAATGCATTATAAATCCTTTCTGAGACAATAGTAACAAGTTGAAGTCAAGTATAATGCTTAGTGTTTTGTTCGGGAAATTCGTATCTCTTGGGGTAGGCATGGCTAATACGGTTATTTCCTGGTAATAGGTTATCGAGTAACAGCGACCGTCTGGTAATAGGTTGTGGTATTAGATTATTTTGGTAACAGGTTACCGGCGATTCGTGAACCTTTCCAGAGCCCAATGCGGACTGGAAACCCAGTCCGCGTGGGCGCTGGAAAGGTTCTCAAAGGTCCCGCAAAGGCCCTCAAGTTCAAAAAACAGTTATTTCAGTAATAGGGTTTTTCTGGTAATAGATTATCTGGTATTAGGTTACTGGACAATATTAGATTATTTGAAGTGGTTACGTTAAATATGAACCTCAGGTACCTCAGTAACCTCTTGCTTGAAAACGAGGAACGTAACATTGGAACAAGAAATACGACCAATTTTGGTTAATTATCTTCGATAGTGAACCTCTCGGGCCAAAAAAAAAAAAAAAAAAAATCCCCCCCCCCCCTCAAAATTTGATGGTTTACTTTTCAAGATACGTAGATTCAGGAAATCGAATAAAAAGAAAAAAAATACTCGACACATCGGTTCATTAGATAGATTAATCATTATGAATTATCATTCATTCTCAGTCATTATTATCAAGCAGTGTAAATTATTATTAGTTATTTTTAATGATTAATAATTATTGGTAGTAATAAATAATAGTTATTATTCATTATTAAGTATTAGTTATTATCATTTAACTCGATATCTATCTGAAAACCACGTGCTGTTTGAATCAGCTGGGCCAGTATGTACATAGACCCTACAGGCTGCCGCATGATTCACACTCATGTTAACGACTCTCGATCTGTTCCAACTTTGAGCCCTCAATGTGAACGAACGGCTGGTCGTACAAACCTCCGAATGATATTAAAAAATTCCATAAACTTTATTTTAAATTTCTTTATTTCAAAAAGATATACAAAAGTATGGGAAACAATGAAAAATCCAGCAAAGGCCATTTAATGGCCTGTCACAATTATGGAAATTAATCCCCTATACATATAGGCAAATTCCCGTGGCAGGGGATGAGTAGTCACTATGACTCCCACCAAGCAAGAAGAACCAGTTATAGCTGCTATGGTGACACTAGGTTCAAGTGCAAGGTAACCTAACGATTTGCAAATTTAATAAATCCAACAATAATTCTGTCCTACTCAATTAAGAACAACAGACGTATGTTGTTCTTATAATTAGTGATATTATGTACTTACATAAAACAATTCATTGTTATACAACAATTCAACAACAATTCATTGTTCTAAAGCTAGCCAGCCTACATAATACGATTTTAAAATCTCTGAAACCTGTTTAACAGTATTCGAACCAGAGTAAATAAATGTCTTTAGATCGGATGGGAAACCGTTGATGATCCGAACCGAACAAGACTCATACAAATTTTTGGCCAGTGTTATGGGCGACTAATTTCATGAGACAGGTAAACAAAGTAATTATACTTTACAAAATGCTTTACAAAGCTCTTTCAGAATAGGGAATGGCAAAATTTTAATTTTCTCTATTATTCAACTCGAAATTTAAATTTTAAATGTGAACTAAAGCGACTCACTTTAAATGCATAAAGCGACTCCCTTGTTGGTGGATAGTCATCTTCAGGAGTACGTTCCTTGGGAAGATGTTCTGAACATATCTCGGATTCCTCCCCAGTAAAATATTCCATTTAATGCTCTGTTCAACCATATTGAAACCAATACGTCCCTGACTGAAGTGTCATCCAACCACCTCACCGTAACAAATAAACACCAAGTGGCCGCGAGGACAAGTGCTAATCACTGATGGCTGAAAGTCATCAGAAGGAGTCTGAGCGGCATTGTGGGATGCAACGAGTAGATAAGATGGGAAGGATATGTAAGCTGTCGCGGAAAGCAAGCTCGTTTATTAAGATGGGGTGTCAGTACGTGGTGGATAGTCCCACATCAGGGCGGTTCGTCATCATCTGCACGGACTCCTTATCTATTAGGAAATCCATCGCCAACAAAAGCCAATAAGACCAATGGAGACCAGGTACTCCAATAATTTTATGAATGTACGACCAAAGGAACAAGAATAATACTATGGAGGCTCATTCCGGTGTATACGGGAATCTCAAGGCGGATGCTCTGGCCAGGCATGGGGCGAGGGTTGGGCTATACATCAATATTAACCTGCCAAAAATGAAGGAGTCTGAAACCTCATTTCAAAGATTTTTCAACGCTGGACACGATGGTGAAGACAGAATTGCGATATCTTATTCCATTCTCAAACTGGATGATGAAGAAACGTTATTGTTACTTGTAATATTGTCCATGGTTCATCTGCTGTAACCTGATAAAGGAATGCGATATCGCAAGTCTGACTTCACCGTCGTCTTCAGCGTTGAAAAATCTATACACTGAGGTGTTACTCGGCAAAAAACGAGCAGAAAACAAATTAGACGAATTGAACATTTATGTTCCCATATTCTGCCATACCGTAGAATGGAAAGTAGTGTACCTTCAGGATGAACTACTTGGAAGGTACACTACTTTTGCTCCTTCAATTGGTTGAGCTATTTTCCAGAGGTACTGTAATCTCATTTTGATGGCTATCTTGCAGAGGTACTGTAATTTCATAAGATGGCTATCTTGCATCACTAGAACATTTTTTCATTCATCAGAGTGTGAATTGGTACAATGACAGGAGGCGAACAAAACGACAAACACACAGCACGCACAGTCACGGAAGGGGACGAATCAGTTGCACTTTGTTATAAGTCTTATTATCATTTTATAATTTATTTAAAATGAGTGACAGCCTACCGGTGGAGCCAATAATTAGAAACGAATGTTCAATGGTCCAAACAGCGGAACTACTCGATGCGAAAGGTAGAGGCGATTGTAGAAAGAAAGACACCACCCACTCATCGCTAATAGAGCTGACCTAGTTGAAAAGTCGAGTGCGGGGCACCGCAGAGGGAAATGAAAGAAGTTGCTAAAGATATGGATCTCCCACTGGGGAACAGTCGAGAGGGAAAATTTGGTTCAGCATTTAGTATAATGCAGTTTGCATCCACTTAAGCGTGACTCCAAGGATGAGGTCTGGAATGGCGAAGAGCGGACCCTCTTTGGCGGTGAAGGGCACGTGAAGAAGGGCTGAGGGCGATACGATCAGTACACACACCGCAAAGAATCTCTTACTCGCCTTGACCGCGGTCTTTGCATTAATGTTACGAAAATGAATTCATGTTCTCAAACGACTTCATTAGAAATGAAAGGGAAGGCCCTATCATTTTCTTTCCGTGCTCGGGAAACCTAATTTAAACGCTACTCGGTACTTATCGCGTCAATGAGAGGGGGTAGAGGTGGGCGATTTTATGAGTAATTATCACTTAAATCACAATTACGGTTGATGGGATGTGAGCTCGCTGTAGGGAAAAGGCGTTGACTTGATATTCCATTTGCGTTTACATAAATGAATGAAAACGTTGATTATATAAATAATCGTTGTGACACGATATTACGAGTGTTATTACTCGCATGTACCAGTAATGGTGAACAGGAGTATAGTTTATGAATATGTGCAAATCAACAAAGAATAAACACAAAGTGTTTAAGAGCTTGTTTAGGTATGCTAGCGACTACTCCTGTGTTATACTGTCCGAATCTGGAGAATTGCCGCTCCACATAAGAAGAGGTATCCTTTCCGACACAGGTATATGTTGCGTTTAAAAAACATCCAGTTATCACTTTTGACTGATGTGGCGTTTCTGACTTCTGAGGTACTGACGGCTTGGGGATGGCGAAATAAAGTAACCCCCCCCCCCCCACTCATTAAATCATCCAGTTCTATAATCGAACAGGTAAGCACACGGCTCCAAAACCGACTCAATTTGTTATGATGAATGCTTCCGATTCGGGTAATTTGTTATGATGAACCAAGTGAAGTGTCTTGTGAAACTATCAACAGAAACTATCGATGGTCTGAACACACAATTCCATTTACAGATGGAAGCAAAGACTCCACGGTAGCAGGTTGTGCTTTTTATGATGTTACACATCGCTCACGTACTTGGAAAACCACGTAAGTCCGAAAAACTCGTAAGACTGTTGAGGATGTAAGCTAGTAGACAATTTCAGGCCGCACCTTCATGCGAAGTTTCCTCCATATTGGTCATTCTGTTTCCCCGTAATTGGCGGTTGACAGAACCTGTAAGTCTGGAACCATTCAGAAAAGATGGAAAACCTTGTAAGTCTGTGTCTGGTGTTTTGATGTGCCCCTCGTCTCTTTTCCGGAAAAGTAAGTTGTTTTGTCATTATTCATCTTTCATTTTTGTTAGGCTGGGCTTGTACTGTATGAATAGCGGTGTTGGCAAGGTGAAATTCACCTCGGTATTTCATAAAACTAACGAAAATTACGGACGTAGGTGGACTTACGAGGTTTGTCATATGAGGTGATAAACTTACGAGTTTTTCTTTGTACACGTTTTTCTTGTCTCCTGAGAAGTTGATCTCTCCAGACATACACGGTTTTCCAAGTATATGAGCGACATCGATATTGTGGCAAATTCAAATTACCCGAGAAATGTTCTACCTTCTCAACAGAATCATTTGCTATACTGCAAGCCTTGAAATACATTCTCTCTTATCCCGACTCAATGATGCCCCAAGTTGCTCTGTTCTCTGACTCCTTGAACCCTTTTCAAAATTTACAACTTACGTAAGGCAGTTTGAAAATTACAAAAACCTCCTAAAAAAAAGATCAAACGCCTACTTTTCGCAAGCAGTTTTCAAGCAATTGTGAATAAAAGTACCTGCCTGTTAGACGTGCTCTACTGGTGGGTGCGGACCATGTCATTGGGAACATTGATGATGATCTACCTCCACTGATTGAATCTATGTACCTTGACATATCCTCCTCCCAAGATGGGGAGGTCGTGTGGTGGTTTATCCTGGCGATGGTGATTTGAAGGATGTAATCAGGATATATTGCAGTATTCACGAGGCCCCGACCAATCTTAAACCGTTTCTAAAGCCCTCATATTTTTTGTAGCGCCTTATCAAGGGAGGAATGTAAGTGTTGTTTACTCCACCCTCTGCTTTCGCATTTATTTTTCATTAACGGGTAGAGTCGTAGCAAGGAAAGGAGGGAGGGCCTCGAGGAGCTCTCTTGAGCACGGATAGTAGGGCGGCTCGAGGGTAAAATTGCTAGAGGGAGTTGGTACCTACCAAATAACAATAGCCTAATAGCTAATATTGGCTAAATAGCTAAATTTCAATGATAGCTAAATTTCAATGATAACTAAATTTCAATGACCACGATTTGAGAAGAATTACAAACTCAGTCAGCTGTCTGACAACCTAACCATTCCTACAGATTCGCTGATGAGGGGCCGACCCCTGTCCGTTCAGGAGTGGTGCCTAATATAATTACTACGGATTAATATTAATTATGAACGATATATCAGTACTTAATTGTATTTAGTTTCCATTGTGTCAATGTGAGCTTTCTCTTCGCAGTTTGACTGATGAAGACGAGTAGGTCCATCGGGATTAGGTAGTATCATTACCACGAGCATCCCTCCTAAAAACGTGCTGGTCTTACGTGCACATGTTGAGGCTGTGATTCACACGGCGCGCTGTTCGTTCACAGTGAGAGTTCACAATGATGAAGAAACGTACAAACCGAATTGTCAACAAGAGCGGGAAACTTTAGGTCACCAAAATATAATATATAATAATAATAAACCTTTATTGTGTCAAGACAAAAAACATAACAGTCTGTTGTCCATATAATAGACACATAAACGACTAAGGCATAAAGCTGGGATTATACAATGGGGCCTTACAATCTTAAAAAGAAAGAAGGTATTGAAAATTGAAGATTATTAAAAAGGGGAGTTTACAATCATGTGACGGGTGATGGGGAGGGGGATATGCATCCCAATGCCATTCAAGTAACAGTATATATTGATCTTTAATGGCTGACATGAACCGTCCGAGAGTGGGCAGTGCGCGCACCGGAACAGTTAATTCCCCCGCAACCTCAAACGACCTCGAGAAAGCCAAACTCTGGCACCCGAACTGGCAGATGCTACCTATAAGTATAGTGCCAGTCCTCCATGTAAGATCGTGAACAAGGTCTTGAGGACACGAAGTTTGTAAACATCGAGGATTGGATGGGAGAGCATCGAGGATTGGATGAGAGAGCCCAGTAGTTGCATGACAAGGCTTGATCCCATGTGTATATCAAACACAAGCATTGTATCGAGGGTCTCATGGCAACATCCCACATCGTCACTATTGGCCGAAATTATTTATGCATACCATTTGAAGCGTCTTCTCCCGGCGGATCGATCTAACTAAGTATAAGTTAGGTAGGTACCTAAGTTAAGTAACACTAGGTAAATCCCACGAATTATTTCACTCAATTAGTCAGTAAAAGTAGTAATTGGCAGATGGTTTTTTGGCTCTGCTGAAAAATTGGCAAAATGACATTGAGGGGAGTTGCCGTGAGACCCTCGATATGCCACTTTTATCTTATTTTCCGTAGAAGAAAGGCCAAATGAGAACACGTCGGAGCAGTACAGGAAATGGGGGTAACTAATGCCGTTACCAGTGCAAATTTGGCAAGACGACGAAGAGAGTGCAATGCAACATAATATGTTGCATAGATGCCCCAAGACAGCGTTTCATCTATGTATTGGCCCAGGTTCTTGGCATATGGCATGTAAGGGATTGCCACACCCTCAACCAAGACTGGCGGCACCGAAACAGAAGGGATGATAATGGCTTGGCTTTTAGCTGGATCGACATCGATTCCACTTTGTCTAACCCACTGCAAGATGGCGAACATATCTATGTTCATATTATGGACTGAATTCACCAGGCCCTCGCCCAATCTGCTAGGTAGGTAGATTTGAAAGTCATCGGCAAAGGCATGAAATTTGCAGTGGCTAAGAACATTGGGCAAATCATTTATGAAAATTGAGAACAGCTGAGGGCCGAGTACCAAAAAGAAGCAACTTTATATTCCGATTATTTCGTGTGGTAATCCGTGTTTCCTAATTTTTCCGTATATTCCCGAAGAGGGAGCAAGAAACCACTTGCGAATGGCGTCGAGTAAGGTTCACGTGGCGCAGTCTTAAGGAGGAGAATCGTCTGCTGTTATACCGGACTCGTAGTGATGGCAAGGGAAGATGAAGAGCGGAGTGAAAGAGGACTTAGTAGCAGTTTGGAAGTGGATAGAAGAGAAGAGAAACCTCTCGTGGACCGCTCCAAACCCTAACCCACGCATGAGCTTCGGTACTTCTCGTAAAGTACGGTGTTAACACTTTGTTTTACGATACGTTCTCTTATCTCCTTCTTTGGTGGCGCGAGAAAACTCGGTTTTTCATGTCGCGATCAGCCAGGGCTCTATTTCTTGATTAGCCTGTCCCGCGCTTTAAGAGGATGTACGGACTTTAATCAATTCCCCATCCAACTTCCAGTGTACTGTGCATTAGGACCGTTATCGTACCGAGCTTCTCAGAACATAGGGAGGGATGGAAGGAGAAGAAAAGTTCCAGTTTCGCAGCTCGAATTTATGACAAAATTTACAAACTCACGGGTAGGCAATCCAAGTACTGTACGTTGATTACTTTTAAATGTGGCATGACCGAACCCCCCTTCAAAAACTCGCTGGAAATAGGAGAGGACTCCTTCCACGGATAATTGGAATTCGACATCAGAATGCGCTCAACGAGAAATAGAGTATTTAGTGAATTTTCAGGAGAACTTATGCACTACCTAAATACTCTATTTGTCGTTAGGAACATTCACTACTGAAGTCATGCTGCGCAGAACTTTTAACTGGTATTGACTCTTCGTTGAAGGGATAAGGAATTGCTTATTTTTTCTCCACATTAAGAAATTTTGTTGCTTGGTCCTTGGAATATGACGAGAGCTAGTTGAAGACAGGAGGGCGAGGCGCGATTGAACGATTATGAAGGATTATGAACGATAGATGGAAAACCAAATGATCGGGTTAGTCGAAAAACCGCTTCCATTTTTCTATCGACATGAAATTCTATTAAGTCACCAAAACTTGAAGCGCTCTCCGGCGTCTAGTTCAATGAGCGTTAAATGTTTGAAACGTAATATTTTTGGCATATCATCAACCTTGAGCCCTCGGGATTTGCATAGTGAACAGAGTGCGGGTTGCAACAAACTACCGAGGTAAATTGGCTCGCTGACAAGTGACGTTCCTCCTCGTGGAATATATGAACTTATCGGCTGTTGTTCCGCTTCTGTTGTCGACAGGTGTCAGAACCTCCACCAAGGCGCCCTTCATGTGCCTCCATCTTAACATTACCTATCCATTTTATTATCTATTTGTTTTAACCCTACACCATTGTCATCTGGAACGCGGTTGTGTTTACGGTATTATGTGAATATTGTTCTCTATCTGAAGTAACACCAATCTCTTTTTTCTGATTTTTGTTTGTTCTGATTTTTGTTCTGATTATACAACATTTCTCAATCCAACGGTTGAGCCAAAAGATCAAATTTTGAAGATAATATAGGTACTCATAAGAACTTCATATTCTGCATAACTACTGGGAGTGTGATGAGATTTGGACGGCAAACTAGAATCTATTCCTCTTAACCCTATACGACCAGGTGGTCTGGCCGTCACACTTGGGCGTCACATAGTACGCCACCCTCTTTTTGCGTGCACGACTGCTATATTTGCGTGCACGAACCTTAGTACATTCTCCCACTTTATTCATATTCATAGGAGATTCCCAGATGTTTTTCTCGCCGCAAGAGCTCAATAAGATGGGGTAACAGTTATTATGGGGGGGGCTAATTTCAATAAATTTTAACAACCGTTTATTTTTGAGAAAAAAAGAAAATTCAAAAAACCCTCAGTCATGAGATGCGTATGAGTCATTCACATAAGATTGATTGAATAATTGATTGAATTGTTTTATTTAGCCACCAGGGGAGATTAGGGCCATGGGGCCTCTCTCTTCTACCTCCCCTGGCTGCCTGTTACAATCATTTTCAGGTTGAAAACATAAATTATAACTTTTTACATCATTAATAGATAAATAAATAAATAATAATACTCTTCTAGATATTGTTCGAATGGTAAAGAAATATGAAAATAAATATTCTTCTCACTGGTAAATAAACAAAAATTTTCTCCTAACATGTAAACTAATATTTTTCTAATAATTTCCTTTTAAAATCATTCCTAAATGTCTCAAGGCGCAGTCTTAGGTCGAATCGCAATGCCGCATTCTCTGCTTTTTGCAGCCGGTCCAAATCCTCACACCTTAAATCACATAGGGCCGCCGGTGCGTAGTCGAACGTTGGAAGAACTAGACGAGTCGTAGCTCTGGACGAGTCGTAGCCGTACATTTGTTGGGAAGTCGGCCGCCTATCACCGCAGCTGGTAGATACCCCGTAAAGCCGATTTACACATGGCGGTGAACTGCTGTTATTAAGAATTAGTGTTTAAAATTTGGTTTAGCACCATAAAAGTGCAAAAACGGATTCGTCATCATCTTCCGCCGCCGATAATAATTATTGTCAACGACCTCTGGAGGAATCTGTTCATCACCATCAATTTCTGAATCGGAGTCACTGAAGATCACGTTATCCTGTTCACAAATATTAACTGAGGCATCATCGTTGGAAGCGTCGTCCTCTTCGCTGAGCTCTTGTAGAACCGACTGGTACTCGGGAGGGGTGACGATGCGGCGGGACATGGTGGCCAGATTGACCTACGAAATACGACAGGTCGCGTTTTTAGGACTTTACCGGCTGCCTGTCGAATATTAACTGATGGGCGGGCGTTGAACTTCACATGATCACGTATGTGTTACTTTGGTTGAAGGTTAAATAGGTACTCAGCTGTGCGCCCTCAGGATTAATGGAAATTTTACTGCGCTTTGTGTACTCCAGCCAGATCTGGCCGTAGAGGGTTAAATGGGTTTAGTTTCTCTTGAGCTTCACCATCTAAGTCGTTGTAACACTGGTAACTCTGCTCTCCAAGTGTCCTGCCGCATCATGTCGAGCACGATCTTTATAGGCCTGGTTGCAGTGCTGATGAGCGGCACTGCAGAACTGCCCCCGTTTTATGTGGTTGGGATCATCAATTGATGAAATCGGGGAAAAAATAGTCCATTATGTTGGATGGTACTTCCGGAAATTCTGATACAGATAGGATATTTCGAATGAAAATCTTCTGAACTCTCACAAATGAAAACGTGGATTCGTTCATGTGACAAGGACAAAATAGGTGATGGGATTACACCTACCGGTGGGTTGCGGCGTTACAGTTGAGGAAAACAAAGGAAAAAGTCATTGGAACGTAGAATCTAACAATACTACGAGCGCAGACTGCATTGTAGCCCTTTTAAATTGTGATCCTCTTGAGTAGGCTTTAGTTTTGAAGCGAGGCCTCTCGGATAGCGCGTGCCTGTTTACTCAGCCGCTGAAAGCAAGCGGGGTTTTGCATGTGTAGCACACCACGAGTTGATACGCCTTCGTCCCAACGGCAAATCTATGAATATTCAGTTGGGCGGTTAGCTCTGATATAATACCGTTGTTTTCAACTGCATTCACGTAGATTTCGCTCCGCCCACCGATAGAAGTGGTAATGATACAATTTACTGGGTAATTAATGGTATCCTACAAACAACAGGGGCCTTCTCAAGATTTACAGACGGAAGAAGAAAGGAATTTCACTTACTCTCCTCCGAAGTCTGATATTTGCTCAAATTACAACAGTGGCGGGCCTAATCATTCTGGTATAGGTGCTCTACACGCAATGTCTCCCTTATCTTCACTGAAACTGGGTACATAAATTACAAGCTAACAACACATAAATCAGTGGCCAAGTGCGGTACAACAAAGAGGCCCGAGCCCATCACCCCGCCGCGCCACTCTCAATTCACCGGGTTTTCTTAATAATTAACCATCGTCACCCTCCGCTGCGGGCGTAACGCGATGTTTCCACCACTCGAAAGGCAGATAGCACTACTGGAAGTCATGAGCCTGCTTCGTTTCTGATTAGGGTGAAATCGTTGCGAGCCATTTACCCTTAGTCACGACCACCATTCAAAAATTATTGGCGTGCTCGCGGTGGAAAGTAAATAAGTCTGAGATTATTTTTGAGTAATCACTTACCAAATGACTGCTGAAGGCGTTATAACTATTGCGGATAAAACGGAAAATATCGGAAAGTTTATTGCCAACAGGAGACTAACTCGCCCTGGAAAAGATCAATATTGGCTTCTCTTAAGGGATTGAAATGTTCAAAGGAATAAACCGAAACAATATGACGTTCAGGGATCGAATTGAAACTCTTTTGTCCAACGAAAGAGTCATGTGTGGGAAGTAATCAGTGAGAATTCATAGTTGGATGTTCGTCCAAATGAGTCGTCCAGTTCCAAAAAAAAAAAAAAAAAAATCAAGATAACTATCGACTTTAATAAAATCGAAGGGGACGAATCGAATGGTGAATTTGTTTTCTTTCTAAACCCACTATATCCACTATGTCCAAAGGGAATGGAGTTCCATGTCCATCTAATTTCTCCTGTTTCAAAACCCACTTTGTCCCACACTGTTATGCACCCAGACTTCTTTATCATTGTGTTTCAAAACTCACCTTGTTCGCAGTTCTCTTCACTTTTCTGTTCTGTCAGTGTTTCCTGATAGGTTTTTTGGCTTGCTTGAGAGAGAATTTATAAAGAAGAGACAAATCGTTACACCTGAAGAATATGTAGAGGTGATTTCGAGGCAAACTTCAGTGTCCAAATTTTGAGTCGTTTGCGTAGTTTATGATTTAAAAAAGAAGCTGATGATTTTTTCTTTAAATTACGGAGTGGCACTTCAAATGAGTTACTTTGTCCGGAAAGAACAAAATTCCCTTGGTGAGGAGGGCCTGCATACCGACCAGACATTGGCGCAGGAAAATCAATATTGAAGAGAGGAAAAAAATTGACCAAAAACCTTGGTTTATAGGTAGATACCATTCCCAACGGTAAACCTGTCAATCGACAAAAACTGCAGGACGTCAAAGATCTATTAAAAATATCTAAATTATATATTTTGGAGATAATTGGGTTGCACATGAAAGGCTCAAATATTACCAAAAAGACCTCCTAATCCCTGAACCGGCTAATAAATCGATTATGGAATAGGCCTTCTGATGTCCATGAAGAAGATCTTGAAGATGATGATGACCGGACAGACGGCGAAGTGGTTATAGTAGACCAAGAAGGGCAAGTCACAGACTTTCAGGGCAATGCAGATGAGTTATTAAAAATCGCTGAACCATTCGAATACAGTCTGTACAAAATAACAAATAATTTTTTTGTAAAGCTCGATAGATTCGTTTAAATTGTCATTGTGCTTCAAAGATTTTTGAGTTTAACATTTTTTAGCTCCTATACTTACATGGAAATATTATACTCACCTACTTTATTTGGAAAATTGGTAATACCTATGTGTTTTGTGTACCTATTCTTATTTACCTACAAATATGTACTTAATTAATAAAAATGTGCCATGTATCGAACAGGTGTGCTTTGAATTTCCAACGAACACTACTGTTCCAAAACCCAATATGATCAACCTTTCAACTGGAATTTGAAATAAAGTACCTATAGTTCAGGGATTTTCAAAGTTTATCCTAAATAAAAAGTAATTTTATGAAGAAAAGTTTTGAAAAAATTGGCTAAAAAACGTCATTCTGTAATATCATAAAAGTCTTTCACGTATATCTCATAATTGGGTAGTGAGGACATGGAGGCTTTTGAAACTGGACGATTCAAATGATGATCCCATGATGGTTCGCATAACCTAAACGTAACCTGCACTCTTCAAGGAAATGGTTGGAAATTGCTAAGCGTTTTTTGCTTCCAGCCTGTGAAACTTTTATAATGTTGTCTTCCCTCAATCTGTGAGGAGAACTGTTATAGTTTCATAGTCAAATCATAACATGTCCTACACCGCTGTTGTGATTTAAAGTCCTGCTAGGGCCTACTTGCCTACTTGTTGCTGGAGTCCTTCAGCCCTATGCTTTAGAAGTCAAATGAATCTATGGTCCATCCATCACATGCACCAAGATTCGTTGAACAGCCTGATTTTATTCACTACAATCATCAATTTGTGAGGATAACACTGAAGTTTTGTTAAGCCTGACAGCTGTTTTGTTAGGACAGCTGTTCGGGACAAAACAGCACCGTCTGGACATAACAAGCCGCCAAGCTTCCAGAACAATCTGGTTTGTTAACACAACAATTCTGAATCAACAAGTATTACTCGTCCGCGCAACAAACTGGAATGTTAGTTCTATGTTAGCTGTCCTGCTTGTTGCGGACAAAAAGTTTTTGTTAGCTTTGCAATTCTTTTTTTCTCAGAGTAGCTGTATTAGTCGCTGATGAGACCGTCATCATTAGAAGACATCACAGAATTCACGACGGAAAATTCCGCTGTTTGTGAACTAGTGAGTTTTGAGTCATCTTCGTGGTAATTTTTCATGCTGAGTCACGCTGAGAATAGATCCGAATTGGGTGAAAATTGGTAGGCAGCCGAGTTGAGCCATGTCTCGATTTAGACCGATTGGTACCATCGAGAAAGGTTTGAGATTCTACCTTTCAAGAGAAGGTGGAAGGATTCTGCACCCAATCAGTTTCTTCTCCTATACGTGTATCAAAGAGGAGCCAGTAACAGGTGTTTGCTCCTACTTGGAAATGATTCGTTTCCATAATTTATTTATACGCCAGGGAGGTAACTCTTGCATGCGATGGGCATCGTTTATCACTGAACACAATCACGTGGAAAATTAAACACGTTCTAACTATATTTATTCTGAGGGTGAAAGGCGACGGTTCCCTTGTCGAGCATACCGACACATCTCGACGGACGTTCCCAGTTCTTTTGTGCTCGAGCATCGGTTTTTGCTTACACGAGACGAAAAAAAAGAAGAGTACTCGGAGTGCAGGCATAGTAGTGGAAGTTGTGCAGTGAATGCCTTATGCGCAAATTTTTGAAGTAACGTCGATGGGGTGTTCAATTTCCAGTGACTATTTCTTATTTTGATACCTTATCATTTTGGCATAAACATTAATTTATTGATTAGTACCCACGCTGGCTGAAAATAAGTATTACCTAAACCATGTATTGATGAGTAAACATGATAATAACATTGAGGTGTCAGGTTAGGAAAGAGTAATTTGAACCAATTTACGTTATATCGCATATAGATATCGATATACACTTTACGGTATATCAATTGATCGATATATCACTATATCTCTTTCAAATCTCCATCCCTACTTGTACGTTATTGAGGAATGTAATATCCTGCGCATTTACGAATGCCCCCCACCAAGAGAAAGTGAAGTGATTAGAGGGGCAACAAGTCTATCGTCTTGGGGAATCTTCTTGACCTTCCCGTAAGTGAACCTATTTACGACATTATCTGGGCCTCGTTGCTGTTCGCCACTCAGTTTCCGCCCGTCTGGAGGCGGTGAAGAAAACCGAAAGGTGAATCGCAACGACGATCTGCTCGATTCGGACATGCAACATCGGATGAATGCCAGCGCCGTCGAAAAAGACAAATATATTTCGAGATATAGACAGATATATCTCGACTACGATAACTGTGAAGAGAACACGGTGAGTGAGGGGTGTACGAAAATAATTGTTGATCGTCTTTCAAAATTGAACGACCTTTGGAGGACTTTGCGTTTAAAAACACCACAAAACTAAAAAATCCACAGTCATGCAGCATGTCTACAAGAGCGAATTTTCGAAGAAATTAATGGTTTTTTTGTAAAGTGTCTCCATTTTACTGGTTTTAAACCACACTTTGTCTCCTTTATATAGATCATAGGTTTTTCAACACTGAACACAATGGTGAAGTCAGAATTGCAATATCTCATTCCTTTGTCAGACTAGAGCAGATGAACCGTGAAGAACATCTCAAGTAACAACCTCATTCCTTCGCCATCAAAAGTGCTCCAGTTTGAAAACGGAATGAGACATCGCAATTCTGATTTCACCATCGGGTTCAGCGTAAAAAAAAAAAAAAACTTTAAAATGAGGTGTCACTTGTGAGACTGTTTTATTTTGGTAATTTATGGGTAATTTTCTCCCCTAGAACTCCACCCCACCCCCCCACCCACAACCCTTAGAGTGGTCCGATTCGGCCCATCTACGCCAGCACAATTTGTGTAAATTTGAACTTTTTATCTCAATTCTATCGAGAGTTATCGTCTGGAAACTTCCAGAATGTGTAATTGTACACATACAAAAATATATATTTATATAAATATATATGAAATGAAAAATCATATGTATCATCACTGAAAAATCATATGTATATATATTTATATAAATATATTTTGCAAATAGAAAATGAAATGGAGATCACATTTAAAGCGAAAATCATAGTAAAATATACCTCAATATTTCGGCTGGTGGCCGTGATCACGAGACTGCGGGGATGATTTTTCAGTGTCTTGTAGCAGTGAATTCAGGATGGTCTAGAACGAATTTTGTATGCAAAGTTTTCGGAAATTCGAGTTTTAAACATTTTGGACCAAAAATAGTACCTAGCTTCCTTTTCTTCGAAAATTCGCTAAACGTCGAGTGACTTCTCTTGAAATAGCAAACGTCAAACTGACGCGCAATATGGAACGATTGAAGGAGGACAATGATAGGAAATCGACAGTATGGAATTTCCAAAGCTAAAAATCGGTTAGATGCGAAGAAGTTGGTATCATGCTTCCTAACCAAAGTTCGTGGTATATCCCATTATCGTGAAGTGTGATGAAAATGGCCATGTTATCAATATTTTGAAATCCGCGTGACTGGAAGGTAAACCGGGATTATCTGAAAGGGAGGAGGGCCCGCAGAGGAATACTGCTTCAGGTCAAAATCGAAATTCTTCCAACTGTGCGTTCCTAACCGTAAATTATTCATTTTTTGTATCCCTACTCACTGAACATTTTGATTTTTTCCTCTCTTATTGTGCGTTTATACGTTACGATTGGGCCCGTACTGTAAAGAATAAATACTGCTCGGGACGACGGTAGGGTCAGAATGGCCATGCGGGCACTCAATATCAGAGAGCACGGCGGTTTCAGAAAAAGCTGGGAAAAAGCTCTGCCGGCGGTACAGATAAGCTCAGTGTTGAAGCAATTGGTGTGGCGCGTTTTTATACATCGCGTTAGTATGTGAGGGGGTTGTAGTTTTTTTTTCTGAAATTAACAATAGACAGTAACTTTTACAGACTGAGTAATTGGCCTTATAAGTTCTTATAATAGTGGCATTTAAATTAGCAGAGCAGCAGCAGAAAGTGCCCCAGCCCAGATCAGCAACGACTTTCACTGATGAGCTTTGATATTATTGCTATTAATTGCAGATTTTTTAAATCATCTTCCGAAATGAGGCTGCTCGAGTAGTGGTGGGTCGACTGCAAAGTGATTTTCAGTGGACGATATCAATGGAAACTGGGGGGAATGAAGAGAGTGATAGACAAGCTAAGGAGGCAGCACTCGATCAGGTTATGGTATTCGGTAAATAATCAACGATTATCGCAAGATTTTCGCAGCACGAAATCACAATGCGAACAATTGTGGCAGTCAACATCCGATGGGAGCCACTTGAATAACGTTGCGGAGCGAATGCAGAGTCGGTTCCCACATTCGTGATGTTAAGTAGACGTAGAAAGATGAAGAAGTCTCACAACAATTTCATTTTGCTGATGAAGATCACTGCTCTTATTCGCGTGGAGCTGTTGAGGGTTGCATATTATGCGGACACTTCGATGGACCTCGGGTGCAGCTTGAATGATCGTGTGTGCTCCAAGGAAATGTATGGCCCGGCGACATCAAAGGACTTGAAAAATATATTGCGTAGTCACTATGTGAGCCTCACCGTTACAATCTGAACATACGGGAGTTCGAAATGGAGTGGCCTTTGTCCAAACTACAGCATCTGCGTAATAACTGGAGGCTAATCGTTAAGATCGAATGGCACGCCGGCTATTCTAGGGCTGCCATCCGTCCCGATTCCCGAGGTGTCCCGGGCGTCCCGTCATGATTTTTGAAGTGTCCCGATTAATGTTCGTCCCGATTTTTGAAGAAGCCGAATCTTGGCTCAATTCCTACATGGAGTTCACAAAATTTACGTGGATGGCTTTTGGACATAATTGCGGCTAGGAGAGCGTCCAAGTCAGCATTGAATATCTGTGCGCCAGTGAGGTTTTCACAGAGTGGGGTAAGAAGTGGGCCAGTTTCTTTGATAAAAATAAACATAGCCATCAATTTCCTCAATCAAACAAAATAGCTGAATACATTTACCTTCACATAACGCTTTCGTTGAAAGGATTTTTTCACTCTTCATCGTTCAATGGACCAAAGAGACAAACTCTCTTCTCCCAGAATCGGTTAAGGCCCATCTAACCAAGGCACCATAAAGACCAATCTTGACGTCACCTGATCTGAATTCTCCACCTACATCAAGCAACACAATCCTTCGCTCAATCGGCGGAAAAGATGAATACGTGCAATGACTTTTATTTGTTATACTCCATTAGAAAGGAATTAATATAATGTACATCTTCCTATTTGCATACCTAATGTATGTGATAACCGTACATTTTTAGTACTTTTCTACGATGGTACATATTTCAATATTAAATACCTAAATTACCAATTTTCAAAACTATTGTATTTTGGTGAAGTATTTGTTTAATTACCTACATCTCGTCCCGATTTGGGGGGGGGGGGGGGGCTGTTCTTCCGATGAGTCCCGATTTCTAGCTTACACTGTCCCAATTCACCTAGAACAGGTATGGCAGCCCTGGGCTATTCGGTCTCGTCATTCAAAAATTTGCGTTACATGTTGGCGCAGGTATGTCAACATCCGTTGTCAGCAAAGTAGTTTTTCCTTCATTATACCACCATAACCAATGGTAGAGTTTTCTCAAAAAAAAAATCTCAGGTCGCCGAACGGGTGAGGAGTGTTGGAGGCAAAAGGGAGGGAAACAGGGGACCATCGATCCTACGGCGCCATTCTTTCCCGCATTAAAGAACGTTAAGCTTACACATCACGAACGTCGCCGGTCACTGAAGAACCCTTGGGTCCGCTTAACGGTATCGCAAGTGCACCATCACAGAAGATGAAGATCTTCGACGGCCTCTTCACATCAACGAGCCGCTGCCCCGTGAGGAAATACCCGCAAGGAAACGGATCGTGGATTCGTCGCTGTATCTCATGTCATTGGATATCATCTCCAATATCCGTAGTAACCGTTGGTTTGAGGCTTTGTAAAAGTCGGTTCGAAACAACAGATTTTGCTTAACATGCCACTACAGTTATTCGTTTCACGTGAAATGGAGTCGAACCATGCCGATTTTGAATTTGGTGTCTGTCTGTATGTCCGTTTGTCTGTCCTTCAGTCACGCTAAAACAGCTCATTGGATCTAACCCTTCTCCAGTATTTAATGTTTCCGTGATCGGGGAAGGACATAAGGGGGTTCACTTCGACAGCTAGTATTAATAATAAGAATACAATAAGTATAGTCAGTTACACTGAAAGTACAATTGTTTTGGTACTTTTTGTTCTTATATGAAGAGATTAAACATGAAAAATGTACTAATTTACGTTAAAAAAGACAAAAACAAAATCGATTGAGCAATTTACCAAACAATTTACTTTGTTTCCAATATTTATTGTTGGCCTCGTGCAAAAAAGGAGTTTTGCAAGCATATCTTGAGAGAAGCAATTTCTAAAGAGTTCAAAATTAAAGCCGCTTGAGAAAAAAGCCTCTCTGTGTGAACAGACTCTTTTGAACTGAGGAGGCGATTGCAGGTACTACAAGTAGTATTTAAGTGAGTGCCTGTAAACGCCTCCTCTATTGAACAGAGTCTGTTCCCACAGATGTATCATGATGTAAGTATCTTGCATTAAAATCCAAAATGCCAAGAGGTTTTGTTGAATTTTTCCGAGTGGATAGTTCAAATATAGATGAAGCTCATCTGGGACTGACGCGTGCGAAATTCGTATCTTCATCTGCCACTTTTCGGTATCGCCGAACGATAACCGTAACCTAAACGTTTCATGGTTATATTAAACGTGATGGTGGTCTTGGTTCTCGAGTCAACCATGACTGTCATGAAAAATATACTACCTAAACATTGCAGCTTCTAGAACAATAAAAGGCAAAAGGGCCACGTAAAATAAGAAAAAAATGTAGTAGGTAAGTAAAGTTCCGAATACTGCACAGAAATAATTCAATTACATACTGAAAAGTAAACTAGATTTTAACTACCTATGGGAATTTTGGGAGGATGGAAAAAACATCGATGTCTGGAAAAAACATCGGAAGAACAACAGGAGTATCCGATACCCATCCCTAGTTTTTAGCCTAAAAGTTTCGCACACAGTATGTGGGCTTACAAACTCAGATTACTCTCATTCAGGACATTCTGAAGGTGTGCAAACGGTTTCCAGATGGTTTGCATTTTTTTTTTTTTTTTTTTTTTCATATGATGCCATGGCGGTTTTGTGCCGTGCGATTGGCATCATAATCATATTATGATGCTATGCCTCCCTTCGCGAGTCCCCCTCCCCAAATCGTTCCGACTGTTAGGTTTTCCGTCTTTACCTGCCGCGCATAGTTGCAAGTCCTTCAGTAACAACTTGCGAGTCACCCAGTCAATTTTCCCTTATTTTTAGCCAGCTCTTTCGATTGTTCTTGTCCAAAGGTAATATTTCAATGTAGATATTGCGTAGGATACGAATACATTTACAGTAAAAATAATAAACCTCAAAATGTAGATAATTGGTATATTTACTGCAGTACTGGAGGAAAAAAACGTGATGGATTATAAAGGGGACAAAAAGAGGACAGGGGTGAGCACGTACCTACATACTGTCCAGGGTGTCCCGAAAACCCAGGGCTATGTTCGGGGGAATTGTTATGGTCGTTACCACTTTTCTGTACATAATGTTTCAATTCTCCATTATTACTTTTATTTAAATAATTATAATTATCATAGCAGTACAATAATCGGTCATTTTTTATGTTATCACCACCATACCACGCAAATTCGTTGTAAAATGTGGTACATTTAATGTATAATTTAGTTTTAATTTAAAGTGAATCATAGGGGTTCTTGGCAGTGATTTTTTCATTAGAAATTGGGCGTCGTGAGTGTTAGCATAACCAGTGTTGCGGGCTTGCATCCACCGCCCAACCCACCGTACGAGTTGCATCGTATGTTGCCATGTGCCAATAATTGCGCAAATGATTTGATTTCAATTTTTTCATTATTAGGGACAGTAATGAGAATAAAAAGAAACCGCAATGTCAAATATCTAACATGAAAATTTTCAGGATGGGTTAATGGGTTAATGTAATGGGTTAATTTTAATTTTAATTTTACTGGCCTGTATGTGTAGTGCTCGTGTTAGGGGAGGAGATCAGACATAATGTTCAAACACACGATTACCTACTTCATTTGTTTTTTAAAAATTGCAGTTTTAATAGGAAGACATTTGACAAACAAAATTATTCGAAGAAACGTTATCAAGACGATGACAGACAAGAAAATTGTACATACATGTTCGATGTTCACGTTATTGAGGTTGGTAGTGTAATGTTTTTTGAGGTGTCTCACCCTGGAAAGATTCATCTGCCGTTCAATTAAAAACTTTATTGTGGTTAAGTAACTACGGATTCATGAATATCACAATTATTGTCATATGGTCATACAACTGGAGGTGACCAGAACTCGAAAACCACTCACAAGTAGGTACATTCGTACATTGTAGAAAAGGGGTCTTGGTTGGAGTAATTACGTCGTCGTCGCCTGACATTCGAAACAAGGTTTGCAGTTCAACTGTGGAGATGTTTCAGGTCTAAAATTAGGAGCAGTGACTTTAAAGAAACACAGCGTATTTGTCGCGGGTACGTTTTATGGGCGGAGCGGAGATTGAAGTGTGAGGTTACTGGGGTTAGGAGAACGAAGGCGTCAACCACAATAAAGTTAGAGGGTTCGAAGGCGGATTCCTTTTGATCGCATTGTGGAGAGGGCTCTTTTATTTGATTCGGCAAAGTGTAGAAAACCCATAAGGATAGAAATATTCGGAAAGACACCGCTATTACCGAGTGTTTTGTGTCCCGCTCCCTCGGCTGCATATAAAATATTGGCTGTGTGTGCCTTCATGCCTTCCAGTCGTGTTATCTATGCTACGCCTTGACCGAATTTTATTGTTACTCGAGCTGTGCTCCCCTCACCATCACCCTCGCGTAGTGTCTACTCTCGCTTATTATACCTCACTTTATTGTCTTCCTTCGAACTATGTTATTGAGGAGGAAGTCGAGCTCTGAAGGCATGGTCTCCTTTGGCGTAATACAATTCCAATTGATCTGGCTGAGCCTCCAGAGGAAAAGATACATCGAATACATATTCTTCAAGGTTTTATAGATGAAAAGTAGACCCGACCAAAGCTTATTTAGAGGCCTTCCACTAGATTGGGTTCAGCTGTAAATTCCCTTTGCAATATAAATACGATACAGACTTACTCATTTTTGATGAATGAAACCTCACCTTTGGGACGTCTGGTCACAACTGGTAGCCAGTCACAACGTCTCATTGAATAGGTGACTCCACATATATCCATTTCTAGGTTCGGACTCTAGCTACATCTATTTATTGTCTACTCTTTCAATGCTCATGAATTGTGATTTTCACTGATTCCAAAGCCGCATGTCAGGCCCTCCAGTCTTCATCGGGGAGTGGCCACCAATAATATTATGTACCATATCGCGGCTACTATTCTGAAGCACCCACACATTGATATAACCATACAATGGGTCAGACTTGTAATTTTAAATAATGTAAATAGCCTGATGTAAATGTATACAGAACAGTATGTAAACCTACAATGTACTGGCAAAATGTGTAAAAAAATACAGTCAATGAAAAAAAAAAAATGTCTACTCATCTCTATATTTGGGCGCTCTCTCAGTTTGTTTGGATACCACCCTACTCTCTAACTTTTCAAACATGAAGGGGTGGAACTTCCCAATGGTTATGAAAACTGTCAAGACCACAAGTTCAAAGTTCGCAGTCAATACTGTACAGTCATGCAGCATGTCTATAAAAGCGAATTTTCGAAGAAATAACTGATTTTACGTAAAAAGTCTTCATTGAAGGACTTGATGTCCATGAAGAACATGTATCAACCATATCTTCATCTTCAAAGTAATCCAGTTTGGGAACGGAATAAGATATCGCAATAATAATTCAGATAGAACTATTCTGAAGACAATTCAATAATAGAAATATTCTGAAGACACCATCGTGTTCAGCGTAAAAATACTCTTTAAAATGACGTGTCACTTGTCAGAATGTTTCATTTTGGGAAGTTATGGGTGATCCCCCCCTACCCCCCCCTAACCCCCCCCCCCCCCCGCAGGTTAAATATTTTACAACGCTGAACACGATGGTGAAGCCAGAATTGCAATATCTCATTCCGTTATCATATTATAGAAGACTAACCATGAAGAACATCTCAAGTATCAACCACGTATCTTCATCTTCAAAGTGCTCCAGTTTGAGAACGGAATAAGATATCGCAATTCTGACTTCTGAATTCTGAAGACACCATCGTGTTCAGCATAAAAAAAAAAACCCTTTAAAATGATGGATCACATGTCAGAATGTTCCATTTTGGGAATTTATGGGTAATTGTTCCCCCTAAAACTCCCCCCCCCCCCCTTAGAATGGTCCGACTATGCCCATCTACGAAATTAGCCTTACGATTGCCATGACGGATTGTTTGTGCAAATTTGAGCTATTTATCTCAATTCTATCGAGAGTTATCGTCTGGAGTGACAAATACATAAATATGTATATATACTTATAGGTAGTGGATTCAGGATGGTCTGAAACAGATTTTGGTATAACGTTTTTTTAAATGCGAGTTTTAAACATTTTGCACCGAGAACAATAGCTTCATTTTTTTAGAAAATTCGCTAAAAGACATGGCCGTGAATTGTTTACAGCAGACGGACGTATTCATAATAATTTAAAAAAAAATTTATTGAAAATAATTCAAAGCATCACAATCTAGTTTACATATCTAATACGTAATTTTTATCTCCTAAATGTGCATATATAATTTACACAACTTGCGAACGTGAGCAGTTTCCACTCCAAGATTTCGGTGGATGTTCATTGCGGACGTACCGGGACCTCAGCATTGTTCTGGCATTTTTGTATAATTTCTACGTTACTTTTGGCTGCACAGCCTCAGAGCCGACACCCATAAGTCCATACAGGCTTGACGACTTGTTTATAGAGCGTACGTTTGCCCTCAACTGGCAAAACTCAGTGGTTTCCAATAATTTCCTGGATTTGAGAAGTAATTCCACGGTCCTTTTCTTGACCGTAATTTGGCATCTAGCGTTATTCCCAAGTACGTTGCCTCATTGGCATATGGGAGATTTTACTATTGAGAAATGTCGGTATGTATCGAAGCTTCCGATTTGTAAGTCCACATGTACCGACTTGGTCTCATTCATTCTGATCCCCCATCGTGCTGTCCACTTGATAATTAGGTAGGTACTTCAAATATTTTCCAACTTGCTTGAGCAATGTAATTTTCTTCTTAAGTGTTGAATTTTCTTCAACAAGCTCAATTACCTTTTTTTCCTTCTCGTGAGCAGCCTCATTTGTTTCAAATAGGTACATGCAGAGAATTTTAATGGTTTTGTATAACTCACCAATGAATGTTTTCGAAATTTTTGTCCGGAATTTACTGGGTGTATCTTTTTTTTCGTTTTATTTGGCATTTTACGTAAAATACAGCCATGTAGATGCAATTAAATAATTAAACACTTATACAAATGAAAACCAAAAACTTAAATCAAAACTTCAGTCCACAGTTATTATACACTCAAAAAACTCTTCATGCAAGAAAAATTTCGCAATATACAACCATACCCGAATAGTGATGGCACTCGACCAATCAGAAAATCAAAAAACTTTTCTCTTTGTACAGCAAAGAAACTACACTCCATCAATAAATGTTCAGCGTCACCTTTTGGGTCGTCACAAAATGAGCACTCCGGCGACGGACGAGCACCAATTGTGAACAAATATACCGGGCATACAGATACTCCTGTTCGCAAGCGCGACATGACTCGACAAAGCTTCCGGTCTCCTGTAACTTGAAGCATCCAAGGCTGAGTGGGCAATGTAGCTTGACAAGACTTGTACAAGATGACGACGTCGCCTGCTGATGAGCTCTCCAAGTCCTGTTTCGCCCCCATCTTGACACCTATCAACTCTGCTGTGAATGAACTCGGGAGCGAAGACAGCTTGAACATCCTTCCCATTCCGCTAGTCCCGTCCCAGAATCCTGATCCAGCTCCCTCTCTTCCTCTCGAGCCATCCGTGAAGATAACACGAGACCGTGGCCATCTGTTATTTATTCATTCCCAAAGAAGGTCTCTGGAGGTAGTGAGCTCACAGGAAGAAACGTCTTGGAGTCACTTGTCGACTTCTATGTGGCTCTTGATGTTTTGAAAGATCGGCGTCCGTCCGAGAAATAATTTCTGCGATCGTCAGCTTTTCTCCGCCGCTCTCCGAGTTCATTTTGCCGGCTGCACTTACGATTTCGGAGCGATGTTGTTTCCTCACGACACTCATTCATAATAATAAATGGAGTTTGTGTTGAGGTTTCACAAGAAGCACGCATTTATTCATCGATGTACACGACCACAATGTTTCTACAGGTTCTTCGACCTGGAATAACTCGATACTCAGGCGGAAGTCGAATTCGGGGCCTCACGTAGCGCCGACAACTGCGTAACTACTGAGGACGGGCGAACGTTTCACTGTCATATTATATCCAGGCCATTAGATCTCGAAAAGCTTGATATCAACCTGGGAATCGAAACCGGGACTACCGTGGTACCAACTCACTAGACCGCTTGGCCAATCAGAATAGTAGTACATATTAGTATTGGTTTAGTAGTGTCTATAAAGGGTTATCGCCACTTGGTGTGGAAGAAAAAGACGGGGTAAAACTAAACTAAATAAGGAGTAGAACCGCACCGGTCAACCGCACCTTTCTAACTCAATCCGTTCCCAAGATATGATTTTTTAAAGTTTTTTTGTTTTTCTTCAGAAATCCACGTTTTTAGCCATAAAAACCCACGTTTTTGCACTTTGGCACTCGTATTTTTGTAGGAGCCTAGTGTTCTTCCGTATTCAAACTTGAATTTCTCCATGAAAGCGATAGGAAATCGCAACGTTGACCATACCATTAGAAAGCTGATCAAATTTTTGAGTTTACCTGAGATTTTACAGCTTCCAGCACGTTTTTTTGGAAATGCAGTTAAGGTACAAGTATTTTAGAGAATTTTTTTTAATCTGTCAATGCTTGAAATCCAATTTCGGTCCTTAGGAGTTCATTTTTTATTACGAATGTGCATTACGCGTATGTAAAAAACTCTGCAAATTCTTGACACAACGGTTTATTATCTTCCTTGTGCAGATCACCCTTCTGTCTATACCAGACTGTATTGCAAATCGGCACCATACCATATTCTCATCGTACTCATAACATACCATACGAATTTCTTTCCTATCATACCAAACTGTATTATACCAAATCATACATACAATAATATACCATACCATACTCATACCATGTCATACAAACCGAGTGAATATTGAAATGTCATCCATTTCTGACCTATATTTAAAATTTCAAGTATCTAGCTCATCATCAAAATTTAATTTGTTTAAACAAATAGGTATTATTTAAAAAATTTTACAGACAAGAAACCGAGTGAACATTGCATTGTGATCCAGTTCTGACCTATTTTTAAAATTTCAAGTCAATAGCTCATCATCACAATTTAATTTGTATTATTACAAAAAGGTATTATTTAAACAATTTTACAGATGAGAAACCGAGTAAATATTGCAATGTGGTCTATCCCCGACTCACGGTTAAAATTTCTAGACTGTAGTTTACCGGGAAGATGAAAAAAGGTAGTTTTATTCTGGGCGTCTGGGGTTTGGGTCACATAACGGCCGTTTTCGACGCGAAAGTTTAGTGTTTTTCCTAGACCTTTGCGCGGTCACTGAACGAACGGCTGGTCGCAAAAAAATCCAATTGGTCTTAAAAGATTCGTAATTTTTCAGGTCATTCAAAAGTGAACTAAAAATTACACCGTTTCATGAGAATTTTTAGAGATATGACATTGTCGAAATTTCAAAGTTCGTTTTGAACCCCTTCCCCTTGACCTAGGGTTATGAAACGTTTCGAGGATCATTGTGGGGCTGGTCCAAACCCAGAAACCAAATTTTGTAATTTTTGCTCAACGCTAACTGGGCAAAGTGGCACGGACGGCGGACGGCGGACGGCGTACGGCGTACGGCGTACGGCGTACGGGGGACGGCGTACGGCGTACGGGTGACGGACGGATTTTTTTTTATTCGATTTTCTGAATCTACGTATCTTGAAACGTAAACCAACAAATTTTGAGGGGGGGTTAAAAAAATTGTTTCTTTGGGCGATTCCAATGGTTCATTATCGAACATAATAAACCAAAACGCTGAATCCGAAAATGTGGCCACAAGTAGAAAATACATGTTTCAAAACGAAGAAACGTGGGTTTTTATAGTAGAATAACGTGGTTTCCTGAAGAAAATAAACGTACAAAATGTCATATCATGGGAACGGGTTGAGATAGAAATGTGTGGTTGGCGACGGTCTACTCCATTTTCAGTCTAGTTTAACCCAATGGTTTTTTTACACCAAGTGGCGAACACCCTGTATAGTACTTGCGCATGCGAAATCATGAAGACTGCTATATATTTAGATATATCTTCTAAACCAGATAAGTAAATAAAACAGATCGCGTGGTAGTTTAGGAATTATGTAACGACGGCCCCGATTATTCCCACCCACTAATTATAATAAACGTCTGTATTATTATATTCTTTGATTGAATTTCTTTCTCGCGATCCAATTAACAATCAACCAGTCAATCAACCACCATCAATCAACTATTAATATACTGCCCACCCACTTGACAAACCTTTTTTTTTTCCATCCGTCTCGCGACCAATCACCAAACGAGGTTACAAACATTCAACCTTCCATTTACTGGCAACGGATCTAGTGGAAGCCAGCAGAAAGCTCTTTAAAGCCCCCAGTGAGTCCGCCTGAGGGAAATACACGTTAAATAGCGTCTCACCCCATTTCCATATGACCATTTTCTTTCGTTCCGAAAGAGTTTTCCGAAATAACGAAGTAAAAATATCCAGCGGTAAATCACTTCACGTCCACTCTCTCTCTGTTCTCCCTTGATACATTGATCTTCTAAACTGGAACGGTTTCGCCAGCAGGAAGGGAAAATATCCCAAGACGTAACGATAGATTGAATGTATAAGCGAGCCTCTATTTTTATGGTGGTTCCACATGAACGTAGATTAGCGTGACTTTAATACTGCCGCCCCTCAACACAGCCCTGCCAGCCCTTCAGACCCAACCAGCTAATGTGCATTCTATGGAGGAAAGAGATTTTCTCGATACCGGTGTTCCGTGATATAAAATCAGGGGCACTTTGGTTCTCGATTAAAGAATACTATTAGCATAACAACTCAGATGAATCGTTAGCTTTGTGTGGTGCGCTCAATCATGCGTAACGTCTTCAAACTGTCTATTTATGCACAGGAGAATTGCATTTTTCATTAAGTAAATTCTGTCGGGAAAAACGGTGGTGGAGCGGTTTCAAAATGTTGAGAACTCGATTTTCGACAAATGTTTGTATACAAATCCAATTAAGTACAGCTTTCGCGATGCAACCCTGGATTTTAAAATGTTCTGTATCAAGATGTAGATCAAGTTCAAAATAACCTTTATTTGTCATCCGCTGACATCAATCAACTAGGTAAGACATATTTTTCCTACAAAATAAAGTGAAAATTCCAAATATAAGGACAAAAATAAAGTTGAAATAGTTCTATTCCAAATATTTGTGGAGTGTAGTATAATATGCTGAAGTATTGTTGCATTATTTATTTTTCATAAATTTCTATTATTTTATAGATTTTTCCCAATCAAATTCCACATTTCACCAATCAAATGCATCATTTTACCAATCGAATTCAACATTTTACCAATCGAATTCCACATTTTACCGATCAAACTCAACATTTTACCGATCAAATTCAACATATTCCCAATCAAATTCAACATTTTATCGATCAAACTCAACATTTTACCAATCAAATACCAACCTTTTACCAGTAAGACAAGAGGAAAATGAAGAAGATAGAATAGTAGGGATTTTGTTCTCAATTATTCACAGTAGGGAAGTTATACAATTTGCTCCCTACTTACCTACCCCAAGTGTTTTTCAATGTTTATTTTTTGAATTCAAGTTTAAAACGTTTCCAATATACATTGGTATATTGGGGCAAACTTCTAAATTATTTTATTTTTCGAGTTCATGTTTATAAACTTAAAATGTATATAGGTATCTATATATATTGGGTTATTGGGGCAACATTTTAAATACATATTTTGACATTTAAACTCCTTTTTTCAATCATTAAGCTCGAAATATGAATAATATACATCTAAATATGATGTACATAATGTTTTACCCTTGTTCAATGCGACGCCATGGCGCGCCATATCACCAGCGCCAATAAAATGAGTGGGGTGAAAAAATACCCCACATGGTACTACGTGCACCAACCACCCACCTAGTCCACGAAAGGTTAATAATTCTTCCGAGGAGAGGGCCGGATAGACGGCACCTTGCAACATAATACATAGCTACATACGTGGGTATTAATAAAAATGTCAAGCCATGGCGTCAAGGGGAGATTTCGAAACGGGTACAGTGCTTGTGAAGCGGTTAGAACATCTGTTTAGTTGGAAGGAAAAGGGCGGGCAGGGAAAGTGGGTATCATAACTCATTTTGGCTGCCGTATGATGATATCTGCTCATTTTTACACGGAGTGGTTTTTGGGGGTATCACCGTCTAAGTTCTAACTTTGTGCATCTTAATTTGTATAGAGTTTAGTATGTAACCAGATTCAAAGTTTCGCGCCCGGTACGATGGTAGTTCCAGAAATTATATTGTCAACATTGGTCTCCTCTAAACGTCAAGGCAACATTGTTCTTCTGTTCTACTCAACTCTGTTCTACTCCACCACCAGCGAATTCCGAGGTAATATTTTCCAACCTCTCCCATCCCAGACCATCTTCCAACTCATTCAAGGAACTGTACACAAAGAGACTACTTATTACCAAAGATAAGTATGAGGACCTCAAGTCCTTGGAAAAGTGCATACCTGATGAGGCTTTATACTACCCCATGCGGAGGAAAGTTAGCAGAAGGAAAAAGCCCAGCTGAAGTCTTCAACAACTAAACGTGATTTCTAAGATGAAAGTGATTTCGTTCATAGTAAATACTTTGGAAATCTTGTATTATTTTTGTTACATTATTTTGTGATTTAGAGACAATACGTTTAGTCACGAATAGTCAGTAGAATTCTGAAAGCTGTGAGTCTAAATAAGTCTGAAATGTTGTCACCTACAGTTTTGGCGAATTTTCGAAGAAAATGTAGCTATTGTTCTCGGTCCAAAATTTTTAAAACTCGAATTTTCGAAAAATTGTCATACCAAAATCCGTTTCAGACCATCCTGAATCCACTGCCGAAAGACACCAAAAATTATATGTATATAAATGTATTCATGTATTTATATGTATTTATGTGTGTGTCATTCCATACGATAACTCTCGATAAAATTGAGATAAAAAGTTCAAATTTGCACAAAAATCCGTCCTGGCAATCGACAGGCTAAGTTCGTAGATGGGCTTAATCGGGCCATTCTAAGGGGTGGCGGTTGGGGGGGAGCATTCTTCATAAATTCCCAAAATGGTACATTCTGACGAGTGACACTTCATTTTAAAGGTGTTTTTATGATAAACACGAGGGTGACATCAGATTTGCGATATCTCATCATATCTCATCATATTATGATCTTCATGGTTATTCTGCTCTAATCTGATAACGGAATGAGATATCGCAATTCTGACTTCACCGTCGTGTTTAGAGTTGAAATTCCCAAATGATGGGGGGGGGGGGGGTGTCACTCAAAAAATGAAAGTCTGACAAATGACACCTCATTTTAAAGATTTTTACACGCTGAATACGATCGTGAAGTCAGAATTGCCATATCTTATTTTGTTCTCAAACTGAAGCACTTTGAAGATGAAGAAACGTGGTTGATACTTAAGATGTTCTTCATGGACATCATCTTCATGGAGACATTTCACATAAAACCAATTATTCCTTCGAAAATTCGCTCTTATAGCCATGCTGCATGACTGTGGATTTTTTGTTTTTTTTGTTTGTTTATTATTGTTCAATTCTACGACAGTAATTAAAGACCTTCAGGTAGAAAGAGCTTCAGGTAAGTGCCATGTTTGCCGTTTTTCACTTGTTTTTATTTTCTGAACCAATGTGCCAACGGTAGTAGATCTAGAAAGGTATCTTTGATTAATCTTTGGCCACTCATTTGGAAATCACCATCCAGAGTAACCTATTTGAACAATATCTCACCTCATTACTCCAGTTATGAAAAGTACAATACAGTACACCTGTATTGATCGACACAAAAAACAATAAACCGTTGAGGCAAAATTGGCAGCGTTTCTAGACTAGGATGTTCCTCGTATTACTTAGAGTACGGGTATTAATGGTTTTTAATGACAATTCGTGATTTCCCAAGGCTCAGTAAAGTATGTAGGGCTAATAAGCGTTCCTTCGTTCGAACCACTGTAATAGATGTACAACAAGGGCTTGAAATAGATTTCCCGTGTTTTCGGGTAAGATTTATAACATCATAACAAGCTTCTTCTGTTTCATTAGGCCGTTGCCGCATACACCAGGAATTTATTACTTCCTAATGACGCATTGAAACCTATAATTCAGGAAATCCACCAAGGTGTGGAATCCATTCGGGTTCCCCTGAATTATTGTTCTTCCCCTCTCGAATAACCGTTTTCAACCCAGAAATACCGGCATGTTTTAATTCATTAAATAAACGGCGATATGGCGGCTCTGCTGTCCGTTGGGCTTTCGGTGGGGAGAGGCCTGTTCTCGCTTTCCGCCTCATATCGGTTCAATCACAATCATTTTACCACAGATTTCTAATCTTTATTTCTTTCCTTGGCCTTGGAACGGAGGCGACCACTTCGCCGTCAGTGTCGACTTGAGTGCTTGAAAAACGTCGTGGATGAAGTAAATAGGGAATTTAATTGGCCGCAATAAATCGTCAAATCCGATAGGTCAAACGTTTCTCTCTGATATCCCGCTATCAACTCAGTGCAAGATAAAATATCTCGTTACTACAAGGAGTTAACTTTCATGCCCGCCGGTGGCTTCAACGGGATATTGCGTTACATTTTCAATTACTCCAGTTACGAAACGAATCCCGAACCATTTAAATACGCTCGCCGATGTGACAATGCCGACAAACTTATTTGAAATGGAATTTATGCAATAATCATTTTGAATCCGCTGAATTTTATTCGATATTCCAAATTTACCTTTAGATTTGACCATTTATAAGGTGTCATTGACCATTTATAAAGGCATTATCCATTTCAGGAGCATAGCGTGGCTCTGGAAATGGGAACACACTTTATCTCTCACCCTAAAAATGAAAAATAGACTTAGTTAGATCACATTTAATGTCATCTAGAATGACCCAGTGATGGGTTTGACCCCGCTCGCCTGTCCACTCATGAATGTACTTCCTTTCCGGTCGCTTACTAAGATTTCGCACAGTTCAAACCGATACGAACAGTCACATCTATGTATTAAGTACGTAACTACATATTGTACATATTATTTTGGCCTAGGGTGAAGTAGCTGGATTCCTACACAATAAGGCTGGAGGAAAAGGTAGGGAATATCTTAAAGTAACAGGTAAGCGATGAAGAGGTTAAAATGACAGATTTGGCATCAAACCCACTTATAAGATCATTCTGGGGATAAAAATAATTTTTGTTGACTTTTGGCAGTGGATTCAGGATGATCTGAAACGGATTTTGGTATAAAAAAGTTTCGGAAATTCGAGTTTTCAAAATTTTGGACCGAGAACAATAGCTTCTGTTTCATCGAAAATTACACCCTTTCTACCTGAGGACTTCAAATAATGTTGAGAATTAAACAACAGTAAAATGAAAAAATTTAAAAAAAACCGTAAGTGCAAAGGTACTGTAGGTTGTAGACATGTCAGTCTTATTTAGACTGACAGCTTTCAAAGTTCCACTACCTTTTTGTGACTACACGTATTGTCTCTAAATTACAAAATATGGTAACAAAAATAATTCAAAATTCCAAAGTATCAACTATGAACGAAATCACTTTCATTTTAGAAATCACGTTTAGTTTTTGAAGGCTTCAACTGTGATTTTTTAATTTGCTAACTTTCGTCCAATACACCACGATGTTTTTTTCAGAGGAAAACAAAATGCATGGGAAACATGAGGTTTTTTGAAGTACGCCCTGACAACTACTGGTATCTATTGTAGTTCTCAACATTAAAATGTCTAGTGTACTCACGGTAACAAGCCCTTGAGATCTGCCACCTGTCGAATTTTCGCTAAAATGTTGAGAACTAAACGACCAAAACGTTCATACTTTCTACAATACGAATAAAACTTTCCTTTTTGGCATATAAAAACAAGACGAACGACTAAAAACTATGAATAATCAAACAACTGCAGGATATATTCCAGTGAAAGCGACGCCTGCGCATTACAATGGGAGCCACTGCAGCCTGCGCTGCCCCGCTCTATGGTAACACAGTCAGGTTATATGTAGTCTTTTGGCAGACGGGCTTAGCCCATAGTCATTATTATGTATTTGTATCACATGCTGTTAAATTACTTGTTTTTAAATATACATGTTTATCTATCTATCTATCTATCTATCTATCAGTCAGGTTATCTATGCAGAAGGATGATGAGAAGGGTGATGCAAACGGTAGGGTGATACATAAAGAAGGGTGCTCTAAATAGAAGGACGATGTAGACATGAGGGTGATATCTATACAAGGGGGATCTAGACAGTACGGTGGTCTGTGCAGAAGATAACCTAGACAGAATCTGAGATCTGTTCAGAATAATGATCTGTGCAGAAGGGTGATCAAAATGGCAGGGTGAAACATACAGAAATGTGATCTAAACAGAAGGAGGATGTAGACATGAGGGTGATCTAGACAGTACTGTGGTCTCTACAGAAGATAATCTAGAGAGAATTGCAATCTGTCCAGAAGATTGATCTGTGCAGAAGGGTGATGTAAACGGTAGGGTGAAACATACCTACAGAAAGGTGATCTATACAGAAAGATGATGTGGACATGAGGGTGTTATGTACACGTGGGGGATCTAGATAGTACGGTGGACTCAACAGAAGATAATCTAGAGAGAAGTTCTATCTGTCCAGAAGAATGTTCTGTGCAGAAGGGTGATGTAAACAGTAGGGTGAAACATACAGAAAGGTGATCTAAACAGAAGGAGGATGTAGACATGACGGTGATCTAGACAGTACGGTGATCTTTACTGGAGATATTCTAGAGAGAAGTGTGATCTGTACAAAATAATGATCTGTGCAGAAGGGTGATCTCGGAATTAGGGTCATCTTTACAGAAGAATGATGTGCACAGAAAGGTGATATAAACAGTATAGTGATGATGTAGTCATGAGGGTGATATTTCCAGAAGGATGATTTGTGCAGAAGGGTGATATATACGGAAGGTGATATATTCTTTTTTCCATCGGTATCACTTACACTTGTAAAATATTTTTTTAGACGCCTATAGTTAGCGCTATTTGTTGATTTCCTATTTCTGAAGACTCTTCTCCCTACCACGGGCTATGCCCACATAGGGTAATAATTTCCTAACATGTATGTACCTGATTTATTTATTTATTATTTTGTTTTCTGAAGAGGAATAAACTTTCATTTCATTCATTCATACAGAAGGATGACGTATATAGAATACGGTAATCTATCCGAAAGAGTGATCTATACAGAAGGATGATCTGTACGGAAGATAATGACCGTTGTGGGGTCCGTGGAGGCTACACCGCCCACCTTCTTGGCCGACGATTTAATTTGGTTTCTGGCGAGTATTGCGGGGCCTAGTACGAGCGGAAGGTGAGAGAAAATGTATTGTGGAGGAGGAGAGCGGGGGAGGAGAGCGGGGGAGGGTGAAGGTGAGCGGGGGAGGAAGCAATAACACTGCTGGCGAAAGGAGCTGAATAGTTGGTTAACATCAAGAGCAGGTTTACAACGTCATTATCAACTTCACTAGTGACGTGAGAACTGATGATGAGGTGAGGGGAGGGAGTGGGGGAGGTGTAAGGGGGGGGGGGGGGAGAATGGGGAAAGTGTGGGGGAGGTGCTCCTTTCGGAGTATCTTAAATAACTTCCACCCTCGCCAGCACTATCACTCTTCTGCCCCCCTTCACCCCTCTACATCCTCCTCCTCCAAGACAGCATCCAACAGACCTCCTCCTCTTCTTCATCCTCCTCCTCTTCTTCATCCTCACACCTCCCCCCTCCCCCCTCTCACGATTCTCACTCCATCCGGTTTACTCGTCGATTTGAACCTTGTCTTCTCGCCCGACTGACTTTTCGTTTTCGGAAAGGGACGTGAGCTTCATTCAATTCTATCGAGAAAGAACAAGAAAAAAAAAAAGAAAAAAAAAACACGGGGAAGGAGGCGGAAGTTGACGACGAGGAGGACGACGACGAGGAGGAGGAGGACGACGACGAGGAGGAGGAGGTCGATGGCGAAGAAGACGTGTCCCTTTCACATCGTTTTGACGTTTTGAGTGACGCACATCATGTCCTCGGACATGTCATGAGTACGAGGGATGCAACATCGGAACCAAATAATCGATTATAACATAAGATAAAGATAAGATAAAGTCTTTGTTGCTTTTTGGATAACATCCATAGCAAAATATACGTATAATACAATCGTTGTTTAAAAACTCTGCAAATTCTTGACACAACGGTTTATTATCTTCCTTGTGCAGATCACCCTTCTGTCTATACCAGACTGTATTGCAAATCGGCACCATACCATATTCTCACCGTACTCATACCATACCATACGAATTTCTTTCCTATCATACCATACTGTATTATACCAAATCATACATACAATAATATACCATACCATACTCATACCATGTCATACAAACCGAGTGAATATTGAAATGTCATCCATTTCTGACCTATATTTAAAATTTCAAGTATCTAGCTCATCATCAAAATTTAATTTGTTTAAACAAATAGGTATTATTTAAACAATTTTACAGACAAGAAACCGAGTGAATCCAGTTCTGTGATCCAGTTCTGACCTATTTTTAAAATTTCAAGTCAATAGCTCATCATCAAAATTTAATTTGTATTATTACAAAAAGGTATTATTTAAACAATTTTACAGATGAGAAACCGAGTAAATATTGCAATGTGGTCTATCATCGACTCACGGTTAAAATTTCTAGACTATACCGTTTACCGGGAAGATGACAAAAGGTAGTTTTATTCTGGGCGTCTGAGGGTTGGGTCACATAACGGCCGTTTTCGACGCGAAAGATTAGTGTTTTTCCTAAACCTTTGCGCGCTCACTGTGGACGAACGGCTGGTCGCACTAAAATCCAATTGGTCTTAAAAGATTCGTAATTTTTCAGGTCATTCAAAAGTGAACTGAAAATTACACGTTTCAGTTAAATATTTTGAGATATGACATTGTCGAAATTTTAAATTTCGTTTTGAACCCCTTCCCCTTGACCTAGGGTTATGAAAAGTTTCGAGGACCATTGTGGGGCTGGTCCAAACCCAGAAACCGAATTTCGTAATTTTAACTCAACGCTAACTGGGCAAAGTGGCGCGGACGGCGGACGGCGTACGGCGTACGGCGTACGGCGTACGGCGGACGGACGGATTTTTTTTTATTCGATTTTCTGAATCTACGTGTCTTGAAACGTAAACCAACAAATTTTGAGGGGGGGTTAAAATTTTTTTTTCTTTGGGCGATTCCAATGGTTCATTATCGAAGATAATAAACCAAAAGCAAAAAAAAAAAATAAATAAAAAAAAAAAAAAAAAACAGTCATGACTATAAGAATAATTGGTTTTATGTAAAACGCCATCATTAAAGAACATGATGTCCATGAAGAACATCTCAAGTAACAACCACGTTTCTTCTTCTTCTAAGTTTGAGAGCGGAATAAGATATCGCAATTCTGACTTCACGATCTTATTCAGCGTGTAAAAGCCTTAAAAACGTATTGTCACTTGACAGACCGTTTCATTTTTGGAATTTTTGGATGAACCTCCTCCTCCTCTCTCCCCCCCCCTCCCCTCCCCCCAACATCCCCAGAACCCCCCTCAGCTTTTGGACATTACAACGCTGAACACGACGGAGAAGTGAGAATGGCGATATCGCATTCCGTCATCAGATTAGAGCAGATTAACCATGAAGAACGAATTCTTCATCTTCAAAGTACTCATGTTTGCGAATAAAATTGGGTATCGCAATTCTGACTTTACGATCTATGATCTTTAAAATGAGGTGTCAGTTGTCAGACTTTCATTTTTCGGATGACCCCCCCCCCCCCCCCCAATCCACCCTCATCTTTTCGATATTTCAATTCTAAACACGACGGTGAAGTCAGAATTGCAATGTCGCATTCCGTCATCAGATTAGAGCAGAATAACAAAGAAGATCATTTCAATTAACAACCACGTTTCTTCACCTTCAAAGTGCTCCAATTCGAGAACGGAATGAGGTATCGCAATTCTGATTTAATGTTTCTACTTGGTGTCGCAATTCTGATTCAATGTTTCTACTTGGTAAGTGCACAATCAGTGTTGTATATAAGCAAAGGCGGAGTTAGAACTTAGTGGTTATATTAGCTATTGAAATAAGGTCGGATCCATTGTTAGCCGAAGAGGTTGTGTCAGGACTGTCACGAGTGGAATTCCGCGAGGACAAGTGACATCGCCTAATCCTGAGACAACAAGCAAGACCGCAGGTACAGGAATATCACATTTACATCACCAGAGTCCACTCGACATCGATGTCGACACCTTCAAACGACGAAGGTGACCGGTGTCATAACTTGTGCGAGCTTCGGGGTCATCCGTGCTGTAGGTCAATCAGAATGATTGATGATGAATTTGTACTGATGGGGATGAGCGATCGAAGGGAAATAGAGAATAAATCATGCGCTTGCGCACTTTTCATATTTACGTATCGACAACGGCGTGAGTACAACTGAACGATCGACGTGAAAATTGAGAGTTTTCACAGCGCTTTTGGGGGCCGACGTAACGGGAAGCCAATTCGGATGTCAAATTACATTTCACATTTGAAATTCACATTTCAAAAGAGTTTAATCAAGAGAATTTTTGAGACCATCCGGAGTTTTCTACAACCAGCTGTTCGTTCACAATGAGGGCTCAAAGGTAGAGTTGATAGAAATCGTCAACATGAGCGTCAATCATGTGGCGAACCTCTCGGGTCATGGCCATGTTTGCACAGCTGATTCAAACAGCACATGGTTTGTGATATCGAGTTAATTATTTTATTATTATTTTTATTACCTATTATTTATATATTAATAATTTATATACAGGGTGGAACCAGGTAAGTGACGAAAATTTCGTTCTGGTAATCTGCATCAAAACTTAAGTACTTACAAACCCTCCTGAACCAGTGTCCTATCTCTATCAGTTTTAGAGTTTTTTTTGACTAAATCCGACCTTACGTCATGAATTCACTATTTCCCAACTTGTGCGTCAATTATTTCCATTTCACCCCATTGTTGGATTCAGCATTAAATTTCCTATAATAGTAGATGATTTTTGTAGTTATTTAACACTAATTGGACTCATTTAATACAATACAAACGTTAATTTTTTCGGAATTCAGAATTCTCGAAAATTGGCCTCTTTGACTTAAAATCTGTCTATTATTACTGAGCTAGTTCTGAAAAATACGATATTAGTGCTGGAAGCAAAGGGACTGGGTGAATTGAAGGCTAATTTAAGGTATCCAACTAGCGATGACAAATAATAACGTGATAGAGTATGAATCATTTTATGGTAGTTTTGGTCATTCGAAAATCGTAAATCGAAAAATAACCATAACTAAATTATTCAGCGTGAAAAAATAATTTGATAATCGTGTATTACGATTGGAAATTTGCTACACAAAACTAGCTTCGTCAAATAATATTCCGTGATATATCACGAAATGCACATATATGTCATGTACAATTATACAATTTATAATTCATTCGTCCGTAGATCATCACAGAGCTAAGCCTTCATTCGCTAAGCTAATATTCGGTACATACTCGTACAATATTTCTGCTCTCTACTCACTACTCCAATAATTTTGTACTTTGTACCTTGACAGAAGGGAGAACTCCGGGGCCGCCGATGATTGCAACACAACCGTCTAAACGAATTCGAAACATAATTAAGAAACTTCCACACACTACACTCAGAGATTGATGAACATTCCCGAAGGATTCAGTCAGGATCCCAATTACAGGAGTAACGCACGCTCCAAAGAGAAATGTTACCAATGCGCGGAATTATTTGCCATTGATTCCGTCATCCGACTTGATTTATGGGAAACAGGGTCGGTTGGACGTCCAAGGAATGGTATGCGACTATGCGATAGTTCTCTGTCGAGGGTGTTGCGTAGCCCTCGTGGCATCCTCTGCCTCAAGGTAAATCATATCACAAGATGTTCAGGACGGTCGAGATACCATTCGACACACGCAAGTATGCGTCATGACGTCCTAAATCCTGTTTTGGCGGAAATCTTGACAACTGAATCGAGTAACGCGGGGATTCAATTCTGTATGCAATTCGTAACAGTATCCAGTTTAGTCCTTCTTGGCATCGCTTATATTTGAAAAATTAAGAAAATAATTTCAGAGAGTCGCTGAATCTTCGGTGGGCGTTTCAATGGGAAGAGTATCATCGTGGGGGATCGAGACCATCACGGAAAAACGACTATATGAAACCATAGACACAAAAAATGCAATGTCATTCGAGCCTGCAAGCCAAATTTCCTTGTTCTCAGTCAATTTTAATTAGGCAAACTGACGAATTTGTTCGAATTCTGCTTTTTTTTGGTGATTTTCGTTTTAGTGCACTTTTGGGTACTCTGTGTTGGGCACACCCATCGATATGTAAACACACGAAACTAGTTATAACTTTACTCATTACAAAAACACAAATGAAAATGACAGTATGCGAATCGTGAAAGGCAACTTTATAATATAATAATATTATATTATATAACATTATATATATACATTATGTATATTATATAACATATTATGTTATATTGTAATATATAACGTATAATGTATAATATATTGTAATATTATTACAACCACAAGACCACAACATGAGCCTCAACGAAAAAATGGAATGCGCGATAGCCCACTGCGCTCAGACCTCTATGACGTCATTAGTTTACTAAAATTTACTCAACCTACTAGGTATTTTACAAACCTCGTCACACAATGACCTATCTTCCGGCTAATAACATACTTATCTTCTACTTCGTACTGACCTCGATCGAGCAGAGGTGTTCTAGGCGAATTTTCCCAGGAAATGAGCAACTGCAATGAGTATACGATTTCAGTAGGTAGGGGTTTTTTGGTTTAAACATTAGTCGAAACAAATCCGAATATCCTGTATATTTCAACCGATATATCTTAGCTGGATAGATAACTACCAAATTTTACTCAACAGTGAGCAAAATCACAAGAAAGGAAGCGTTCGAAGACACGCTGTAAGGTTACTAGATTACCACAAAATTTGCCAGCGTATCTTCCAGCGGATCTTTTGAAAAATAAGGAAATTGTTTCTCTTACCTGTAGATGCAGTAAAATCAAAATGACCGAAAAAGCTGATCCACCAATCAAATTCGCCCGTTTTGATTGGAGGCTGACACCCCCCCCCCCCCCTCCCCCCCGTAAATTCCAAGACAGTGATAAGGAACGTCTGCGTATGTAAGACAAATGAATGGGAACCATCATGAATGGGCATTTCCTGATTGGGCCTCTGAGAAACTGTGATTACAGAAAACTGTGATTACAGAAAACTCTCTTATTTACTGAAGACGAACTGAAAAAAAGCTGCAAGGCATATCTTGTGCCTTATGGTAGGAATGTTATTAGTAAGCGGTGCAAGGCCTACGAAAACGTCTCCTTCTTCGCCCCCTGCTAGCAATCTGGCATCCAACAGCTGATGCGCAGGCGAGTGTTGTTGCGAACTTGAGAAACACAGGACGTCTGTATACTTGGAATGTACCTATCTAGCTTGGTTGTAACTATTGACGCTAATAATGCCTTCAACTCGGCAAGTTGATGAGACATGTTGCAGTCACTTCACAATAGTAACAACTGTTGTAATGTGCCTCCATACTTGCTACCTCATCGACCGAATATCAACTTTTGAGACAGCTCAGGGTAAACGGATGGACGCAGATAACGGCTGGAGCAGGTCAGAGATCAGTTTTGGGGCCCCAAACTCCAACCAACTCTGGAATAAATCATGATATAATGGTATTTTTTTGGGATGGGAATACGCAAACGATGTAGCTACAGTGATCCTGGCACCGTCAAGGGCAACGGAGTTGAGCCAAATTATACGAGTAATCAAATTTATCCTCAACACGAGTAGACTCCAAATCAGAAGTAGTTGAATTTACACGTACGCCTACAATGATACCAGAAAGTGAATATTGTTTCTTATCTGTTGTCTTGAATTGGTCATGGTTGCTCTCAGTTCGGGACCACCCATTTCTCGTCCGTTCGTACCTTAAACAAAAAGGCAATAATCAATTTCAATTTCAAAAACTGTACAAATTTGTTGACAGCAGTTTTTGTTTTGTGTGTGAGAACATCACTAATCTGAGAACAATAAATTTGGAAACTTGTCCTCTGGTCGAGGTGGTGAGGGGAGAGTCAGTAACTACCACTGGATGGCCTCGTGAATTTTCTAACTGAACTTTATCCGATATAATTTATGTAAATTATGAATGAAATTACCTAGGTATATCCGATCATGATGTATTATTTATAATTCATTTTTATTTATAAATGCAAATATTTTAGCTTCCAAACATGTCGTATAGTTATGGGACTCACAAAACAGCGGTCTGGACAGAAGGGATGTAATAAACCGGGGTGTAAAATAAACATTAACTGAGCTGGATCAGAAGCTCATGAATACTCGTACCAGGCCATGTATTCGTCTTCTTTGGTTACGAATGGGATTGGAGCGTTTGATAAATTGGGTTTTCTCATTTGATTGTAAGTCAAAGACAAGATCAATTAAATAAAGTGACGGCCTAATTGTTGTTGTTATTGTTATGAGACGGTGCTTGCAAGAGCCTGATAGTAAGGCCTATGAAGGAAGCAGAAATGTCTGGAGAATGCCAGTGTTGCTGAAACAGCTCCCTCAATGTTCGGGAATGACTCTTTTAAAGCCCAAACTGTCTTTCGAACGTCTGTGCAACCTTAGATGCGTTTTAGCCGAAACTGCTGAAGCTTTTGCTCCAGTGAGCACTCTGTGCAGTCAAGGCAATCAATGGCGTCGGATGCTGTGGTTGCTAGAAGCCGAAGAAGATGAGTTGTCAAGTGTACAGGAAATAGAAAGGATGAAATGGGAGGTGGACGCTGAAATGTATAGAAAACGATGGAGAGATAACAAAGAAGAAGTACTAAAAGAGGAGCGAAGTTGGTTTTGGGAGGAAAAGTAAGAAATTTCACTATTGCGGTGGGGAAATCTAGCACAGACAGCAGAATCGAAGTACAGCAGTCGAAGCTGCGATCAGGACAGGGTCGAATCCCAAAAGTGCCAATACTGCCGATTAGGTCTGACACTACTGTCTGAGCCTTAATCCTCTCTAAATGCTATTTAATGCTTTTCTATCGTTGTGACGTCACTGGCCCGAACTGTGATCGATCAAGTTCGCAACTTGCCACTAAATTCATATTGTTTCGAATTAAAATTAAACACGTGTAACAGAAATTGGTATTACTGTTAAACAAGGACATTTAGTATTTGAACCACTATTCATGCCCCTGGCCAGAATTCGACTCGTAGATTTATGGTATTAGGAATTGTATTTTTTCAGGAATCAATTAAGTCTTCAGGAATCCAGATGTTCGTAGATTGCGAATTTTTTGAATTGATTTTGTCGTGATAGTCGACGTTTATATTCTGACATTATTCATATTTCGCGTTGAGCACACTGAATTCTAAGAACTCGGATAAGAGACCATCAACATCTCAGCCTCGTGTTTGAGGGATAAATAGTTGTGTACGGGTTAAATTGGGTGGATTAAGTGTTAAGAGGTTGATCGATGAATTGACCAAGGAAGTGGGAGAGAAGAAAAAAAGAAGTGAGAAAAAAGAGCCTGTCGAAGAATCCTGAAAAGCGATGTCTCAGCTTGTGAAAAGCTATACGAGATAATACCACCCAACGTCTTCTCATTTGACGCTCTTTTATTACTCTTAGATACATCTGACTTATCACAGCATCCCAATAATACTCCAGTAGTTTTGAGATTGTCGCCTTACCGCAGCCTAACTTCTGTTCACATCATTTCAAGTAGTAACACTATTAACAGTTACGAGTACATGCATTATATTATTTTCTCAGAACAAGAAATTCGATATCACAAAACCACGACTTTTATCATTATTTTTATTTTTATTTTTTCAGATGTTGCGCAAAATGAAAATTGGCCTTTAGATCCACTGTTTGGTTCACGCATATATTGATGATTCTTCCATTGAATGTCATTCAGTTCACCCTAAATTAATGCATTGCCAGGTTCCAGCTCTTGATGGATCACCACATCATCAGCAATGACCGAAAACAACCACCTGATTGTGGCAGTGGTATCAATATTTATTATATTATACTTAATAGATGATAACAGCTGATAGATGCATCATGACATAGAAGTATATTAATTTTTTTTCTAATTCTTCGAAAAAATAGTAAATAATATGTAAAGAGAGTAAAAATCAAGTAATATGTAAAGTAATAAGTAAATTAAGCAACCATTTCAGGTTGGATTTCCGTCCGACTGCCGTTTTTTAGGCGTCGCGGACGTCATCGGCTGTCCACGTAGGTGGATCAAGTAATATGTACCAATGTCTTTAAATCTGTAATTGTAACATAAATACGAGGTGGTTGTTCAAGCTCAGGGGAAAACTGATACTCCTGAATGCACGCCCATACGGGGCTGACCGGAACGAGGAGTGTGCACTATGTAACCAGCACCAAAAGGAAGACCTGTTCCATTTCCTATGTACTCGTACTCGTATTTGCCCAGTTCTGGCGGAGTTCCGAGTGGAGGCTTTTGGTCAGTCAGTGCCTTGTTCCCTGGACAAGGCAGTTGCGTTGCTGGACGGTGGTGGATGGCCAAAAGGTTAGTAGGGACATGAATTTAATTTCTAATTTTGATCTCGCAAAAAGAACACTTTTATTTTTCACTGTTTTTGTTTTTGTCAAGCTGAAGACGGACGGTTTCAAAAGAAACCATGTCGGTATTGTTTATTTTGTAAAATGGAAGACATCTGGTCGTTTAATTTATGTGCTCAATAAACTTTCTTTTTCTTCTTCTTCTTCTTGTAACATAAATAGTAAGTAAGTTAGTTTGTATACAGGAATTATGGCTGTAAAAATGGTTCTAATGCCAATAAAAAATTAAAAAAAAAAAAAATACAACATCACGCACTAGTTACTCTCCTTCTCAAAAATTATTATGAAAAGAGGAAAAGTGAAAGTTACGTTGGGCATTCATATAAAAGGATAATATGCTTTTATATGAATGCCGTGCGAACTTTCACATCTCCTCTATAATATAAGTATGTAAGTAGCACACTAAATAATCACTAGTTATCTCATTTCAAACAATGTTCAACTCCTCTAATTTACTACAAAAGTTGTAGTAAGTAAATAAGGGTATTTTTTTATTTTTTTATTTTTCATTTTTTTGTTTCATTTTTAGTTACATTAGTTACTAATGTAAGTAAAAATGTAAAAAGAAATAAACAAATAATCCCCTCTTTTTCCACTGGCATTATCTTTAGGCATCAACACATTGATCTTTCCCCTAGCTTCCAATAAACTTAATTAAAACCAATTGTTTCTTCGAAAATTCGCTCCTATAGTCATACTGCATACTATATTATATTCGTAATTTTTTTTGAACAGACAAGAAGCAGAGTTTACCTGGATTGCATCAATGACTCCCCTTTTGGTTTATTATCTTCGATAATGAACCATTGGAATCGCCCAAAGAAAAAAAAATTTTAACCCCCCCTCAAAATTTGTTGGTTTACGTTTCAAGATACGTAGATTCAGAAAATCGAATTAAAAAAAATCCGTCCGTCCGCCGTACGCCGTCCCCCGTCCCCCGTACGCCGTCCCCCGTCCGCCGTCCGCCGTCCGTGGCACTTTGCCCAGTTAGCGTTGAGCTAAAATTACGAAATTTGGTTTCTGGGTTTGGACCAGCCCCACAATGATCCTCGAAACTTTTCATAACCCTAGGTCAAGGGGAAGGGGTTCAAAACGAACTTTAAAATTTCGACAATGTCATATCTCTAAAAACTCTCATGCAACGGTTTAATTTTTAGTTAACTTTTGAATGACCTGAAAAATTACGAATCTTTTAAGACCAATTGGATTTTTGTGCGACCAGCCGTTCGTTCACAGTAACCGCGCAAAGGTTTAGGAAAAACACTAAACTTTCGCGTCGAAAACGGCCGTTATGTGACCCAACCCCCAGACGCCCAGAATAAAACTACCTTTTTTCATCTTCCCGGTAAACTACAGTCTACAAATTTTAACCGTGAGTCGGGGATAGACCACATTGCAATATTTACTCGGTTTCTCATCTGTAAAATTGTTTAAATAATACCTTTTTGTAATAATACAAATTAAATTTTGATGATGATCTATTGACTTGAATTTTAAAAATAGTTCAGAACCGGATCACAATGCAATATTCACTCGGTTTCTTGTCTGTAAACTTGTTTAAATAATACCTATTTGTTTAAACAAATTAAATTTTGATGATGAGCTAGATACTTGAAATTTTAAATATAGGTCAGAAATGGATGACATTTCAATATTCACTCGGTTTGTATGACATGGTATGAGTATGGTATGGTATATTATTGTATGTATTATTTGGTATAGTACAGTATCGTATGATAGGAAAGAAATTCGTATGGTATGGTATGAGTACGGTGAGAATATGGTATGGTGCCGATTTGCAACACAGTCTGGTATAGACAGAAGGGTGATCTGCACAAGGAAGATAATAAACCGTTGTGTCAAGAATTTGCAGAGTTTTTATGCTCGGTTTCTAACCTTTAGATAGAGTAATTATTCAAGTCTGTATTATAATATAATCGTACATTTATGTTTGAATTATGATTTTATTTTATTATTGTAATTATTTTTTACTTTAAATTAAAAATATATATATACAAACAACGTAGGTACGTTGACATTATTGGCACCCTTTATAGTGAACACTTTTCTAGATCAGCCACGTGTCCACTACAGCAGGGCACTTCTGTTGTATGGGTACCGTAGGTGTCCAGCTTATATTATTAGAGTTCTAATATTTCTTAAAGTGGAATCCCCGTTCATCGAATTAGTAGATATCTAAATCCGCTCCAAGGAACGCTTTGAATGCATGGTCCACACGTCGGAAACAATAGGAATCTCAATTGAACCAGATTAGCTCCAAAGAACGACAAGGATGTTGAAAGTTGAGAAGTTTGATGTCTCGGAAAAGGGCTTAACTTGAGGGGGCCTGTTTGTCGTTATGAGGAGGTCGGTGGAGAGTGCGGGGTCAGGGACTCTATACCCCTTTAAAGTTCTTTGACTCTGCCATTCGAGCAAGTGTAGGGAGAGAGAGGTCTTCGGGAAACGGAAGGCGTCGGAAGGAAAAGAGGGTTAAAGGGAACTAACTATCCGAGTAGCTGGCTCGCCCAACCAAATCAAATAATATCGGAGGGTCCACAGTGTCACTGACGGGTAGGGGCCTTTCCCCTCCACAATGAGTTTTCTTTGATTGGAATACTTCTGTGAATAACTTTAAACGGTTTATTTGTTTCGCGCGATACAAAACCCTCCGGCAGTGGCGCTATCGGGAGACGTCTTTGGCGGGGCAGCCGTCTGTGTGACAACAGCGTTAGTGGAATAAGTGAGATCTTATCTAAAGAAGCCTCCAAGTGAACAGCCCCCCAACAACGATCCTACTCTCACTCGGAGCCCACTCAAAAGTCTTCTCTCCCGCTCGCTTTATTTAGATTTTACTGTCCTCACTCCATTGAACCAATCGAATTCTACACAAGAAGAAGTGAAAGTCCTCTTCTTTGTATGCGCGTTCAAGACGAAGATGAAACAGATGCAGCAGGACCTAACGAGCCAATTTTCCAAGTAATGTTATCAATATACCTACATCACCCAAATTTGGACCTTCTTTTGTCCACCAAACTTTTCGAGTTTTGATGACAGTCCATTGACAAATTGACACCCTACCTATCGCTGGTTGGGATTATTTGTACCTCTTATTACAATCACAATTCCTGACTAAAACTGAAATTATCAAGAGCCAGGATAAAGTGATTTTTCTTTAAAACGACCAAGTTTCAGGCTGTGATCCCGGTTCAATCAAATCCAAAAAAAACTTATATCACCACGTGATTGCGTGTCAAAAAATAATGATATTTCATGAGCCACAGAGAGGGGGTTTTCCGTCTTATCGAAATTACGAGCAAACGCGGTTAGTCCCACTTTGGGCGCTTCTGGACGCTCCTGGGTGCGCCAAGTTCATAAAATTTGACGTAAAATCCAAATCTGCAATAAAAAATGGGGGTTTCTGTATGAAAAATCAAAGTTGGCATGCGTAGCCGGCATTTTTGCGCATGTGCGGGACACAAAAATTTAATCGCTGAATTCATTGTAACAGAATAAGGGGACGTTACTTCGATGAGTTTTTTGCTATCTCTCGAAATATCGAAATAAAAAGGGTGGGACGTTCATTAAGAACCACCCTGTATACTAATATGTACTCGTCTTTTAATGAGGAATGTTGTAGCAAAAGATAGGTGGTTGATAGGTAACCTCTCGAAGGACCACCCTCAGTAGATGAGGAAACTGGTAGCTTGATTCTATATTATTTTAATACGAGTATACTCGTAGTATAGATCTTATGAAGTTTAATAACACAAGAGATGATACCTCTGGCGTATGTGAAAATACAGATTCAAGCTTGGTAATATATACTGGGAAAAACTATATAAATACAGATCCCTTGCCTAGACACTATGTATTCAGTGGCCATTGCAAAAGGAACTGAATCTCTTACTCTTAGTCTCTCTTAAACGACACTGAATATGCATGAAAGATGCAGAGGAAAACTTAAAATACGTTGATGCATTTAGAATAAGCCCTGAAGTTCTTTCTCGGAAAATCCACGTTGGTTGATGAGGATTATAGAAAAAGATGATTCGACAGAGCGCTATGGGAATGGCTGGCTCAATAATTCTCTTTCCTGAGGAAAATCCGGCATTACCTTAGAGTATAATTAATTTATGATAACAACAAAATATTACTACCTAATTCAAGTATTAGTGGTATTCTGTAGTTCCACAGCATCGAATGAATTCATTAATAAGTGAGAAAAATTATTTTCCAGGAACAGAGCATAGTTAGGAACAGAGTGTTGCTGGGTAGCCTAAACAATTTCTTAAGGGAAAAAACGATGTAGCTTTTCCAGGTGCTCATATTCTTGGTAGGTACCCCCGGTACTGTGCCCCTGCAGACAGTGGCTCTGATAACCGCTTTGTATACCTTGATCTTTGATGAGGCAGGCACAGTGTCATCTGAAAACAGTCCAAATTTTACGATTTTCATTTTTTCGGCTTAATGCTTTCCCAATCCTAGATCGAAATTTACTTTGATTCCGAGATATTTGTAAGTGTTCACTATTTCGATAGCCCTTTAGTTTCCACTTTCCGTTTTATGGACGCCGGCTTCCTTTCTCCTGAAAAATAATTATTTTCGATTTTTCAATATTGATTTGCAGATGTCACGTCTCGACAAAAGCACTTAGCCCATTTATCATACGGGGCCCTTATTGATGCGATGGATCAACACATACTAATATTTTTTAAAAATAGAGAATCCGTGGTTTCAACAAATGTCAAAACCTCACTTCTAATTTCCGTTATGAAGAATCGGTCGACATTTTTTTCTGTGTATTTTTGAACGCATTCAAATCAGTTTATACAATACATACATGTAGGATCCCAGCCCTCAATTTCTACTTCCTCACATTCGTCCATGGTTAAAACCCATGTCCGTGGCGAAAATTATTTATAATTATGATTTACAGGGATGGATTCAAAGAATACTCTGGAACGTATTTGTATTGAAAATTCTTTAAAAATACAGTTGATATTGAAACTGTTGCAAAGGCCTATTTACTTAGATAATCGCTTAAAAAGTTGAATCGTTACAAATAAAGCAATTTCATGTGTACATGTTCGAAATCTGTAGACATAGACGATTCTTGAGATATTCAACAACCAAGTTTTCCCAGTGAGTTTGAACTTCGGCTCAGGTCCAAGAAGAGGTGATCAACGGAAGGCCCTCGATTGGTTCATATGCAAATTCAACGAAAGACCTTCCTACCCGCTTCAAGTAGGAGAGTTTACCCTCAAGCGACATCAGGAGAACAAAAGTGCAAAGTCCGCCTTGAGGGAAACACTTTCATAGTCTGAAGCGACCAACGTAGAGTGCAAAAGCGGGACGTGAGAGGAATGTTGAGCACAATTTCGCTGGAGGTCGATATTGGATGACAGACCTTCCGGGGAGTAGCTGCAATTTGGCGCCAACCCCTACGCCAACTCAACAAACCTTCAAGCTAGGAGAAACTTACATTATTACAGCTCGACAGCCCCACAAAGCGTTTGACTGCGCCTACATTAGTGATTCAGGGAAACGAACTTGCAATGTTGGGGTTTGAAGTAAACGCAGCTACCTTTATAGATGAAGCGGGGGACGGGAGGAGCTCCTTAGAACCTGGTACACCTCCACCTCTCGGGATTTAAATATTGAGAAATCTGGCTTGAAGGACACACCGTTAAATTGACGTGATCCAACGTCCAAAGCAGTTGTGTTGTTGAATTCGGAGGTCAAGAGAAGAAAATTGTCCATAATTTATGCGTCGCTTGGTAGGAGGAGTTCTCCGATCTTTAGTAGGTTTCCACTTGCTGCTAACCCTCATTGACGGCGGAGTCCCGGACTTTTCATTTAACAATGCAATTAGCTCCTCGCACACCTTGTACCTCTCCCCATTCCCCACTGCATCCACAATAATGAGGTGACACTAATTTACACGAGTTGAACAATTCATTTGTACGCTTTCGACAATCCTCGGTCGATCCCTTAATGAAAAGAAATTCTGATACGGGAGAGGGTTTATGTACAGATACAACATCGGTGGCTTTTAGAAAATCAATTGGGAAATACAGGGCTGAGTGAAATTATGTTAGTGACTTGGTGATTATGTGTGTGCAGAGGCTGCAGCGGTAGTAGTTGCAAGAGTAATTATGAGGGACCGTCCTTCACCCTTTTAATTATTATAGCGAAATATGCACCAGCTTCTAATTCATCTGTCGCACTTACGCTCCTGAACGAAGCAGACAATAGGGTTCCATATGCATGCGGATTGGAAACAATGGATTGCTTGGAGAAATATTATTACCGACACTGTTCGAATGGGAGTTTTCTATGGTTTTCTATAATAAATGGTTCATAAACACTCTACTATAGAAGAAGTGCATTGCATAGCTGATGTAATAGAGAATTGTCTACGAAACAAACAGGTTGGTGCATGTGTGATCCTGGATGTATCCCAAGCATTTGACAAAGTCTGGCATCAAGGGCTGGTCAAACTTGAGAGAGACCTACCGAAGCCATTTTCTCAAATTTTGGAATCTTAACTTACTGAAAGATATTTCGGAGTAAAATACGAAGGAGAGTACTCCAATCTCAAGAAAATAAAGGCAGGTGTCCCCCAAAGAAGCGTTTTCGGGCCCAAAAGAAAAAAACAGTAATCTCGTAAAATACACCATAGAATAATCATATATTAAATGTTTTGCTACTCCCTAAATACCACACCACAATAGCCCAAAAATACTACATATACCAATCCATCTTAACCATCAACTCTTACCCCGCGGATGTCAGGACTAAGTTACTAGCAGCGGTACAGAGTAAAATACTTAAAGATTTTTATGGCAGCCTACAAATTTTGTGTCTGATGATCGAGTAGGTATATTGTGATCCGGTAATGAACCTCAGAGCATAGCAAACCATATCAGCGTAAAACATCTAAGAACACCATGAGAGAAAATGGGAAAACCTTGCCATATTGGCCATTGGCCATACTAGCGATTGGAGATTCAATAGATGAAACGGCAAGGAAACTACAGCATTCTGTTGACGATGTGAGCGCCTGGACCAAAAAATGGCGCCTTGAGCTCAATGAACGGCAATCTAACCATAACAATTTTGCGAACAAGCAAATAAGAACTATACCAGTCATCATGAATGAACGAAATATTCCCTACTCTAATACTGCAAAGTATTTAGGGATGACTCTTGCTGGCAAGTTAAGATGGAAGGAGCATGTTATTTTTAAAAAAAAGAACAATAATTGTTCTTAATTACTAAGTACAAAATTCAAAACATTATACTGGCTGCTCGGTAGGTATTCTGAAATATCAATGCATAACCAATTGCTCATCTACAAGCAAATCCTAAAACCTGTGTGGACAACCTGTTCCAGAACAAGGTACTTAGGAGTGTTGTCAACGCCCCTTGGTACTTAAAAAATGATGATCTCCATCGAGACATTAAGATGGAATCTGTCAGCGAAGTAGCAAAGCAACATGCAATAAAACACGAACTGCAGCACCATGATCACATGAATCCGGAAGTTCTTCCACTCCTAGACCAACAGCAACATCACCCGGCGGCTTAATAGAACAAAATCTGTTGATCTTGTGATGTCCCAAATTGACAGATTAGTGTTCTCCTGAGTTACAGCCACCGGGCTAAAAACTCAACAAACAGTTTATAATATTACAAGAAATTAACTCGAACCTGCCAATTTTCCATTAGAGTTCCAGCAGGCAGACAGAACTAGCGGACGGACACCCCCACGATGCTCCCCAAACCGAATCACGCCCATAAAAATACGTTCCATGGTTACAAAAAATACATTGTACAGAGCAGGGCGGGGACTCCCTTAATTTCGCTTTCAAGTTGTGGAGGGCGTATGAGCTGGAGGTATACCCCCAGAGCTACAAGCGGTTATTTAAGAGAGGCCTTGAACCAAGAAAAAGAAGATGAAGGAGGTGATGGTTGGAGGGTTGAGAAGTAGGTGGTGCTGGATGGATGTAGGAAGAACGGGTTCTAGTGCTACAAGCGCGTTTCAAGGGTTTAGGCCCTTGGGCGCGGCGTAACCCGGGTTCAATGATGCATAGCCTTCCCTGGGTCGGGAAGCTGGGCCACGCGTCACGCCAGCCCTCCAATATATATACGCAACTACCTTGTTCGCACGCATCGCTAGCCCATCCAAGTGAGAGTATTACAAATTTACTACCACACTGTATTTTTTTTTTTTTTTTTCAGATCACGCCGAATTTATTACCACTAATAGCAGTATTTCGTGTAATAACCTGCAAACTAGTTGGTCAGCTTACCAATACCGAATGTTTTCTTTATCTGAAATACAGGGGAAAAACTATACAACGGTACCACACACGAATTTATCCAATTGTTGCACCGAGCAGTGCCAGTTTTGAAAGCGTCTCTTGATAGCAAGACATTAAGGTGCGGTTTCCGAGCTCGGGATTTAACGAAGTTCTTGACCTTAACCAGTTTTAGACTCTGAACTTTTTAACATTACTTTCCGAGTCAGGGCGTTAACGGAAGTTAAGTCCAGAACTTAACTAGATTCTGGAGTCTAATGGCCCTGTTCGACTCCGGAGTCTAAAAATTGGGTTTCCTAGTGAAGGGATTCACTATACTGCGCACGTAACTACTGACTGACACTGGAGACAGCCCGGTCACCCAATGCCAACATTAGAACACAAAAAATAGTACGATTTTCTCGATATTTATCGCTATTTATCGATATTTACTCTAGACTCAAACAGGTCTAGGACTTATAGATCCTCGAGTTTCGCAGATAAATCCCTGACTCAGAAAGACGATTTAGATCCGAGAGCTAATTTGAGTCCTCTGTAAGTCCAGAACCTATAGATCCCTTGCAATAGAAACCGCACCAACATGTCTTGGACCAAAGTTTGGTCCAGCTCAAAACTCAACCCGATTTGAAGGGTTGTTTCTTGTTCAATTCAGAAATATATCTGGAGGGGTGGATTTATTAAAAATGGGTCGTTAATGAACCCAACGAGAGACGCCTCAAACCTCGATGTTAACGATCTGTCCATAAACTTGACCTGCGTGGCGGGGTCTAGATCTTTGGGAACACGGACGCTGCCAAGTACGAGTATTTACAAGTACTCGTATTTACGTCCTTGAGACGTCTTTTTGGTAAATATCAACTTTGTCATGGTACAAAAGGTATCGCACGACCAGGTGTGAAAAACAGACTCAAGGTATTCCAAAACTCAACAAACTACCAATGAAGTTACTCAATAGTCGACTCTTTGTCTACTTGATAGTAGTTATCTACTTGATATCTAGTTGATCCTCTTTTTGCGGGAAGAGTCCAGCGGGTAACAAGCCCGGTAATGGTTTCTTCAGTTTTCTAACTGACTTCTGTGCTTATTGGATAATAAATAGCTTGCCTAGATGTATACATGATAGTATTTCCAAATCAAATCCAAGATGTTCCAAACCAAATTCAAGATTTTCCAAACCAAATTCAAGATTTCCCAAACCACAGTCATGACGTCTTTTCAAACCAATTCATTTTTATTTTAATGAGCCATAATGTTTGTACCATGTTTTGAGATGTGGTAAGTGAGAATGAAGCAGAGAAATGAACCATAATATATTTAGTAGAAAAGAATAATGAAGATGCTCTCCCTGGTGGATATAAAAGTATCCAAAAGTAGAAACAAAAGTTGTTAGACTCCAACCATCCAATTAATTAATACCTACAACAACCTCTTACTTATCAGAACAACAATGCATACAAAAAATGGCAATGGAAGTCATTGCCAGCTATAGTGTCAGGAAGCTTCATCATCATGTCCCTGGCGTAATTGGCACAATCTGTACTATTAAAAGTAGATAATCTTGAATTTGGTTCTATCGTTTGTTTCACGTTAATTTTGACGATTTTCACTCTGGTCGTACAGCGCTCCAGATTGTCTTAAAAGATACTAATGATCAAGATCTTTTGAATTCACAAGAAAAAACGTTTCCGAGATGATAAGAAGTTTTAGCCCTCATGCACACTTTGTGAACCGTCGTGTAAATATTCTCACAGTTTCCAATAGGACCAACAGCCACACTGTCATCCTATTCTGAGCCTCATTTCACCCCTCATTTTCCAGTTTCCATTGATTGTCTTCTTCCATACAGAACCGCAACCATAATAGAAGAAACGTGACCTTGATTAATATTCACATTTGGATTCCAATATTCTAATCCCAGCTCCAGGTAATGGATGACTAATGCATCAAACCCGATCCTCACAAATTAATTTCAGATTTAATTGAATATAAATATACTGAGAGGCTTAGAAATGTGTTTTCATTGTGACCATGAAACATCATCCCTGTATTTTCAGAAGTTTTTTGTCATTCCATTTTTCATCCCTGTATTTCAATTCACGTTATTTCTCTATCATGATTAACGAGAATAGTAGGTATAAGAGTTCGCTATAAGAGCGAATTTTCGAAAGAAATAACTGGTTTAACATCTCATTCAAATATGGGCAATCTTAAACATATTGGGTAGTAATAGGTATTAAAGCTTGAATCTATTCGGTTTATTCCGTACCTACGCAGCAGGTGTGGTGCTCTCTGCAAGGTGAGGTGTCACAAGGCAAAACATCGAGACAAATTTTATTATGAAACCAGTTATTTCTTCGAACATTTGCTCTTATAGTCATGCTTTATGACTGGGGATTTTGGTTTATTATCTTCGATAATGAACCATTGGAATCGCCCAAAGAAAAAAATTTTTTAACCCCCCCTCAAAATTTGTTGGTTTACGTTTCAAGATACGTAGATTCAGAAAATCGAATAAAAAAAAATCCGTCCGTCCGCCGTACGCCGTCCCCCGTCCGCCGTCCGCCGTCCGCCGTCCCCCGTCCGCCGTCCGTGGCACTTTGCCCAGTTAGCGTTGAGCTAAAATTACGAAATTTGGTTTCTGGGTTAGGGCCAGCCCCACAATGATCCTCGAAACTTTTCATAACCCTAGGTCAAGGGGAAGGGGTTCAAAACGAAATTTAAAATTTCGACGATGTCATATCTCAAAATATTCAACTGAACCGTGTAATTTTTAGTTCACTTTTGAATGACCTGAAAAATTACGAATCTTTTAAGACCAATTGGATTTTTGTGCGACCAGCCGTTCGTTCACAGTGAGCGCGCAAATGTTTAGGAAAAACACTAAACTTTCGCGTCGAAAACGGCCGTTATGTGACCCAACCTCCAGACGCCCAGAATAAAACTACGTTTTTCATCTTCCCGGTAAACTACAGTCTAGAAATTTTAACCGTGAGTCGGGGATAGACCACATTGCAATATTCACTCGGTTTCTCATCTGTAAAATTGTTTAAATAATACCTTTTTGTAATAATACAAATTTAATTTTGATGATGAGCTGTTGACTTGAAATTTTAAAAATAGTTCAGAACTGGATCACAATGCAATATTCACTCGTTTTCTTGTCTGTAAAATTGTTTAAATAATACCTATTTGTTTAAACAAATTAAATTTTGATGATGAGCTAGATACTTGAAATTTTAAATATAGGTCAGAAATGGACGACATTTCAATATTCACTCGGTTTGTATGACATGGTATGAGTATGGTATGGTATATTATTGTATGTATGATTTGGTATAGTACAGTATGGTATGATAGGAAAGAAATTCGTATGGTATGGTATGAGTACGGTGAGAATATGGTATGGTGCCGATTTGCAACACAGTCTGGTGTAGACAGAAGGGTGATCTGCACAAGGAAGATAATAAACCGTTGTGTCAAGAATTTGCAGAGTTTTTCGTCTTGTTTTCGCCAAGTAACAACCTTTGTTATCAGCCTAAATCAACCTTTGGAGAGGGATGAAACTGCCTTACGAGGTCCTGCTTGTCAGAATCCCTCCAAACAGAAATTCTTTGAGAATTCGCTAAAAGGGGTCTCTGGAGCTTATATAGATATGAAGTCAGAGTTGCGATATCTCATTCCGTTATCAGATTAGAGCAGATGAACCGTGAAGAACATCACAAGTAACACCCTCGTTTTTTCACCTTCAAAATGCTCCAGTTTGTGAACGGATTAAGGTATTGAAAATCTGACTTTATCATCGTTTTCTGCGTAAAAAAATCTTTTAAAGTGAGGGGTTACTCGTTCAGACTTCATTTTTGGAATGTATGGGTAATTTTTTTCCAAAACTGCTCAGAAGTTGTTGTATGGCAGAGGTGGTGTAAATGAATAATTTGCGCAGAGGTGGTGTAAATGAATCGTTTGCGCAGGGAGCAGGTGTTTTAGTCGTTTAGTTCTTTGGTGACCCTGAGACTCATTTTTGATAATTTTAGTACCTTACGGTTGTAATAATTATGCAAGTCCAAGCATAATTGCTCTCTAAACTCAACAGTCAACACAGTTACTGTGTTGGTGTACTGAAATCCCCACAAAAAGACATCCTCGTGATACCAAAGACATTCGCGTGAAGAATTCATATGCATATGAATGAAGAATCCTGATAATCAACGAGGTCCTCATTGGAAAATTTTAAAGTAGAATATGCTGAGTCTACACGTACTATAGTAGGTGCCTATAGAGCTTTATAGGAAAAGGATCTCCGCTCAAGCTGATACGTTTCAAAGCATATAGGTATGCGCATCATGTGAAAATTCAACTCGTTTTCAAAATAGCAGACGAACATTGCAGATAAAAAATGCGATTCTGATGCTCAATTCGTTCCTGTCCAAAAAATGCTGCAACATTTCCACAATGTTTCATTATTTTCAGCGATGATGTCAAATATTGTGTATGCGTCCGAAAAGGTGAGCAGAATAGTGAGCAGTGAGGGATAGTAGGTAACGGCTCTGGTGCTTATTTCCCGACAGAACACGCTTTGAAAATATCAAACCCTATTTTGCACCCCTTCTTATTGACTTAGGGTTATGAATACTCACAAGGACCATCCTCGGGCAGAATTGTTCTAAATTCGTTTAGCCGACTCTCGAGAAACGATTTCTAGTCATTAGGTACATCCAAAATCAGCAACCGTGGCAATAAAACTTGCGGGATTTTATAAGGGACCGAGACGTACAGGGAAATAAATGTAGGAGGTACAACTTAGTAAATGTGAGTTCACTGCCCGTATCCACAATACGGATGCAACTATGCAAAGTGGAGAACAGTATCGATATATTGACTATCGATATTTTAAAAAGATATCGAAATAGTAATTCGATATATCGGTGGAAAATACTTTTTTTCCAACGAAACAAACCTGAATTCCAAAATTCCAAAATACGAATGCAATTTATGAATACCACAATGTTTGTGAAATGGGTATATTAGAACTTATGGGCGAAAATCATTTGATTAAAATTAAATTCATAATATCTTATTCATTATTGAAGAGTAATTTTTATTTGTAATTATTTTCAATCGAACAAAAAAATAACCTTTGACGAAATTGATTAAATATTATTCTGGTTCAAATTCCCTGTGCTAGTTTAATCATCATTCAATAGAAATTTCCAATGACAATCCATTCAACTAATTATTAAAATTGTTATCTGAGAAAAGTTCTATGGTGGTGTTGTGTTTTCTGATTACCAGAACCTTCAGGGTCAGTGAAAAAGTCTTCATTGAGTAGCCAAAAAATTTCTTTCCCTTACGGTTTCTTCTCTTAGCCAAAATTCCCCTTGATTGATAATAATTTGTGAGTAAAAAAAAAATATTTATCGGACCCAACAGAACCTTTTTGATATATATTTTCCGACATATCGGGATAAAAAATATCGGCAAAAATATCGATATATCAAACGAAAAAATATCGATACTACGATATATCGATATTTACTATACATCCCTAATCCACACGCGTATTTCCTTGAATAAGTGTACATTTCAAATTAATAGATGTTCATATTGTTCGACCGAATAGTTATTAATTTCGCTTATAGTGTCAGGAGGTGTAATTTCATTGTTGTCTTTATAACGATTAATCATGGGATATTTATCAATGGGATATTTATCGAATCTTTATATCCACAATATTGAAAGTATTCACCTCATTCTGTTCAACCCTGATCACCTGATAGATGATTTCCTTCTTGGGTCATCATAAGGAGATCATAATACTCGTAATTTGCTAATGCTCACTCCGCCAGCACGAGGACTGACGTCTCCAGTGCGCTATAGAATGCTGATACCACTTGCCGGTGTCGAGCAGAATTCAGTGGTGTTTTGTACTAGAAACTTCATACATAACCACGCATCCCTCAACTTCACATGTACGAGTACGTATCACGTTACAACAAACCCACATCGCTACATCGTCTTTCCTAGCAAATATTACGCTACTTCAGGACTGTCAAGTGTTGAGCAATACAATTTGCGAATAACTACACAAAAGGCTTTAAAGAATTCCATATCGCACGGATGTCACACTCTTATTTTCTTTTCGTCGACAAAAATGAATATTTTGACCCCTCTCCCGCCTTCCACACCTTTCGGAGCCTTCTGGGCCGGAAAGGACCAAAACAATGAGTAAATCGCTCATAATTCCAGCCGGAATAAACCCGCCTGCCTGAAAACATTCCATATAAAAAGTTCCCTCGAATAAAAATGCAAACTAATTAAAAACACTATGGGCGCCACATTTTTGCTTCCTTCTGAGATTTAATAATACCGCTTCATTTTATCCTTCCTCGCCCCGTTTTTACTTTTTATTCTTTATTCGTCGCTTTTCTTCTCTCGGCTTGCGATTGTGATAACTGAAGCTGAGCTGAGCTGAGGATCGCGGAGGGCCTTTTGTTTTTGACCAGGCGGCGAGATAGGGACGGAAGCAAGAGTATTTGACACGAGGGCGACGGCGTATCTGCGACCTCCAGTCTTCCCAAATATCACCTTTATTCACTCTTAGGTTTTCTGCTGCTCCTTCATCTGGTGGAAATGAGCATCTTTTGTACCGCCGGCGCAGAGGAAGATGAACAGTGAACGTTGCTAGTTGCACTTTATGAACCAAAAACTTTGTCTCAATGATTCTGTCTCTTCCTAACACTTCCTCGTATTCATTCTTCATATATCGGCAATTCTCGAATTATTTGACCATTAAATGATGTCCAAATTAAATGATTTGACCAAATTTTGATGTCCGCAGTCTTTAACGTCGTTTTTTACATGACTTACTTGACTTAATTCCGTTGACTCCTATTGGAGCATAGGGCTTCCACGAGAGAGTTCCAATCATTCCGTACTGCAGCAATTCTTCCTGCTTCCTGCCATGATTTGCCTGCCCGGCCTATTTCTTTTTCCACAGACCTGCGCCACGTCTCCTTGGGTCTCCCTCTTCTTCGCTGTCCTTGGGGATTCCATTGTAGGGCAGTCTTCTCTATGGCACCGTCTGGTTTTCTAAGAGTATGCCCTATCCATTTCCATTTTCGCTTCCTGATTTCCAAGTGGATCTGAAGCTGGTTGGTGTTTCTCCATAAATCTTCATCAAATTTTGATATGCGTTCTGGCCACCAAATTCCCAATATTCTACGTAGGCATCGGTTCACAAAGGTCTGTAACGGGCGCGTGATGTTCTCTGTGACCTTCCACGTTTCGCTTCCATAAAGCAAAACGGATTTCACATTTGAATTGAAAAGCCGTATCTTTGTGTTTCTGGACAGGTTTCTGTTTTTCCAAACTGGATAAAGTTGCACAAAAACCCCATTGGCTTTCTTTATACGGCTTTTCGCATCCTCCGCAGAACCACCCTCCTTTGTGACCACACTTCCAAGGTATACAAATGACTCAACCTGTTCGACAGTATCGCTCAGTAAGACAAGTGGTTCTTGGCATCGCTCATTCGTTCTCATTTCTTTTGTTTTGCCGACGTTGATTCGCAGACCAACTTGGCTAGCGATTCGGCTCAGAGCATCCAGCTTGTCTTGTAGGTCACTGAACCTCTGCGCTAGTAGACAGAGATCGTCCGCAAAATCGAGGTCTTCTAGCCTCTCTCTTAATCCCCACTGGATTCCGCGTTTTCTTCCTCCCAGGGACGCCCTCATGATACTATCGAGAACAATGATGAACAGAGTTGGCGATAGCACACAACCCTGCTTTACACCAGCCATAATCCTGATTGGATTTGAGAGCGCTCCCTCATGGACAATCTGACACTCGTATCCATTATACTGGCTCCTTATAAGATTGATTATCTTGCTGGGGAGCCCATATTTGTCTAAGATTTTCCACATAATTTCCTGGTTTATAGAGTCGAATGCCTTCTCAAAGTCAATAAATACCAGGTACAGGGGGCTCTGCCATTCAATGCTTTGTTCCAGGATTATTCGCAAGGAGTTGATGAGATCGGTGCAGCTGCGGTGCTCCCTGAAACCTGCTTGCTCCTTTCTCAGGCGTTGTTCGATGGATTGCTTAATTCTCTTCAGGATTATCCGATTCAGCACCTTGCTTAGTACAGGAAGCAGTGTAATTCCCCGCCAGTTGGTACATTCTGATATGTCGCCTTTCTTGGGTATTTTTATAATGAGTCCTTTTTGCCACTCTGTGGGGACTTTTTCCTCTTCCCAAGTTTTCCTGAAGAGTGGTTCGAAGGTATTCGCTAGAGCTAGGGCTAGGTTCACTTTATGAACCAAAAACTTTGTCTCAATGATTCTGTCTCTTCGTAACACTTCCTCGTATTCATTCTTCATATATCGGCAATCCTCAAATTATTTGACCATTAAATGATGTCCAAATTAAATGATTTGACCAAATTTTGATGTCCGCAGTCTTTAACGTCGTTTTTTACATGGGAGAAAAAAATTTTGATATCAATTTGTACGTTTTTCGGAGAGGAATGCAGTGGTATCGTGAAAAAGTAATTTGCACATCCTCAAGAAAAAATTTCAATTTCAATGTAAAGTTTGAAAACTTCACGAGTGTTACTGTCCCAAGGGAGTGAGTGTGAAGTTCATCACTATCTGAAATGAAGCAATCACAGATGAACAAATTTGAACCACGAGGGATTTCACTGTTATATGATGCTACGAGTATTTTGAATTATGAAGGTTTTTATTCAGTTACCTCTAATACGTTGAATGTAAAGCAGAAAAATAGGAGTGTCTCACTGTTTGGTCAAAACAAATAATCCCGAGTGTTACCATCAGTTCTGCAAAAGACGTAGTTTAGGGACATTTATTTTTGGGTGGCCCCTCATATTTGTCCAGCACTTCGTTAGGTTAATATTAACCTTTTTGTGTAAAAACATCATGAGTGTTACCAGAAGGTCGTGGAAGAACGGGATTCCCTTTTCAGGACGGATGAAGATGATGAAGCTGATATAGACTGCACACAGATTTTGGGAGTGCTGCCTGATCCCAAAATTGTAGGTACTCAAAGGAAACAGAGTGTTTTATAAATTCCCAGGGTCGGTTGAAGTGAATCAACATTAACTTCTTAACTCTGATGAGACTGAATTTTTTATAAATAACTAAGGGGATTTTTAATGAGGTACACTTATATATCTAGTTATACGAACACATTTTTACCTACATTTATTAAAAAACGTAAGGAATCAAGGATTGTTTTCTCCGATCTACTGAATAGGTCCCCATAACAATTTTTGGGTACAATAAATAGTTTTAAATCAATTTGCGACAGCTTGTCTTTTTATTCTAAATTTAGTTTAGAAATTCATAGAAATTTGCTGAATGGTTTTCAGAGCTTGAAGACGTGTAACATACAGCATTTTGCTTCATTCAGCCTTTTTGGTTTATTATCTTCGATAATGAACCATTGGAATCGCCCAAAGAAAAAAAAATTTTAACCCCCCCTCAAAATTTGTTGGTTTACGTTTCAAGATACGTAGATTCAGAAAATCGAATAAAAAAAAATCCGTCCGTCCGCCGTACGCCGTACGCCGTCCGAGGCACTTTGCCCAGTTAGCGTTGAGTTAAAATTACGAAATTTGGTTTCTGGGTTTGGACCAGCCCCACAATGATCCACGAAACTTTTCATAACCCTAGGTCAAGGGGAAGGGGTTCAAAACGAATTTTGAAATTTTGAAAATTCCATATCTCGAAAAATTCCCATCAAACGGTATGTTTTTTATTTCATATTTAGATAGAGTTTGTTCCGTAGAATTTTTTAAGACCATCCGCAGCTTTGTACGACCAGCCGTTCGTTCACAATGACGGCTCAAAGATTGTGCCTCACAACCCGATCGTGAATCAAACTGTTGAAATACAGGTCCATTTTCATACTAACAAGCTCTTTGGAACATCATATGGCTTAAGTGATGTCGAGTTTGTTGTTCTGAGGTTCGTTTCGTGCTACGGAAATGAAGGTAATTTCGAATGTTTGTTGGTAGGTACTTCTTTTATAGAAAAATTATTACCGACGTAGTAATAAAAACCCCAGAATTATATCGTATTAATTAATCGTAATTAATAATAATTATTATTAATAATAAATACAAATTATTGATACCTAACAATAAATTATAATAATTTTCACTAGGTACTTGATAAAATTGTTAATAATTAGTGATAATTGACAATAATAATTAATCTAACATTTACGATCTAGACATTTAGACCTAGTGATCTAGACAGAAGGGTGATCTGTACAAAGAAGATAATGAACCGTTGTGTCAAGAATTTGCAGAGTTTTTTATACGGTAACACTCGTGACAAAACTCCCTTTTGAGTTCAAACGTTCAAAATTGATACAAATAAAGTAATACTGAAAAAACTGACGAGTGATGATCCAAACTGTTATTTTGAGCATCTATAGTAACATTCCAGATCAAATTTTATTCAAAAAGTTGCTTTGTTTTTTCCCCCAACTTGCTAGTCCAGAAAAGCCAAATGGTAAAATTATATGAGAATGAGGAACGTGATTTTGAGATGTGCCTGGGGTTTCTTGGATTGGGATACTTTTTGTGTCTACGGAGTTTTTTTCAGTTATTTGTTGGTCGATATTCTTGTTTCACGAATGTTTCATCGTTTCTCTATTCAATCGATAAGTGGGGGCGAGAATAAAGAAGCTTATAAAATAGGTACCCTACTTACATCTAAGATTGCACAAGGGGGGGCCTTCAATTTAGTACAAAGATTGCACAAAGAGAAGTGCGTGGAAGGAATGAAGGGACTCACATTTCATGTACCTCTCATGTTGTGATCCTTTTCCATATTATGCTCCTCGCTCATTTCAAACGTCAGTGCGGTTGCAGTAAACTTATGTCGCCACTCATGTGCACTTATGTTAAGTAGCAGAGGGAAATATGATCCTGTATGATGAGGGGAAAAAAGAAAGCATAAGGAGTGTTTTGAGGTTGTTTTTCAAAATTCCTTAATGTTTGATGCAATATTTTCCTTGTTTGTTGGAGAATTCCTTTGGTAAGAAAAAAGGGGCTGTTCAAGTGGAGGAGGGGGTGTTTGAAGTGGAAGGAACTACTCGTAAGGCATGTTGGGAGGTGGAAGAGCCTAATGAAAGCAAAGGGTGCATGAGCACACCAGGAATTGTAGTGCAAGAGCGGTAGGAGATGAGCACTGGAGGAACGGGTAAAGAAATGAGGAAGGTATTTTTTCTGAATAAAGGAAAGAAGAGAGGTCGGGCCGAGGGTAAAGGGTAGCGGGTAGAGGGGGTAGGACTTGGCTGTGAATGGGAGGCAGAAATGGGATTAAGCAAACATCCAGACGTTCGGAGTGGGTACCTAATGGTATAATAGTGGGAGAGCCTGAGATCCTCGCGGCTCTTAACTTATTAGCTTGGAAAAGGCACCTTCCTCCCCAACCGTCTCCTAAAATGAATCAAGTCAACAACCAAACCTACTAACAAGTCTTACCGAACATTTTCTTGACACTGTCATCAGAGTTTCTATTGACCTCATCAAAAGACGATTTTGCGGGGTCCTTCCCTAGTTGTTCAGGCGCAAGCTCGGGGTTGTAATGAGAGATCAAATTTCAGGGTTTTTTCATTGATGCCGAAAAAACAATTAATTCAGACATTAACTGTTTGGATAATCCGTTGCACAGAATAGCAACATTTCGAGGTTGGAGAATATGGGAAACATACTTGTGGCCTGTGAACAAATTCACTCTGAGAAGTGAGATGCTGTTACTAGAAGTGTTACTATACGTGAGAAGTGGTAGCTCCATCGTCCGATATCGTATCGTACTCGTTTCATATTACAATATTTCACAAGGGTTCTTGGAAGAAAAAAAATCCACCGTCATACAGCATGGCTATAAGAGCAAATTTTCGAAGAAATAACTAGTTTTATGTCAAATGTCTCCATTTTACTGTGTAGTTTCATAACAAATTTTGTACCCTTTTTTGCCGAGTGATACCTCATTTTAAACGTTTTTACTCGCTGAATACGATCGTGAAGTCAGAATTGCGACACCTTATTTCGTTCTCATACTTGAGTACTTTGAAGATGAAGAATACGTTCTGCATGGTTAGTCTGCTCTGATATGATGACAGAATGCGTTATCGCAATTCTGACTTCACCGTCGTGATCAGCGTTGAAGTGTCCAAAAGCTGAGGGAGGTTTTAGGGAGTTTTTTTTGGTGTGGGGGGGGGGGGGGGAGTTTCACCCATCAATTCCAAAACTGGAACGATCTGTCAAGAGACACCTCATTTTAAAGGTTTTTACACGCTGAATAAGATCGTGAAGTCAGAAATGGTATATCTTATTCCGCTCTCAAACTGGAGCACTTTGAAGATGAAGAAACGTGGTTGATACTTGAGATGTTCTTCATGGACATCATGTTCTGGAGACATTTTACATAAAACCAATTATTTCTTCGAAAATTCGTTCTTATAGCCATACTGCATGACTGTGGATTTGTGTGTGTGATTTATTAATTGCAACTGAATATTTGATACATCGTTCATCTAGCAATAATTCATCTCATAATAATTAATCTCTGTATTGGGTAGGATTTTCAGTAAAATCTAACCCGTGTTTGCAGCATGATTGCTATAGACACTGGGGTTCACTTCCACTACGCGCAGGAGTTCCCCTTCGTTGTTTAGAACGTTGAGCATCTCCAGGTTCTCATGTTTGTGGATGCAATGTTCGTGATTCCGAGCGTACTTGGCGTTTCATTTACTCTCAGAGCTCGATGTAAAACATCATTTCGCATGTACCATGGGGCGCCTACTATACTTCTCAATATTTTGTTCTGTAATGTTTGGATCTTTTCAATATTTGCCTTTGTTGCACGGCCCCAGAGTTCTATCCCGTAGGTCCAGGTAGGGCGAAGAATCTGCTTGTATATTAGCAGTTTGTTGTGAAGGGAAAGAACGGAATTCCTTCCCATCAGCCAATACATACTTCTGAACTTGATTCTCAGTTCCTGCTTTTTCTTCTCGATGTGCTGATTCCAATTACGGAATTGCGATTCAGCCGTCCTCTCCACCAGGCCATTGTGGGTCTCAGAAATTACCTACACTTAGCGGTGATTTTACTAACGACTCGGTAAACCTTCTCTACGTGACGGAAAAATCGTGACGGAAAAATGACGCCTGATGAAATAGCCGAGCATTTGGCTCCTTTGGAGGAACAGGATGACGGCAGCACCACTGAATACCTACTCTTTTGAAGCCTCTTTTAGTGGATAAAAGTTTTTCATTTCTTCATTGAATATATATATTTTTTAAATATACATATAACTATCCCACTCAGTTGTACAAAATAAATTACGTTTTACTGCAATCCAAGTTGTTCTAAACATTTTTTTTCATAACCAAAATGACGAAACTATGCTGACACCCACAGTGGGTCTCAATGGCCCCAGAGGACGATTTGCTGCTCTCACCCAAAACTGCCCTCATTTTTACTTGAATCGCTGAAATTGTGCAGTTCTGATCATAAAACACTAGTTTTAACAGCTCTGAAGAAAAATATCAGGTTTGACCACTTTGGCCTGGAGGCAGAGTTTGAGAGGGACAGGCCTGGCAGTTAACGTGTTAATATTATTCTAAGTTTAGCATTCTACAACAACGTTCTATCGAGACAATGACAGAGTTATTGTGCTCATTTACGACTTGTAACGAGTAAAATGCTTGCTAAGAACTGCTTATGTACAGGTAATTTCTATTTGACCCGAAACCCTTCCCTCCACATTTTTCTTTCCCTTCCTCATTTCCCTGACTTGAGCCTCACTTCATCTGATCCCCTAGAACCGCCCCTAGTGAACGAAGTAACGAGTCGACATTTCAATAGTGTAGCAGGGTTTCTTGAAGGGCTCAATTGAAAGCTTTTGCGACAAGCTTTCCAAGTCATGTCAAGGCTCAATTGGTTTAAAGCCTCCTTTTTCCGTTAATCGACTACGCTAAACTTGCATATTGCAATTTAACCCAAGAAAAACGGCACAGAATGCAGCCACCGGGTTCATTTTCCGCCTGAAGCCTGACACTTATATTACGCCCTATTATCGTACATCAAAACGTCAACAGCCTTCAAGGTATCATACGGCAACAGCAGCCCATTTTACCTATCGAAGCTACTTGTACAACGTAATAAAGACCATGACAGAAGCACAAGAAATGTCAACTTTCTGGATTTACCTAAACTCACAACGTAGTTCAGTGAAACCTCATGAATAAATTGCCAAGTTTGTACCGAGACTGAACCCCAGAGCGCTTTTGATTTAATTCGGTAATTTCATTATACTTACCCCTCCTCCCTGTTCATTACTCCTGAACAGTATTTTAGATGAATCTGAATACTTACTATGAATTTTGGAAGAGGTAATTGATTAATATAAACAGATTAATATAAATAAATCAGTTCACCGCCGTCACCCCTGATCATTAGCTTTATTTGTTTGTTTTTCTGTAGGTTCAAGGAAAACTACGACCGTTGGATTATGTCCACGGAGTCAAGGCCCTCCCCATGGACGTTCTGCTATCAGCGCTCACGTAAACGCTACTAGTAATTTTGCTCACAATGAGTGACACTTAATGGTACGAGCAAAGCAAAGCCGAGCCAGTGATTTCTATTGCAGTTGGTTGGTGTTTTAAAATTGTCGGGAAAGTTTTAATTTACGTAGGGCATTTTGAACTGTACCTAAATGATTGTCTGTGCTCTTTAGCCAACTGTTTGGAATGAACAGAACTGTTTGAGTAGTGAGGCGAGTTCAATGGGGACTTTTTCTTTCGTACTCAAACTCCTTGTGTGCGCTTATGCTTACGAGTGTGCATTTGGGGTTGATTAAATGTAAAGTTGAAATGCGCTAAACCTTTTATGTTTGGGTATTAGCTGAGCTGTTTAGGAATTTTAAATGAGAAGAAAAAGGCTGGATGCATTCGGAGAGTATCCTCGACAAAGGAGAAGCTGGTTAAAATCCGTCGAACTGGGGTTCGGGCAGTTTCCTCGATAATTTAGTGGGCAGCCCTAGCAACACAAGGACCCTACAACCTGAGTCATTCACTGACGTTTCTAGTTTTAAAGGCTTCTTAAATTGCTATTAAATTCCGAGTTTGCTATTCGTAATGGTGATTCATAACCCGGAGTTTGAGGTTTTCTAATTAAGGTAACAGTTTTCCCTCGAGTTTCAGGTGTATCCCTTATTAATAACTTTCTCCTAATGAAGTCCGTGTCATGATAAAAGATACTTCCGAAACGGCAAAAGATAATACGGCAGCGATGAATTATCGATCTTTAAGGAACTTTGCGTGATTCAAGAAGCGATTCCGACGAGAGGCTATAAACCTTGCTCTTCATAGTAGCCCGACAACTCCTGCAGTGTTGCCAGGGAGGGTGGGCGGTATAATTCAACCCGAACTCTTTCCAGTGGAGAGAGCCATAAAATAATTATCGCGGACAGCAGGTACAACGGCGGCTGTCGTACGAAATTTACGGGGAGGCCGCCAAGCAGTTTGCCGGACCGAATCGAATTCCTCTTCCGTTGGAACGAGTCGCCACAAACCCACAACTGAACGGTTCACGTGAATATTATTCCACAGATCGGCTCATATTGATATTGACGTAGTTCATGGCTCACGGCTATATTTTTCTAAAATGTAAAGATTATCATTGTAGCTGAATCTGCACTCTGAATAATCTAATTTTGGTTTAATATTTTCAAATTTGATTTATATGGATGAGGTTCATAACCTAACCTGACGTACACACCCCTAAAAAATCGAACACATTGGATTTTAAATCGTTCTAAATGGTGTCTATCACGAAACTACAAGTCGTGTCTATAGTAGTTTCAGCTTTAACTTGTCACTAGATTCTTTTTCCTAATTTTCACACAAATATTTAATAATCTGTCTAATAGTATTCTTCAGGATACAAGTAATATTACGAGGAGGCACAGATTAAGGCAAAATACGTTGATTTACGAGGAAACACTTGCTCTATCCCAGCAGTTAAGAGTCAACTACCAAGTTGATCACACGGGATAATAGAATGGATGTTGGAGCTCTACACAATCGTAAATATATCATAATAGTAGGTACATGTGGTGGTAGGTCTATTGAAGAACTGAGTCTAATAGTGGATTTTGGTATATTTCTGATATACAATGAAAAACTTTCCTCTGAAAATCCTAATATGCCTAGTTTGAAAACATTATATTTGTGCGAACGAGCACAACATTTAGAAATCACACTAGAAACGCAATTTGTTTGGGTGATAGAGATAGAACTAGCGGGAATTAATCTTAAGTAGTACATACCTAATAGGTACCAACCGTCAAAAAAATGCTTGTGATAAAACATAAAAAATGTCTCACTGTGCTGCGAACCTATACGCAAGCGGTTTCAATAAAAATAACTCCAAAAAATGCGTCGTGGTAATAATCCAGGAGCCTTGTTAAAATACTCTGCAACTTCTTACACTACGGTTCATTATCTTCTTTGAGCAGATCACCCTTCTGTCTAGATCACTGAATGATAGATTAATTATTATCATGAATTACCATTAATGATTATTATCGAGTAGTGTAAATTATTATTAATTTATTAATCTCTTTATTATTATTGTTATTGTTGAGTATTTATAATTATTGTTAATGATTGATAATTAGAGTTAGAGATTAGTTATTAATAATAATGATTAATCCATGGTAGCGGGTATTTTGCTGAGTTTTCGAACTCGAGAACCCCGAGCTCTTTACGTGATGGGGGGAGGGGGGGGGGCAAAATTTGCGGCTGTTATTGGGTTTTTGCTCATATCTTCTAAACCATTTAGCGAATATATAATAAAACCACATGAAAAAGCATTAAATTTATTTTATTATTTTATTATTTCATTATTTATTATTTTAGTCGGAAAATAACTAAGATACAGGCGGTTAGAGTGAGAAATTCACTGTTTCTTACGTTAAAAAACGCTTTGTATTATCCATTTGTTGAGGGTATTTCTAACCAGTGTCACAACATGGTTTGGAAGCTATAGCTAGAGCTTCTAAACCATGTCGAAAGCCAATAACAGCCCGAAAACATCGCTGTTTTTAGCCCCCCCCCCTCCCCCCTTATATTTTGGTATTTATTGCAGGTAGAATGTATATGACTCCTGGACTAAACCCAAAATTCCCACTTCAAAATGAGTAGTTTAGATTAAGCAGGATTTTATGTTTGAGCATGTGCTGATACAACGTTCCAAATGCAATGGAATTCGTAAGACCTAATATAAGTTTATGTGTGTCATTACAGACGATAAATCTTGATAGAATTGTGATATGAAATTCGACTTTGCACGAAAAATCTATCTTGGCAACCGAAAGGCCAAGTTCGTAGATGGGCGAAATCGGGCCACTTCAAGGGGCGGTTTAGGGGGATTTGAAGAGGGAAAAAATTAACCACAAATTCCAAAAATGAAACAGTCTGACAAGTGACACCTCATATTAATTTTTTAACGCTGAACATGGAGCGCTCAGACTGGAGCGCTTTGAAGATGAAGAAACGTGGCTGTCACTTGAGATGTTCTTCCCGGTTTATCTGCTCTAATCTGATAACGGAAAGAGATATCGACACAAAATTTATTATTATATCAGTAAAATGGAGAAATGTTACATAAAACCAGTTATTTCTACAAAAATTCGCTCTTATAGCCATGCTGCATGTGTGTGGATTTTCTTTTTCTTCTCTTGACAATGTTGTGGTTTTAGGTTCGCAGAGGATTTTCCGAAGTGATCAGAGAGGAATTAATTCGTATGGAGAGTGAGCGAGGATGATGTGAAGGTGATATACGGCCCACTCACTTGGCACCCCTTTTATTCTCCCGTTCTCCCACACAAAAACACGCGCTACTTACGCGCAACCGACGGCTACCGGCGTCGCGTGACAAATCGCTCGGCATTGTTTTGACCTGATGTGACGTACGGGATTTCCGTTCGTCGATTCGGTAAAAAAGTCCAAAGAAAGTTATCCGCGCGGGGGGTTCCAATCCCCGCAATGGACAACTCTGATAGTTCATAAATATGCACCGAAAAAAAAACCCGCCCCCCTCCACTTTTCCCTGTTTACCAATTAATGCGGTGATATTGAGTACTTGAATCTTTTTGTTACTCTGCCACCTATCGATTGTTACAACATCACGGAACATGCACTCGCCGTTAGTTCCGTTCGATACAGTGAAATGATTACCTCCGTCCGCTTGTCAGACTTGCTTATGAGAAAATTGAAAAGGTCTGACATGGCACTGTTCGAGTGTACCTTATGATTTATAAGTGATGAACTAAACGGCATGCTCTCCGTTCTTGGAAATCTTGTTTCTCCCAAGGGCAATCCAAGCTGAAACTGGAGGTTCCCCATTCGTCTGAAGTTGACCGATTTATTTTCAAAAGCGTTTATCGTATTAATAACTGACAAGACAAATCCAATTAGTTCGACAAAATAGGAAATAATAACATAATTGTCGAAATTACGGTGGACTCCGCGATGACGTCACTTGGTAAGTTTTTTTGTCCAACCGAAATCTCCTCTTTATCAACCATTCACTGCAGTTGAAATACCCCTCAACCACATCACACAATATCATGTGCGTTAATCACATGGGAAACCGGTTTTATCTCCTATTTATTGCGTTGCACTGGATGGTATTATTCACGGTAATATCTGATGGCTGTAAGGTAGAACCGAGGTAAAATCGTCGACATGAACGATAACCAAACGGTGGAACTTCATGTCGAATTTAATACCCGAGAATTTAGTTTAGGCACGAAAGAGAGTATCATTGAGAGTACGCCTCATTCCCATCATTCAAAGATGATGGTTGGCAACACATTTCGCTCTTGGATTTTTCTTGCAGAATGAGGTTCTTGTGTGCCAATGGTCTTATTGTCTTATTATTGTCTTTGAATACGTTGAGGAGCACCTAAAAGTTATGCACTCGAACTGGGCCAACTGATTGGTTGGCCCAAGCGATGGGGTTGGTTGAAACAGTTCGGAAAAACTCCCATAAAATGAATAATGATTTCGTCTATATTTTCTTTGGTCTCAGGATTACAAGTGTGATTTACAAGGAAAATCGAAAACGAATGTCACCCACTTTCAGCAACTGCATTAACTGATCTGGTTGCAAACAAGAGTGGTGTTGACCCTAAGTGCTCTGAACTGAACAAAAGAAGAAATACTTCTGCTTATTTAGTCACCAATTGGACACGATCATTTAGCAGTAGACGTATTTCTACCGGTTTTCATCTTAGCTTGAAATATAAAAATGGCTGCCAAGGTTCAAGGGAACTAAAATCGAGACGGAGTTTTACATTAAATTAATAAGATTAGAGCAAAGAATTATATGTGACAAAGATGCTGGTTGACATGCCAACTCTGGAGAAGAAAAAGAAAACTAATAGAAAAACTTTTGTAGACCACTCTTTCATCGGGGAACACACAACGCTGAAAGCTTAGTAACAACTGCCCGTGGAGCAGAGCCCATGGAGGACGAAATTAAAAGCTGATCACCAACCTACCCCTTACGCCAACGGTATCCCCTACCTTCTCGAACGAACAAAAAACTTGAGCTCATTATTCCAATTAGTTCGCATATTTATTGTACGCTCCAGGATATTGTATACAGAACAGTGATCCAGACAGACAATAATAGACAGTTGAAAAAATTCTGTTTGTAGGGGACTTCCCATTATTTATTTATTTAATTTTGTTACTATTTCAACTTTTCAACAGGTGACAGAGTCGTTAAGTTATCGTTAATAAAAACAAGTTCAGAATTTTCCGAAAACTTGAATTGTGTTCATGCTAAAAATAAGTTATACAAAAAGTACCTAAAATTGGTGACCCCGACGTGATGGCCGAAGAAGACAATTTTCAAATTCAGAATCCAGCAACAGGTAGCAGATCAAACAACCAAAATGAAGACGAGGCCAACGTAGTTCGACTGAAACTTCCCCCATTCTGGATTGAAAAAAACGAAATCTGGTTTTTCCAAATTGAGGCACAATTTTTCAACGAAAGAGTGAGATCGGAAACCAGCAAGTTCAATCAATTAGTAGCAAACCTGGAGCCAAAATTTCTTGAAAATATTTGGGATATCATCACAAGTGATGATACAGCGAAATACTCAGCTGCCAAAAGACGACTGCTCAACATTTTTAAAGAAAGTGATGATAGGCAACTTAAAAAAATTGTTGACAGGGCTTGAACTAGGTGACATGAAACCAAGTCAGCTTCTCCGAAGAAAAAAAAATAATAATAAAAAAATAACAAACACGCTACAGAAACCAGTACCTACAAAACGCAAAGAAAATCAATAGACGAAGAACAGCGCTCGAAAATAGGATAGAATCGATATCGAACCAAAAAAAAAAAAAAAGAACAAAAAAAAAGATGGTGAAATAAAGAGAAATTAAAGGAAAATAGAAATGAAGAAAAATAAAGGGAAACAAAGAATAATCAAGAGATATAATGTAAAGATAAAAAAACAAGATTAATGAAATAGATATATAGAGAAAAATATAAAAAGAGATAATAGGAAAATAGAAATGAAGAGCAAAGAAAGAAATAAAAAATAAAAATAAAAGGGAAATAAAAGAAAGAGAAATAAAGAGCAATTAAACAAAGAAATAAAGAGAAATGAAGAAAAAATGAGACAGGAAATAAAGAGGAAAAAAAGAGAAATAATAAAAAGGAAAATAAAGAGAAATAAGAGAACAAGAAATGAAGAAGAGAGAAGAGAAATATTTCACATTGGACATGAAGAATAAAGAAGTGAACATTTCTATAGATCGTATAAAACCTGCTTATCAACTATGTGAAGCAAACGAACTCAACTTAGAAGACATGAATAATATTCGAACATACAGCGGAACACGATCCCTCATAACAAAAGAAAATAAGAATACAAGAAACAGGAAAACAGTACACTTCCCTACTCGTGGCCTAACGGAAGTTTGTTATTTCTGATTGGATGTGTTCCTGGAGGGGGAGTAAATGTAGGGGACTTCCCATTATTTATTTATTTAATTTTGTTACTATTTCAACTTTTCAACAGGTGACAGAGTCGTTAAGTTATCGTTAATAAAAACAAGTTCAGAATTTTCCGAAAACTTGAATTGTGTTCATGCTAAAAAATAAGTTATACAAAAAGTACCTAAATGTTTATAATCGTTCAAACGAGAAAACATGAACTAAACTGACATTTTATTTAGCATAAATCCAAGATCCAGATCGCCTAGGAAGCATCTTCGAGTACCAATGTATGTTTCGTACATTGTTAAGGTGACAGCACTAGAAGGATTACCACTTCCCACATTGACTTCTTGGGAAGTCATCTTCTCTTGATGTAATCCCCAGCACAGATACACAACAACCTGCTTTCTGGTCTGCCTGTTGGAGTGGTGATCATAGTACAAATGGACTGTGAATCGATGTATTCAACATTATAATAATTTTAACAATAAGATTATGTTTAGTAAAATTATTGTACTTATAAAAGAGGGTTACAAGTGCGAATGCATGTCATGGCTGGTAGGGAATCCAACTCAGTTTCCACTAAGAGGAAACGAGTCAGTAAACCTGTTGTTCATTAATCATTTTTCCCCAAGTTATTTAAAGGAGAGAAATGACTTTTGAATAATAAATTAAACTAATTCGAAAAAGAGGGGGAGGTTACTTAGTCAAGTTTCTAAATTGTATCAGTGATTGGTGACTGTTTTTTCTCTCTTTGCGGCGGTGGGTCGCTAACGAGGAATTCAATCAGGACGATTTCAAGGGGTTTTCGTCAGAGGGCAGTTAGGGGGGGGGGGGCACCTTGAGAGTTAGTCAAGTTTCGCGCCTCTTATCCAGAGACAGGCCTCGAAAATAAACGTTCTTTCTCTCAACAGACGATCATCCCTGACCGGACCGTTATTTAATGTGCTCGGGACCTGATCTTCTTCACAACGTCTGGTCGCACGTGGAAACTCATTTAACATTATTATTGACTATCATTAAGTTTGGATACAAAGATTGAGGTTCCCTAGTACAGGGGATTGTTTATGTTCGCTGTGCTGACTGTATTCAAGGCATATCAGGCTACAGCCCGCATTATGGCCAAGAAATTTAGCTGCACACGAGTTGACGAACAGGAGAAAAATCAGACCTAAGAACAACAAAATTGCCAAAAAATAAAGCCAAATCTTTGAAACACATTATGTGCTCAGAGGGCATCACAGAACTACACCCTCTGCTCCAAATACACATATATAGCATTTTTTAAATATTTTGTAAAACAACCAACGTTTGCTTTCACCAATTCCTAGATAAGCACTGGCTCATTATGATAATTAGCTCTCATAATGATATTTTTTTGATCTGGTGATTTGAAGAAACGTTATTACCTTAAGCAGTCCAGTCAAGAAGTACCTACATGAAAACGGGGTCGTGCTTGCACCTCAACTAGTATTAATATTCCAGATTTCCAACTTTCCAAGACCTCGGGAAATGACCGTTATGACCGATAACCCATGACATTTGCGCACTTTTTTCCTTTTTTGCTCCATATCTCCATGATGCATTGGTCTGATGGGTACAGTCAAAACGGCAGGTAACCAAAAACAGTCATTAGTGGGTTTTGGGTGTAAATTTACACTCAAAACCCACTAATGACTGGATTTATCCATATAGATGGTACTCAGTAGTTTTTATAGCTTTTATTAATGTAAATGGTAAATGGAAGCCTGGATAAATATAAGAATGATTGGGTAATACGAAAAATATTTGTATTTTGTTCTCAAATTTTCAATGACATCTTTTAAAAGTTGGTCATCGAGAAAAAAGCTTGGGGATTGCGAAAATTGAATAATTTTATTAGAGACGTCTGATTCATTGTTTTGAGTACATTTGGATCACTTTTACAGACCTTGGAAGTTGGGTAACCGTGATTACCCTGGACTCCTCTACGACATGAAATGTTATTATGAAAAATTGACCACTTACTTAAGGAGAAGTAGACAGCGATGGGTTCTTACTTCTTTACCATCGTTATTTCTCCGCCAGCTTGAGTGATCAAACGCGGGTTGTTTCAAGAAAAACGTTCAATAAAACTCTTGAGTGATGCACTAAAATATTTGTTCAAACAGGTGACAAATAAGCGGGGGAGTGTCGGTAACTAGCTCAGTGATGGTGTGCCCTGTGATACGTGGCGATTTGGGTCACTATTGTGTTGAATCAGGTGCGATAATGTCTTATATTGTTTTCAGAATCGATGGAGGAGATCTTAAGGAGTATATTGACGCTTGGAAGGAAGTACCTACCACCAAATTTTCGGATTATCCTTCGTTCCGTTGACACAAAAAGTATTTCAGAACAAGCAACTCGTTGGGACAAGAAAAGTGGTTGAATCAGCTGTTCCACAGAATGAACGTTACCCCGACTTGCCGCCGTTTGATAGACCCTCTGTTTGACGGTATTTCATTGGCTCAATCTTCGAACGCTCAGTATAAACGAACGAAGATGGTCTTAAAAAATTCTCTGAAGTAAACGCTATTCAAATATCTTCAAACAACTAAACCGTTTAATCTGAATTTTTCGAAATAGGACGTTTTTAAAACTTCAAAATTCATTTTCAACCCCTTTCCATTGACTTAGGGTTATGAAGAGTTTCAAGGATCATTGTGGGGCTGGTCCGAACCCGTGACCTATATTTCATAATTTGAGGACTTTTTTTCCTTGGTCGACTCCAGTGGTTCATTATCAAAGATAATAAACCAAAACAATACTTTGGATCGGTTCGGGTAAAGAAACTAACTAAAAAAATGCTAGAACCGAAAGAGTGTAAAGACGTAAAGCTTTGTTTCAATTTAAAGGTAAGAAGTAATGTCAGAAGCCGGAAAGGTGTAATTATTAAATATAAGATAACTAAGAACGTTTGAAAAAGAATCCAGTATGTTTGTGAATGCTGGAATTGATGGTAAAATACGCACTCATCACTGTCGCTATCCTGAAAAGAATCCTTGGGTCACACCGCAAGAATGTTAATCGATGACAGCGTTTACAGTCGGAAACAAATCGCATTTTGGGAACAAACGGCCAGCTTTCTTATCTGCTGCTTAGTCTTGGTATTCTGTGTCTCTAGAATGTACATGAATTGTGGTAATTCCCCAGGGCAGGTGGGCGGTAAAACATTTCCGTATTTAATCGTGGAGGAGGCATCGACACAAATTCCTCTTGATAGCCTGTCGTCAGGGGCTCACGGAGGGAATATGGTGGCGGAGTGATGAAAACCCATCTATCTTGTACAGTTGTAAAGTTGTAGCGATAAAACCTCCCCAGTCCCTTCCTATCACATCCTACGCCCCTCCCCCTCAGCCCGTCAACCTCTTCTTCCTCCTGGTACCCTTATCTGGCGGCTATCGAAATTTTCACCCCAGCTTCCGGGAGCACTTCCTCAATCACGGAGGTGGACGTAGAAACCTTTCACTGTAAACCCCTTTTAAAACACCTGGTGCGAAGCAATAGCGGGACTTCCTGTATCTCCTGAATTCAACATTCGTTAGAAAAACGAAGAGAGTGGGGAAAAAAAGGTGAAAACCGTTGTTGAGCAGATCCTTACGTTACCGTCCCAAGAGATTTTGAAATGTGTGACGTTCCAGGTGCTCCCTGTTCCACGGAACATGGAAGCTTCACTTGGCGCTATGAACCAATTCTCCGTGCATCATAGAGAACGGAACGGAGAGAAATGTTTCCGTAACTGCTACCAAATGGATAACAAGTACAATACTTCATAAAGTTCTCTCGCGAGTGGTGTCACTCAAGAACCTCAGAAGGAACGTCACGTCAAATTGCAGATTCATGCAAGTAGTTTCGCAGAATATATTCATGAGAATATCATGTTTGCGCATAACCAAAAGCTACTATGGTTCCTATACAGATGAAAGCCATGTGCCTCGATTGGGGGATGTTTCGTCATCTCTGATAATATCGTGGAAATTGATCCAAAGGTTTTGATGTAATGGCCGTTACAGGGAAATGATGACAAACTTGTTACGTAACGGGGTGCCTTAACCAAATTATTAGATGTTTCCATTATCGGAAGGTAAGGACCATAAGGGGCCTTAGTATTACTTTGAAGAAAGTGGGCATATTAGTAGTAGTTTAAAACATAACGATTCACTAACGATATGAATTTTGTGAGGAATTTTCCTGGCATAGAAAATTCATCTGGTTTGACGAATTTAGGACGTCATTCACTGAAAGATGCAAATGTAAATAATATTCATTTTAACCTTGGGGGGCGTTATCCACCACTCGTCCTTTACGTAACGATAGAGACGAGAAACTACCCTCCACAATCGCTTATACCAAGAGCTTTGTTGTTAACTGATTCACTTTTTCATGTACCTCCAACCACGATGGTTTGACTTGTCCCAGCACTTGCTTTAGAATTCAATTGATTTCAACCTCCAAATTATCCGATCTGTGCCACTCGATCTCAACATCTAGTTTGATCTCTAAATCTGAGTATTCTGTGAAGACGTTTGACTGATCAGGCACAACCCTCTTTGAACTGATGAAACTAATCACAACGAAAAATACTCAAATCCTCATTAATTAGTGAGAAAAGTCATTTCAAAAGATCGGGGAACTTGGAAACATCCATCAAATGAAATCCAGGCAGAAAGAAACTCCTATAAGGCTGTGAGATTATTTGCCTGGTTTTAAATTAATTTTACTTTGAATTTCGTTGAATAACTAGTTCATGATTTCCAGAGGGAGTTACGAGTAAAAGAATTACTGGCGTTATTGAAACTTATTAAATTGGATAAATTGTAGTAGGTACGTGAAATTGGTTGCTTCATTTAGAGAATTTTTACACCCTAACTCTTTGTCGTTGTAAAAGTAAAGTGTTATTTTATTGGATTGTAACTGTGAAACTTCGGTGCAACTGCATTAGTACTAAATATGTACTGACAGAATGACAGAAAGTTTCAATACATTCAAAGGGAAAACCGACCGCAGGAATGGAAAACAGGATATTGAAATAGTTGGGTAATATCTCAAAACTACAATGGAGCTTTTGCAAATCTATACGTATTTTTTTACACTGAGTTTTATACATGTAGGTAGGTTCCTCACTTCTCCGAGGTTTTGCCCGTGGGTAACTACTCGTACTGAGTATAGAATGGTTGGTAATCCTGGATACGTGTCCTTTGGAAGCATGTCTGGAGGAAGCAGAGTACAGTTCATAATGTGCATAAGAACTGCTCGTTTATTTATGCATGAGTTCTTAGTGCATACGTACGATAACGCCCTTAGTACTCTTAAGGTGTACTACTAAATATGCTCATATATGCACCTTTGAACGTAGATTAGTTGGAGAATGAAAACAGATCGCAGTGTGCGATGCACGGAGTTATCAAGATATTGGTAACCCTTAGTGATGACGGATTTTTTGACGCTATCCAACTGGAAAGAAGCTCGATTCTTTCCACAGAAATATCTTTATTTCAATCATGGTCGTCCAAAGCGATTTTACGAATAGATATCAGGAGGGGGAATATTACTCGGAAATCGATGGCAGTCATTTTAAAGAAGATAAACTAGGGTTTGTCACCTGCAAACGGACCGTTTCTAACCCGACTCCTACCCCTACCACTTTATTCAACTCTTAGTCAACCATCATTAGTTACCTGTCCAATAAACCCTTGGCAACTCTGAAGGGTTTTTATCACTATTTTATTGTTGAAACGGCCATTATGGTATTGAAGAAGTTTCTCCCGTGGGCTGTGACAACATCCCAACCCCTTATTTTCGTTTTTGCTATATTTTTCTTGAGCACTTGGCAAAATAGTTCTTTATTACACCTCGACAAGGGGTGAGGAATGAGATACAATTTACTCATTGTTGTTGGGCTTTATTCGCTGAAGGTAATTCACACCCTCTGCTTTCCCTTTAGTGAAATATTCAAGTGAAGTTCATTTTTATCAAATAGATGAGCCCTTTCCCCCTCCTACCGCTCTCTTGTGATATTTCCTCAGAATAAAGGGGCGACGTGGTTCCCCCTTTAATTTTCCCCAGACGAAATTAAACTTTTAGGGGTACAACCTGGTTGAACTCCCACGAAAATGCCCAGTGTAATTTTGTTATTATTGTAAACAGATGAATTTTGTGCTGTCAAAAGGAATATAGAAATATAAGACCAGCTCTCTCACATCCTCCTTGTTTATCTTCGGCCGTATCACCGGTCGAGACTTCTACCGTTCTTCCCATCCAGTTTATGATAAAGAGAGAAAAAGAGCGAATCAGTTGATATTCGTCCGATCTATTCAATGTTTTATGTTTCCCTATGGGGAAATATATGGGGGAAATCTCTTCAATGACCTGACTGAGGGTGGATGTGATGGGGAGGGCTCTATCGAAGCTACAGGCAATGCTATTTGTAAAGCTATATATCACAAAACCGTGGGTTTTGATATTCTATAAATATTGGCCCTACGTTTTACCTGTGATTCACACTCAAGTTGATGATAGATTTTATTGTGAACAATTGTGTTAAATTTGTTGAATCCCACAATTGTTTTTCTTGATTGATTCCATTGGTTTAATATTTAATATCATACCTACTTTTTTTCGTGTGAATATTGAAATAGTTCTAATATGTATTGATTTTTCGAACTTGATGACTTAATTTAGTTAGGTTTCAAAAAAAAGTTATCAATCATTGTAGCACATATTTCTTGTCTGTCAATAATCAAGTATCAAGTAGTATAGAGTGATACCTAATGGCAATTAAGATTCAAACCTCAGTTCACTCTGGCAATAATAATGAGTTCAATTTAATATGATAATATTGAGAAATTCCTGATAGCGACCACGTTTCTACTGATCTCAGATCGGTTGCCGGTATATCCCTACGTGATGCTCCAATTCAAACCACAGTGAACGATGCGGTTTTGCACAAAATAAATACTAACCTTAATTGTCACATTATAAGACAAACGGTACAGATCTGAGGAATCCGAGTGTTCAGAAAACTTTGGAGATGGGAAAATATACTATATGTATGGAACGAATGGCGTATTTTCGTTACAGTACTCATTATTCCCACTCAGATCGGCAAGGATCCATATTATTAACCTCAATATTACTTTCTGTATGCATCCCCTTCTGCCTAGTCCACTAGATCACTGTTCAGTGTATAACATCCTTGTGAGTCCCATAACTGTAACTAACTCAAACTCGACTCGAGAAGATAATTTTGAGTAAATTGCTTATTATTAGGTATTTCTTGTTGTAAATGACCAATTATTGTAGGTGGGTGATGGTAAAGTGTAAATAATTTATAATTCATATGCTCAATTTATTTATAACTTACATAAATAAGAACAAACACACGATATTGAACCTCATTTCTCCAATTACTTCGTGTAGGGATGTAGACAGAAGGGTGAAGAACCGGTTTTGTGGAAATGTTTGCAGCGTTTTTAAGAATATTTCTACAAACAACTTTTATAGTCTCAAATGTAGAACTAATCGGTTGGTAAGCAAATGGACCCCAATATTGGGCAATCCTCTGAGAACTTGGGCAATGAAAAACAATTTGGGTGTGATTTGGGATGTGACTGAAATTCGTTGAAACCGATCGGCATAGCCAGGTCGCACCTTAGTATGATTTATATACAGGTTTTCCAACTCAGATTGAGAATTTTCCAAATCAAATTGAGAAGTTTCCATTTCTAATGACGAAACTCCGAACAGTGATTATCCGTTAGTATTTATCAAAGATACTCAACCATGGTGGGTATAACATCAACCGAACTGCCCACTTATCTATCCTATATTGCACTGCAGCCCCCTCCCTCACATTTTTGCTACCTACCTTCGTCTAGAAGGCTGGACACAATAGATAACATGTTTCTTTTTGGAGGGGATTCACAAAAATCTTCGGTGGTTGACCAATTTATTAGTTTCGATCTGTTTTTCAACGATGGACGATCACTGGAGTAAAAGTGACAGTGATACTGTTCGAGAAAATCGACCTATAGGTTCGTCTACTCAGAGCACGAATCACGGATTGATGCTGAAAACACAAATTGTTCATAATTTGAATGACAGAATTCTTTTAAAAAATTAATAAATCCTTTTCCATCTTGTACTAATCATTTTTTCTCTTCTACAAAATATAACTGTGTCAAAAAAAGTTCTGAGTTCTCAATTTGATTTGGAAAATTCTCAATTTGATTTGGAACGTTCTCAATTTGATTTGGAAAGTTCTCAATTTGGCTTGGAAAGTTCTTAATTTGATTAGGAAAATTCTCATTTGGTTTGGAAATTCTCAATTTGATTTGGAAAATTCTCAATCTGCCTTGGAAAACCTATAAAATAAAGCGATGTAATATGGGTATGAATTTATATAATCCCTCTGTACACCCGATAAGACCCTGTAAATACACTCGACAATGTTTGTTAGACTAAATTGTTTGTCCGTTTCTTCAAAAAATCACTCTTTGTCATACTGCATGACTAGAACTTGTTTCTTTCAATCAACGCCGCGGTGACCCTCGAGGGCTGTTGTAATTGTGTAGCATGACGAACTCGTACAAGGGCAGGCTCTATGACCATCGATAAGCCTCGAATACATTTACATCCATTAGTGTCCTTTCGATGAACTGGGCTGTTGTGGTGACCACCTTGCTCGCCTTCCGATGCGACATGTTGATTGAATTCAAATATATCGTTGACACGAGTTGACTCTCCTCACTCATTGATATCCTCTTTTACCTCGGGGTCCCCATCGATGAGAAACCTAATCGGTCATTTGCTGTCAATTATCGGCGAGTTTTACGATTTTACAGATTCAAAAATTGGTAGCATTGAGGGGTAGTTGGTAATGTGGAGAAAACGTAAAAATCCACTGATCTGAGATTCCATAGCAAGATAAATGACACGTCACTGGTATATTAATGAGCATGTGGAGCTAATCATGGAAAAATCACCTGAAAACCATAGTTCGTTTCACGGTTGTCAAAGTTTGTATGTTGTACCTACCTATAACTTCAAATGCCCTTGGGGTGGAAATAAGTTGTGGGTTAACTGCATCAAATACAAATAGGCATTTCGTTGCTGAGCTTAGGAAATTATTGCGATGCGAGGCGATAGGATTGATAGGATGAGAGCCTCTCACTATTGTTGTATAGTGAGTGGCGTGTGGTGGGGCTGTTAAGCCCGCAACAACGTCATGGAAAGTCACTGCTACCCTTATTTCAATCCAGACTCAATCCTCAATCAAGCCACATTACTGACTTCAAGAGGCTTTTGATGAATGGACCCTTTCACTTCCTTGTTTCATCGATTTTATATCAGTAGAAAGAGGCACCCCTAAAAATGAGGGAACGCCATTGTTGAAGGAGAATTCCATTTGAAAGAACTTGGTCTCTTGTGTGACACAAATGATTGTCATTGTCATAAATTGCTATAAGAATCATTTTATAGATGAAAAAAATTAGAAGCTCGCAACACGACAACTCTCCCACACTCATCACATATCTACCTTTCCTCATCCATAACGTCGTCATAATATGAATTTTATAGCCCCTCCAATGGACACTCCAATTTTATTAGATCTGAGTAATGATGAGCATCTTGAAAGTGACAGTCATTAAAACAATTCGACTAAAAAAACTGATTAAAACTGATTAAGACGTTTATTCAGTGTTAATATTGTGTCATGTTACTTTTTCATTAGAAGGCATAGAAAACATAACATTAAATGTTTTCTAATAATATTATTGCAGCACCGTCTCAAATATCCCAATCAATGCAGATAACACTCACATTAGTCATTCCGTCTACCAAGGGAATGTCCGCGTAATCCTCGTTCGTGTACGTCCTAGGATTTTTTCAAGGCAAACTGAGTTGACATCAGCGATTCAAATACCAGCGACATCAATGTTCGTGTTTCATTTCGTTGCGGAACAACCGGACTCAGTCCAAGTGTTGAGGTAGGATCAACATTCATACTCACCTCTTAACTTCCTCCTTTTAAACGATTTATTAACATTTAAAAAAAATCATTCCTCGGTATCAAATTAAGATAATAAAGTTCGTTTAGTCCCTTTCCATTCAAAATTTAATGCTCTAAAAGGTTTTCTTCGATACGTATTTTGAAACATGAAGCCATGTGGGAGTAATTCATGAAAAGAGGCTAAAAAACACGATTTCTAGACGTTTTATACATTTTTCTCATATAAGGCCTAATTTGCGAACCTATGTTCACTGGAAACTTTTTATTCAGCATAACATTTTTCGTTCGGGTCCATCCTGTATAATCCAAAAAGGCATGTCTGATTCATATAACATAATATGTTAGCTATTAACATATTATGAATTACTATAGAATATTATATTAATAGAATATTATCATATTATGAAAACCAACAGTATCGTGTTAATAGCTAGACTCGCGGTACCGCCTTATCCGACAAGGGTTGGTCACTTGTGAGTTTCAAGTCATTGTAGGAGTCAAGTGTTCTTCAACTACCATGTTTTCTCTGTTAATATGTACTTATTTGTTAGCATGTTCCTTGATCAAAACCGCAATAAGCCAGGGGTCTGGTGGTGCCTCTCAGATTTCATTCTACAATAAATGTACCATCATGAACGCGTAACGCATCGTTGAGGAAATTTGATTTTTCATCGGCCGTAAACCGCCGTTGCCAATCCGCTCGAATCTTGTTATTTATCCGGGGATGAAAGTCTGATAATGCTGATGATGGCCCTGCAGAGCTGCTCCTATCACCAGGGTGTCGTCCTTTCATACCTAAAATATTAATTTCTTGTCAAGGAGTTAAGATGGATGACCACTCTCAAATCTTTTATAATACAACTCATGAAGCAAATAAAAACTGATGAGTAGGTAGGTGCAGAGTTATAAATATACATTTTAGAGTTAAATAAATATACATTTTATTTATTTATTTTTTCAGGTAGGATTTATTTCTATTTTTATTAATTTGTTATTATTGTGCTTATATATGTACACTAAATCTGACTTAGCAACTCTACCCTCGACGCAAGCGTAGCTTAAAGAGGGGACTAGCATTGTGTCCCTATGTAGCTCATTATTTGTGTATTTTCGACGAATCTTCTCGCAATCAGTTTGACTTCAATTAAACTTAGTTTATTGACGTAGTTGATTCAACGAAATGTTAATCTTCTTCATGTGATATCAACTGTTTACGAGTCAAAGCATATGCGAGTATGAGTGATATTGCCTCATCCGCCTCCGAGGATTGGCTCCAATATCCACCTAATTTAATACAAGTCACTTCAAAGACACATGAAATTTGCTCTGAGGGGAAAGTGGTTGCCTACAGAACTGAGGCAGGTAAAACCGGTGTTTCAATAACCCCCGAAAACCTTATTTTACCTACTCACTCACTCACTCCTGCCGCCAGGTTTTATTAAAAATACCGAGGATTCCATGTTCTTGAAAAGATAACCCCTCCTTCGTTTTCAATTTTTTGAGTGGGCGATGTATTTTCATCGATTTGACCGATTATCGCGGGAGATCCCGAGGGAGAGAGAATAAGAGAGTGATACCGATATCAAAGGGGTTCTTGGCTAACGTAAAATCAACACAATCGAGAGTTGGACAAGCTTGGGGTCAGGCATGTGTGGATATATAAAAATGTCTATTTATAGCTCTTAGTGCAATGTACGAGTAAAGTCGTTACAGAGGATCCCATAGGTATGTGTAATCATGAAAAAAACCAAAACCTGCACTTTCCAAAGTTCGAATTGAGTGACGAGTGGAGTATTATAATGGATTGCTGTATCCAACAGTATCCTACAGTAGCGATCCTACCCCAATGGTTCTACACGCTCCCCCAGCTAAATCGATCAGATAAATGATCACATTGTTATTCCCCTTGATGTTAAGCTCTTGGGATGAGATACATCTTATAAATCTATTTTTCGTGTCGACAGAAAGGAAGTTTGTTGGAAGTTACTTTATGAAATCATCACTTATGTAGGCAGGCACAAGTGATGATTACACTATTTAGGTACTAATAGTATATATTTATAATTTATATACCTAATCAATTTACTTATAATTAATATACATGAATTTTCATGGGCCGGTCTGAGACAGAGTTGCACCGTTGTCACTTATTTTTAATATACAGGGTGTAACGCGAGTGGTGTCTAACAGCTCCCTTACGTGTTCTACATTTAATTTCCAACCAAAAGTGTCTTATAGACTTCTTTTTAATTCACTCACATTAAAGTTCACTTTTAAGATTTTTTTCGTGTTTCGACCTTACTTCATTAAAATTGCCATAACTTGCCATAAAATTGCCATAATTTGCACTAAAACTTAGATTTAAGGAGAGCGTTGAAAAGAACATTGAATTTCTGCCTATTTAATGTCTAACAAATTATGTTTAGTTGGAACTGAGGAGTGAAAATGGAGTCTGAAAAGTGAATTTTATCAAAATCTTAAAATCACCTGTTTTTTTAAACGCTTGGTGAACTTCTCAATTCTCATAGAAGAATTGTGAAGGTACGTTAAAAAATGCGTCGAAAGGTCAGCTTTCCAACCGACTCATCAAAACGTTTCTTGCTGGTAAACTAACAGAGAAAATGAGGTTTGAATGAAAAAAATAGTATTTTTTCGGTGTAAATCTTGGGGTTTTCACGACAAATATGCCCTTTGAGAACTAGTGAGTTTTGATTCATCTTTGTAGTAAAAAAAAAGTCGGATTTTGAGTGGATAAAATAAAGTCTAAGAGACACTTTTGGTTGGCAATTAAATGTAGAACACTTTGGAGAGCTGTCGGACACCTCGTTACACCTTTTATATTATATTGAGAATAAAGTGGGAACATTCTTCAATCACGTGTGTTACTGAAGTGAAGGAATCTGCCAATTACGTTTGGCGTCAAACCATAATAATTATTGTAAAATTATTGTATAATTGTACAATAATGTAAAAATGATTAGACGCGGGAGAATGTGATTAATGTTGTGGGGAAGGTTGGTGATCGGCGAAAATGAACAGCCAAGTGCAAACATTACTCCAGAACGTAAATAACTAGATGTTATACCTAAACGTTTAACCGAACACGGAGTGGGTTCCTGCAAGGTGACGCAAACTGTTCCCGTTCTGAAATTTGGATAATTTGTAAATTATCAATAGGTGTAGTGGTTATGTCGTGTTTCTGGGCGGTTTATGCAAATTCAATTCGGAAAACGTTGGCCGGAGCACGCGAGGGGAATTTTGTGGTTCACGGAACGCAAGCGAGTCTTTGAGGCCAGCAATCCAAGTTTTACCTATTCGAAGCCACAACTGGCAAATAATTTTCTCAGCTCCAAGAAATGTTGGGAAAATGAGATATTTCAATTCCTCTGAGATCTGGTTTCATTCGATTCTTATCAAAATATTTATTAAGGGTGCATCTGTTGATATTCGTGGATCCTAGTTCCTTACTGGGGCGATAAAACGGCCAAACTCACGATGAGCAACACTAAACCAGGAAAGAAAGTACAAAATCTGTATATGGTCGTCAAACGTGAGAAAACCTAATGTACCTAGTTGCTCACAGTTTAATCAAGAGTGTGGAGATTCACGGTATCCAGCTCTATTGTGAGCAACGATTAAAAACTGTGACAGACGATTTTCACCCTATTTCCACGCTCCCGATTCTAGTTAAGGTTGTGGAACATGTTGCACTGGATCAGATTAGGGATTTCGGAGCCCAGGGAGGAAAACGCTGCAAATTTGCTTACAACCGTTTATTACTTTCTGTGTATTACGGCCGTTTATTAAAAAAATAATAATAATGTGTGTTTAAAAAAAAAAATAATGTGTGTTCGTTCGATATGGTGACCAGACGGGGTAACCAGCTCATGGATGGTTTCTACAGTTTTCTTGACGACATTCCGGGCTGACCTAATAATAATTTATAGACTTGTACCTACCTCCAAAGGTACCTCTTCCAAAGGAGACGATAATTTATGTCAAAAAGTACCTTCCGAGCTGCGGGAGAGTCCTGTGGCCGTCCGCGTTCCAATATGAGGTATCCGGGTGCTTGCCGCCGTCAGTTGTACCTACCAGTTATATCCAGGGTTTCTTGCTCTGTGGCCGTTCCTCCGGAGGTGTAGACAGATCCCTCACGCTTCCGCTTCTTTTGTGTGGCGTTCAACACCTTCTCACCTTCTGGTTCTCCTGCGAGTAAGCCCTTAAATTTGGCTTGGTGGCCTTCTGCTGCTAGTTTTTCTTTATATGCTACTAGCTGAGCCATTTCAACTTGCGAGTGTAGTTGACAATATGAAATTTCAATTACGTCCTGACGAAAAAGTGGCATTTAACCATGAAAGCAATAGGAAAATCATTAGAAAACAAGAAAGTACACGCCTTGGTTTTTTTTAATTTATTGAAATGCAAAATAAAAGTTCCACGTGTTACACTCAAAATAATATCAACTTAATTGTCAGCTGATGGGCAAGCCCGTATTGCTGACAATGAGCTCAATCTGTCATCGAAGAAAACATAATAATAAATAAATAATAAATCTTTTAAATGAGTGAACACTTATTGTGATAACGAAATAATTTTTTAGATGCATACAATGCTAGGAATTTTGTGAAATTGATAATTAACGTAGACGTAAATGCTTGTAATTATTGAGTCAACGTTGGGGCCCAAAGTTATAATCCAATCGCTTACCATCTTTTTATTCATATTTCTTGAGGTACTACTAGGTGCAATAAGCAAGGCATCACGTTGCCTCAGGAGAAATACATATCGATTCTTATCGACCTACAAACCTATGGATACACCAATGGAAGGTGGACAAAAACTCGCGAAACCTGAAATTTATGATGAGCAAATCATGAAGTCGGAAAGTTCCCGAACGGACCTTTGATTGGTTCGTTCATGTACCTCGCTGTAGCAACGTGACCAGACGTCGCTTATGCTCTTGAGCTTCTCAGCCAATTCAACAAATACTAAGCGGGTCCTTAAACATCTCAGCGGAACCAAGGATGAAGAACTGCATTCCAGGAAAAACCGTCGAAAAATTAGCAAAATTTGCAAATTCTTCGACGGCTTAATGCAGATGGAGGGAACTGCGGAAATATTCCGGGTATCTGTTCAAGTGCGTTGGAGCAGCCGTTTCTTGGGAGGCGAAGAATCATCGGACATGGCCCTGAGCAGCGTTAAAGCCGAGTAAACGGCGCTCATCGGTGCAGTAAAGGAAGCGACGTACCTCAGGAATCTATTACAGAATATAGGGATTCCTCAGCCTATTTCTGTTAGAACAGGCAATCAAGGCGCTCAACGACTGGCCGAGAACCCCGTTCATCACTCCAGGGCGAAGCACATTGACATTCTGCAAGATCAGCGAGTCTTCGATTCAAGTGTTTAATGGAAGCTGCCTTTCTTAGTCTCTCCGTATATTTCGTCATTACATTCAATGTATTCCTACAGGTTGGTTCAATAAATTCTCCGCAATAAGTTTCTTTCTCACACAGCGTTTCTTGTTCTTCTGCGTACTCCAAGACTAAGAAGACCCAATAACAGCTATTATTACAACCTGATTGTACTATGAGCAGACTCTCAAAATTTCAAGTCTCAAGTCCATTTGAGTAATTTCTTGTGGAACTACAAAACGAATTAATTACTAGTGTGTGATCTTTCACGTACAAAAACTCAAATGTGACCCGCCTATTTTCCGCAAAGTCCCATCCACGAACTCATGCTTAGTATTGTATTGAATATCATTTAAACGACGGTTTGTTCCAAAACAGGTCTATACGGGAATAGTTTTCATTTAATTATATTTTGTACCAATCGCGATACAAAATTTCTTTGAAAATCCCCTAAGGCGGCTCAATCACTCTGCTGGCGACTAAGTGATTGTTCCCGACATACCCACACGGCTATACAACAACAAAAGTGACTAAACATTCTCGCAGCTGATATGGTGATTAGCCGGCGTTTAGGAAAACTTGCTTTGCGATGTGTTTAATGGGTTTCGCTTAGTTTAGCCGAAAGAATTTGAGCAACTCAGCGAGAAGAGTTTCCTTTAAAACGCATCAAACTTTCTTCAACGGCCGCAGCGGCAGCTTTTCCGCCGCCCTCGAAAAGTGAAAAGCTCGCAAAAGCGTTTCAAAAGCCAACTCTCTCCATACACCACTACGTGAGCCGCAACGTTTATCTAAGTTGATGTAAACTCAGAAGGGCTCATAATAATATCGTCGCGTTTATTGTGAGAACCAAGGAGTGTGAATATCACTAACAAAAATAATAAAAAGGTTCATTTAGCAAATATGAGTATATAATGTTGTACATAGATGCCAACTACAACGACTAAGTATGAAATTGCAAAAGATACTAAGAAAAGAAAACAATCAAATTCCTTAAGAACTTGATATTGACTACAAAATAACATACATATTACCTACATAAGATAGAACAATGATATAAAAGGGCGCTAACTATTCGAGGTATCCGAACAGTATAAAATAGTGAACAGTTCTCGAGTAATCGTGTTTCAAATCATGATCTCTTTTCAATTCGAAAATTCCATTGTCGACTACAATGAGCAATCCATAACAAACCCCCGAAGAAAAATACAAGTAATGTATAATCTGTTCAGATGTGTGGACTGTATGGTGCATTGATAGATAGAATACCGATGGTTATTGCTCAATAAAATTCCTTCGGTACATCGCCTTCAGAGTTGAGGATCCCATCGAGCGAGGTTGACTATGACCACATTCGCGATAATTATTTTATTATAATATAATTATTATACACCCAAGGCCCGCAACGCCCGCCCCACAATAAGCCCTAAGTGGTTGGAGAATGTCAGTATCCCATCAAATAAAACCCCCAGATCCGCCATATCCGATCACCTCTGGAGGATAGCACCACACACCATGTAGTCATAGAGGATCGGCTGCAATACCCGGTGGAAGGAGACAATCGAGCACTTAGTTGGATTACAAAACAGGCAATTCGTGAAGCACCACTCCTCAAGACCATGGATGGCCAGCTGCAACAGCTCACAATCTGCCGGTGATTTAACATGGTGGAAAATCTTCAGGTCATCAGCGAAAAAGGTGCAATATACGAAAAATTTAAGGTTGTGCGGGTTTTACTCCTTAGTATGGTGAGTAAGTCGTGCGGGTTAGTATCACAGGTGTTGAAGGTGAACCCTCCGTCAGAAACTCCTACCGATACTAGGTTAAATATACGCACACCCCTCCTCCTTGCTCCCTCAATTTTCTCCGATGGTAAAACTGTTACGGAGTTACAAGATACGAATGCATGAATCTAACATTTCCGATTAACGGCCATTTCCAGTCTCACTTCCCACCTTCGCCTCCTCCGTGTACTTTTTGTTTTATTTATTTATTTATTGAGACAATTACTGTACATGTACTAAACGTCATTGGCGGGAAAGAGTAAATATCTCACCATTATCACTTGTTCCAGGCAGACATTATGGCATCAATCCTTGATTGTACATAGTATGCACCCACTTGATAATTACGTCACTGATATTTTGTACTTCCTACATCACTGAACTATATTGTCACATATGTATCGTGGTCTGGACAGGCGTCTGAGGGGTGGTAAATGAAAACTGTTCGCAACCAGAGGGTTGAAGTGGTCTTCGCGACGAATATGGAAGTTGATTGAGTGTCGGGTCAGGGGTTCTTGTGGTGATTCGAGTTTTAGATCGGTGTAGATAGTCTCATTTTGGACAATAAGTGCATAAACTATTAAATAGTACAAATGAAGTACAAAGTATTAAGTACAAACTTTGTCTTTGAAGTATGGCGTTTTGCTGCTGCTCAAGCCTCCTGAATTGAGATTTGGAGCAGGTTCCCCATATTTCTGTTGCATACGTCCAGATTGGTCGGATGAGTGTTTTATACATCAGCACGCGATTGAACAGTGAGACATACGGAGAGCATAGTAGTGATCGGAGTTGGTAGCAGCGGGTTCTCAGTCTTTTAATTAGCTCGGAACTGTGTTCGTGGAATGTAAGGTGCTGATCTAGGATTACTCGTAGATATTGGTGAGACGTTGCGTATGGTATTGGTTGTTGAAGGTAATTGAGTTTGGGTTCGGTGAACTGTTTCTTCTACGTGTAAGTGACTGAACTTGATTTTGAGGAGTTAGTTTTTATTTTCCATTTTGTACACCACTGGCCCAACATTTCCAATCCTCCGTGTATATCCAATTTTCATGTGTCCCATTTGGATCAAACCTGATCAGTCGTCGAAATTGGCAAGGGATGAGTTGGCTTCATTGAGGAACGAGGAACAGCCCTGGGGACGATTTCAATTGGCTAATGGTAAAAAAGCATGTCAAACTAGGGACCGTAGTAGTCGCGATGTATGGACAACTCCCACAAGATTCGGAGCCCAAGGAGATTTTATTACTACAAATTAATTTGTTGTATCGCCGTGCCTTCAAATACCTCCACCGACCTTATTTGTATTTTACTGATTTATTCCAGCGAGCGAAAATTCCGACTCAGTTTGGATCACGATCAACGGAAATAAGAAACTCTCTTGGACCACGAAAATATATATTGACACACTGTTTCACGCATCAATAAACGGACCAGGGAAAAGAAGGGCGAGTGTTTAAAAAAAAAATCTCTCGATCGAGGTTTTTTCATTGATTGAATGAGTGTCCAGGAATTTCAAGGGTAAATCCGCAGATTGACTCGACCCGCGGAACCCGAGGGCGATCGACGAGGGGAAAAAAGGAGTTGATAGACGAGGCGAGATGGATGACGGTTTTTACTCGGTCTCAGCCCTCTCTGTCTCTTTTCTCTGCTCTTTTCTCTCTCATATTCTCTCTCTTTCTCTCCCCCAACCACTCCCTTCACAGCCTCCTTAAAATAATTGGACGGATAAAGCGCGCATTTAGCTTCCTCCCTCACTTTTGGGGCATTCACATAAGAACAGAAAACCGCCACTTCTGTCAAGTAAATGGGCTGTCTAGCTTGGAACTATATAATTTGTTAGAGCAACAAAGATAGGTCACCTTGTTGAAGTGAGAGCACGATAAATTGCTCGTACCTACGTACTTCAAATCCAACCATAGAGTTCGACATTTATAAATACATGGATTGGTTCAAGCTAAACTGATGGTGCAACCAGGGCCGTAGCGAGAAGAAAAACCTTTGATGGGGGAGGGGGGGGGAGGAATCCGAATTTTCCCAACTCCACCAGCAAAATTTCCCAATTTTCAAAAAATGAAATCCAAGAGATTGGTTCCTATGTAATATAATAAATTATAAGATATTATAAGAAAATAATATTTGAAACAAATAATAATATTATATCAACTAATGTTATAATATGATATAATATAATATATAACGAGATAATAAATTTTATTCATTTTCTCACTTAGCTATCCTATAGGATAGCTTATGCCCTTATAAGATTGGCTGAATGCTTATGCCTGTAGGAAAATTCATTTCTTTAATTTTCACGGTCTGAAATTTCCCAACTTATCGAAAAAGCAGCGAAAAGTTGTACTTACTTATTGGGAATTTTGAAAAATTGTCACTTCAAAAGTTTGATTAATCCGAGAAGGGATAATACAAGCAGGACTGTTCCCTACTTGGGAGAAATCAAACTTTATTTGAATCTTACTTGGGAGAAATCTCCTATGAACTTTTCAAAAACCCAGGATTTCAGAGTATGAGAACTCCTATGCATGTTATGCATGTTGGAAAATCCCAACTTTATCCCGGTTCTTTCCTTTTTCTTATTCCCTCCCCCTTCTCTTTTCTCCCATTTTTTATTTCTTATTTTTTTCATTTTTATTTTTTTCTATCGTCACGGCCCGAAATTTCCTAACTTTTCCAAGTCGAAAAAGCTGCGAAAAGTTGGGAATTATGACCCCCCCCCCCCCCCTTGGCTATGGCCCTGGGTGGAGCCCTCGACTTGACTTCTTATTCATTTTAATCAATTAAAGGACTTCAGATTCAAAGGACGTAAGTGTCATTTTCGATCTTAACATGGAACATGTTTCAGCCGTCATATTTTTGGCACAAAACGAGCGTCCGTACGTCCGTCGGTTACGCTAATATATTTCCGCTTACAACCAAACCGTTATTTGGACATTTATCTTCGCCATTTTTTATCGTACAAATATCGTCCACCACTCGAAGGAAAGCTCTCGATATTCTCGAATATTTTCCTATTCACCATTACTCTGTAACTGTACGAATAGTAGAGCTACGGTCATAACAGTTTGCATTTTTTGTTTACGAACTATGAAGCTGTAATTTGGTATAGAAATTTATCCAATGCCCGTGGTGGAAGAGACTTGAAATTTCGCATGTAGCCTCCTTAGTACTTACACTTCAAGCAGTATGGGGCCGAGATCAGCTGAGTGGCTCCTAAAGCTAATACCTATGCTACTCACTGTATGAAGGTGTAATTTGGCATGTAGCCTCCTCCGGACGTGGGTCCAGGGGTGGCGCATTTTTTCAAATTATATATGTTTGTGAACCCTTACACCATTAGTGATTTTTCTAGAACTTGTAGTGATTTTTACTATTAATATCTAATAAGAGTTTGTTTTGTTTGGTGTTCAAGCGATGATACACATCACATATGTTTTCAGAAGTATTTCCACGAAACTTTCCCAACGACCAACTTGGAAAACGATCTTTTGTGGAAGCTCGAATCGGACGGAGCTCGAACGGTGAAATAAACACCTGGGTGGTATCTACAGAAATGGGAGAAACGGCATGTGAGACAAAACTTGATGAAGGGAGGACGCAGAAGAACGAAATGAAATTGCAAGTGCTTCGCTGCGACGACGGATTTAATTAAAACTGATTGTGAATTCCCCACCTAATTTCTTGAGAAGGTGTTCAAAACTTATTAGATAAGTTGGTGAGGCAAAGGGTGAGGCAGGGGAGGCGGCATAATGAAAATCGACAACAGGACACCTTGATACTCCTCAGCCGATCCACTAACCAATGAAACGGGTGAGTCTTGTCACTTGTCGCGACTTGTGTCCGTTCGATGTCCACCTTCGATGGTGCAACGATATCATTCAGAGGTCATCAAAAAGAAATTCTCCGCTTAAAACTCTTGCAGAACTTGAGAAAAGTGAATAGGATGAACGAAATAACCAAGTCAAAACTTGAGTTCAGACAGCTAAAGGAAGATGTTTCTTCATGTCTTCTCCGTTTAGGGAGAGTATGTCCTGAGTAAACCTGAGCCCTTGAAGCTATGTGGTCCTACGAAGCCTCTGTGGTCCTACAAATGCAGCCCACTCTAAACCAAGCTGGGGTAGAGTGGCCCTATCAACCGCATACTTGAATTACACAACTGCATATGGGAACCCGCAAAAAGAATGACCCAACTTATTCAAGTGGTAAACGACAACGGCAAAAAGACGAGAAGACGGTAAGAAAAGCAAAAGGACTGGAGAGTAATTGGAAAAGTACAAGGTGGATTTTACTGCCCTGCGAGAAATCAAGTGTACCAGCAACGTTATAATCTCCTCATAGTGACAAAGAGGGGAAAAAGAGGCCCAATAGTTCTAATAAAGAAACAAATAAGGCATACAACCATAGACCACAGTTCGGAAACTGATGGAAAATCTAATGGAACAATGATTGGCTTCATCCTTGTTTGCTTCCTTCCATTCCATCTGTAGTTAAGACACGATTTCATTCGTCGAGTGGATCTTTGTTCCCAAGTAACTGCCCCAATATGATTTCGTTGGCATGTGGAAGATGTTGTTAATTGGCTAGTGTGGGCCCCTTGGTCAACTGACTTTCGTCTTCTACCAGGCGATCCTGCCTAACATCAGGGTTTGGGGGTGAGCGAAAAACTACCTATTTACTAAAGGGTAAGCCCAGAGGGAGTTGCTCCGATGGCCTGGTGCTGGCAGAGATACTTGATGATAATTGAAATTTTCATCCGGTTTTGGTATGAAAACGGTAGGGTTTTTTTTTTTAATTTTTATTTTTAATTTTTTTTAAATGCATGCGTTTATTGAAAAAGTAAGTACAATGTAAAATACAATATGAATGGCATTTGACAAAAACCAAAAATAAAAAATACTTTGTGAAACACATATCATATCCCCTTCATAAACTTAACGCTACAACTACCGATGTGCAAAGCTCGTGCTGGTGATTGGAGTTAGTTCCTTAACGAACATGAGTGAACACATGAGTGATATAAAGCTAAAGCATATGATACATGCTAGAGTAACCCACCTATCCACTATAATTTACAAAAGAAAACCTTCTTCCATGTTTTTCCCATTTAGATTTACAAAAGAAACATTTCTTCAGCTTATTCCTAAATATTGCAATATCTTTTACATCCTCGGGTAATTCATTAAACATTAAAATACCATTGTACCATATGCAAAAACTTAACTATTTGTGGGGTAAAACGAAAAGAAAACGGAAACTCAATGAATTCGAGATAAATTGTATTTACAAATTCAAAAGGGTTAAAATAAATCAATTAGGTACATATCCTTCATGGAAAATAAATAAATTTGAAAAGGAAATAAAATGTGTTCTGGTGGGGACGAACCCGCAACCCAAGATATGGTATCACTACTACCTACCCACAAATAGGCATATATATGCGGTACGAAAATAGCAAATTAAGAGGCCTAATTTTTGCCTAAATAAATGAAAAGGGATTTAGAAAAGTGAGGGAATCTTCAGGTGGTTTTTACGGGAAGGAAATAGAATTGGAAAATCTTATCTGGATGATGTGATGCGATGAGATGCAGAAACGCAGAACGGTACTTAGCAGCCTGTACTTTCCTTGGTGAATCCCAAACCGTAACTTGAAACTGCAATGAACATTATATAATTAATATATATGTCACTGCAACGGGAGTTTGGTGAAACCCTGTCAAGGCGTTATACATACCGGTAGAGGGATGTACGAGTACACGGGTATAGATTTCTTCCGGTCTTTGATGATTTCCGAAAGAAAACTGGAAAAAGGGAAAATCCTGATTTGAACATTCGTTCGAGAAAATAGTAGAGTCACGTGTTGGCAAGTACCGGTGAATGACGCAATACATACCGGTAGAAAAATCCAATACGAATATACGTCGAGATCCTCAAGTCTTGTCGTCAATTCCAAATCGTCGACGAACAGAATCCGGTGAAATTAACGTCTCGAGAAGAAAATAGAAAGGTAGCAGGTACGGTACATATGCCGGTAGAACGAGAAGTGGAGAAAAAAAACCACGTTGGTGGACAAAGAAAATTGCGACGCCGGTGAATCTTCTGCGCATGATCGGCGAGTCCTTGAAAGGCTGAACGTGCTGTTCACCGAAGTAGCGGCAATATTTGAAAACCACACAGGTTTTCACGGTACAACCAATGCGACCGCTGTGCAAAAGAAGTATTTTTAGACATGAGATATATTTTTATTACATTTAAACAAGGCAGGTAAAGAAAGAAATTTTTAAACACAACCTGTAAAGTTTTTGTTCTTCCTGATCGACTAGAGAGCGCAGTACCTGAATCAAAGGCCATCTTTCCATTCTTCAAATATGTGGATAGGTGAAGTTCTGTCTATCAATTGGTCCAAGGAAAGTACTTCAAATACTTCGAATAAATTTTTAGCTGGGAATACTCTGGGCTTATTCATCAGTAATTTAATCAAAGTTTTTTGTGTTAGGGCTAAATCATATTTTGCAGATTGAGGAGCTCTTCCCCAGTAAACCGTACAGTAAACCAGTAAGGACTTAATCAGCTTCAGGTTTCTCATGACAAAAAATCCCTCACCTCCAAACAAATAGGGTACAACCTCCTTAGTTTTTTGTTGATGTAATTTATATGCACGTAAGGTTTTCAAAATATCAACTCCCAAATACTTTATGCCAGTTACCCTGTCTCCTTGGACACGTGTAAACATCTAGAGCTTGGCAAAAGGAACCATGGATTGCGATTGTCGTAACACTGTCGGAGGAGGCGTTCTTAAAAAAATGCATAAATTTAGTTTTGTTATAATTTAGACTCATCCATTGGGCAGTGGACAATTCATTGAATTTTTTATTGTCCCTTTCCGCTTTCTGAATGCAGTTTTCCCATGTGGGCGCACTGATGATGAGAGCCACGTCATCCGCGAAAGCAATTACATCTCCCTCATATGAGGCACTAATTACACGATTTAATTGTAATCAAGAATGGTATGAGTATGAGTTGAGTTTGGGATGAGTATGATATATTGGATTTCCCTACGACGGCAGTAATTATACCAAGAAGCACCTACCAATTATTGTTCGAAATTCCCTTCTTCCTGTGGTTTATTAGAGTTTGAAAATGATTGGTGATTTCTTCGGGACGGATCCTGTCCCAAGTGCTTTTGTTGCACACTCTACTTGTTCCATTGACTTGGAACTTTGAAAAGTTTCACGGATCATTCTCGGCTTGGTCCGAGCCTTGACACGTAGACGTCATAAATTGAATAAAAGTGTTTTTGTTTGATTCCAATGGTTCATTGTTGAAAATAATTATTCAAAATCTTCCTACACACAGATACTCCTCTCTGCTCCAACCACTTTCGTCGCTCTTCCCATTTACCCTCTCTCAAGTGCTCTAATGTCGTTATGCGCGCAGATAACGTCAGCCGTTGGAAACGTGGCTTATCACACTAACACTCATTGGACGCCGTCGAATAAATCTTGGACCGGATAAAACCGGTCTCTAATACAGGCAGCTATTATTACCGTTGAATCGTGTTTAGCTACCCAATCCCCTCCACTCCATCACATTTTTTTTTAAACGTAGCACAAGTTAAATTCAAATAAGAGTAATGAGACGCTTCAATGGATAATCTCCTGTCTCTTGGGATAGTAAAACCTAAAGCCATCAGAACCATGCTACAAACTGGGTTCATAGAATACATCATTACGTCCCGTCAAATCTTAACACATTCAACGCGGGATTGAAGTGGCTGCAAAACGCCCTGTCAACATCCGTGAGCGGGTAAGAATCAAGTTATGCAAGCCCGCAATACGCCTCAGAAAGTTCGTTATTTCTCGCACTATTCTTGTTTATTGAGCGTTACTTGAAAGCCGTTCCAACAAATACCTCTACTGCTTAGCCAAATGACTTTTGGATGGGACGTTTTGGTGATTCACTTTCTGATGGAAGTTTGGGTGGGGGGGGGGATTACCCAAAAATTCCCAGAATGAAACAGTGTGACAAGTGCCACTTCATTTTAAATTTGTTTTGTATGCTGAACTCGACGGTGAAATCAGAATTGCGATATCTTATTCCGTTCTCAAACTGAAGCACATTGAACATGAAGAAAAGTGGTTGATACTTGAGATGTTCTTCATGGACATTTTACAGTCTTTCAATGGAGATATTTGACATAACACCAGTTATTTCCTCGAAAATTCGTTGATACGCAGGGTACCAGTGACATAAGATACTGACTTCACATTTACTATAACATTTATTATAAAACCAGTAGAATGGAGACATTTTACATAAAACCAGTTGTTTAATCTAAAATTAGCTGTTATAGCCATGCTGTATGACGGTGGTTTTTTTTTATTACGGTCTTTTCAAGAATTGTCATGGTCTTTTCACGATTTTGAGATAAACGAATTTGAAAGTTTGAAACTTCGGCAAAATTAGTATGTATGTCATTTATGTCTGCTGCATAATCCAGTGAGTTCCTGAACTGGTAGTTGATGCACATGAATCATCAGGATTCAAAAATAAAATACGCACCATCAATTAAAGCCTTTTAATAAACCAAAACTCCGAATGAACCGGAAAGAAAAGGGTGAGGTCCATCAAAACACGAAAGAAAGGGGCGATAATTATACTAACACTATCACGACATAAAAAATTAAAAAATAAACGGGAAAACTTGGTTTACTCGTTGAACTGGTTTATAATGAGTTGACGATTTCCCTGATTCACTTTAGTATAACAGCTCAATCTTTTACATCGACAATCCTCGCCTGTTTCGTGGCTAGCCTCTCGCAACTTCTTTATCACAGCAGGTCATCCTACCAGTAATTTTTCTTTTCCTTGTTTTCTTCTCTACTCCTCCACCTTCATCATCATCTGTTTGGTCTTCCATTGCACAGAATGTTACCCACTTCACTTGACACGAATCCGCAGAACATAGAAGTTATGACAAATTCTGACGATAACCACTCATTTCCGATCAGAAGGTCGACTACGAAACTGAGTCGACCAACGGAATGGCACGTGTTCTCATCAGAACTTGTTGAAACATTCAAAATCTACAAGATTATCGATGCAAACAAAAGTGTGAACTCGTGTGATCCACCGACATAGCCCCTTTCTTCCCAGTTCCGATGGACGTAGCCCCTTTCTCCCCAGTATATGATATTTTCAAACCTTAATTTCTCAGTGATGTACCTTCTTTCTTCATACCTTCGTCTCGTGTGAAACTACTCTTTAAGGGCTACATGTTGCCAACCTTAACTCAAAACCGGGAAAAATGGATTACGCCCCTTTCTCCCCTCTTCAATTATATAAATGAAATCGTCAGGTCAGCCCGGACTTTATTTGGTTGACTGAAGATACCATTACTGAACTAGTTCACGCTCATTATGTTTGCTCTACGTGAAAATATATTTTTTCTCAAACTTATTTCAATAATGTTGTCTTTTACGTTGTCGACGCTAGTAAACCCGTTCTGCGGGCGCAGATTCGACTCTTTGAGGGACTCGACTATTTTTCTCGAGTTCCTCAAACGGTAGTTGTAGTTGATGAAAGAAAGCCAAGAACGAAAAAATAATTCGTACGACTTGCCCTAGCTCTTCTGAAACTTCTTCATTAATGCAAAACGTTGAAAACACAGTTACATGCTTTGCTTGTTTAATCAAGTTCGTCTCTCCGAGGTAGGCAAGTGTTGAGTGGATGAGGGAAGTTCATTTCAGGAAGTAGTCGTCCTAGTGATGAAACATGTAGCACCATTAAAAACATTGATTTCGCTCTTGAACCTACCAAAGCAGCATAAAGGAGGCAGATAATGATCGTCCTCAACAAAACGTATAGTGAATTTATGTTTATAACAGTTAGCAGGTATATCTGCGGCTGGCATAGATCTGTACTAATGACGATATAGCTTGCATCCAGTAGAGTAGTTTTCTGAGTATTCTATTCTACTTGAGGTAAACACGGCGATGTCACGAATAGCGCGTATGAAATACGACCTGTTTATCTAGGATTCAAAGTTGGCGTCTACGACTGGAGCTTCCGTTGGATTTGCGCTCATATTGACGACTTTTTATCGGTTCTACGTTTGAGCCCTCCACGGGTTGTAAAACGCTCCTGGTGGTCTTTGAACTAAACTGCGTCAAATTCGTACGGAAAACGTTGTATCTGAAAATTTCGAGATGAGACGTTTTCAATACTTCAAAATTCATTTTGAACCTCTTCCCATTGACGTACGGTTATGAAATGTTTCAAGGATCATCATCCGAGCCCGTAACCCGAATTTCCTCATTTTAGTAAGTACAATTGTAATCGTAATTGGGCAAAGTGGCGGTGAAAAATCGTCGACATGAGCGTGAATTCCATATTTATACTGGTGGTTTCTTGTGTTCAGGTTTGTTGTTTCTTGTTCGTCTTAACGGAAAGAAGGTAATTTCGAATTTTTGGTGGTACCTAGGTACTTCTTGATATACATATGTAATGTCTCGTCGAGGTTAATGATAAATTAAACCTTGAATTATTTATAATTAATTGTTATTTATGTCATTCTGGGGTTCACTTCTACGTACCGACGCGTCATTTTGACGATGGTTTATTGACCTTTTCCGTAGCTCGAGTAATTCAAGATCGGAACTTGAGGAGATGAGTGGAAAACGGAAGTCTCGCATCTCTCGAACATCTCTTGGGTTAAAGAGCTGTTGTGAAGATTATGTATGGCCTGTGACACGCGAAGCACTCACCCGAAACGTGGGAGACTCGTAAAGTGGTGCGTTAAGAGCCCAGTCAAAATCGACCGTTTTCCACCCATTAGAGGGCGGCTAGAGAGGAGTGCAGTGACGAATGGTAATAATCAGCCGATCCTAATAGGGTATGTCAGGTTGACGATGGGCGGATGATGAGGTGATGCTCGTCTCACACACCATTCCCTAACAATATCTGAGAAAAATTGTATTTTTTCCTCCACCTCCACCAACTCTAACGGATCGTCGGAGAAAAGTCGACAGTTCAATGGATCCAACATTTTTAGTACATGAACATTTATTTTCGATGAACTGACTCCATTTCGTAGCATTCAATAATAGCACGCCGCTTTTAAAGGGGAATTACGAGCAGACTATGAATCTACTAGCAATGCTTTACCTAACTCACCGGAATCATCAATATTGTTGAGTTTTGGTTCTTGTTACGATTTTCTTAAAAATACATAAGTATATCGCGCAATGGTAAGTTGCAATTTTTTTGTAATATTTTTAAAATACTTTATTGCATCGAGTAACAACTTATTAGCAACATATTTTTGACGTGTATTTGAATTGGTTGTAATACAACTTAGATACTTAACTAACTCGCTGATAGTTTTGAAAGTTAAGAGTGTAATTGCGTGCACTTGAACCGATCACTGATTTCACTGAACGGACTCAATCGCGAGAACACCTTCACTCACTTCCACAGGTCATGAAGCTTCTTTCTCTTGAGACGTCTGAGTAGATCGTCAACGTCGAGCAGCTGGACAGCTTCTTCATTGACGTCTACATGTAGCCACTTGTGAAGAGCTATGGCTTGAGCCTTGATGACTTCATTGACAGTTGGTATGCGAAGTTGACATGCGCCTTCCAGCGCAATTTGGATCATGCCCAAGTACTTAGCTTCATTGGCGTGAGATGAAGTGGGAAATAGTCGAGCTTACGATTGGTAAAGTTGGCATAAAATGATTTCGCTTCATTCATCTTGATCCTCCATTTAGATGTCAAGTCTTGGAGTTTCTTCAAACCCCTTTGCTTATACTAAGATTATAAATATAGTACAGTGGATCAATCAAGTACTCTAAATTATTTTTCAACATGAATGTTGTGATTCCATCGATCACGTTTATGTTTGATCACGTTTATTATTTCTTTCCTTGATATAGGCCTCATAAAGATTGAGTTAACCCTTGAGCTATCCGTACTCCGACCAAAATTTGCAATCCCTTTGGGTAGTTCTTTTGCTATTCTGCCCTACAGAAACATAGTATTCGTTCACTACTTGTACATTACAAACATCTTTCACACCATACCATGCGTACTTTTTTTGCCATTCCTCGATTGAAAATTTTTCTTCAGCCTTCTTAGTCTTGTCTGAAGCATCTATTATAACTTCCCATAGTTTTTTCATATCATGTATATTATCGTTTATTTTTTTTTAATAATAATCATATTTAGTTCTTCTGATTAAGCTGTGCTGCTTTACTTTGAAAAGTTTATATTTATTTTTCAATTCTATATTGAACGGCAGTTTTTTTAAAAACTAATCCCACAATCTATCTCGAGTTCTGATGGATCTAAGCAACCCTGATGTTATCCAAGGTTTTATTTTTCTCTATTACCTGACGCTCCACTAACGCCGTTTCTGTCGCCTCATTCATACAGTTATAAAAAGCATCCGTTGCTTGATTAATATCTTGTTGTGCGTAAACTTTTCATATTTTTCATATATTATTACGGTACATTAGGAATGATTGGAGTGTAGTATATTTATTTATTTAAAAATACTGTGTATGCCAATTAAAAAAATACATATACACTGTCGCTGCTGTAAATAGAGAGATTTTCTACCCTGTAAATGATATTGAAGGCGAAAAAGAAGATTTGAAGAGCTTTTTACATAAACAAGGCAGTGGTAGAAAATAAAGGTAATAAAAAAAAAACGGGTTAACCGTGGTATTGTGCAGGCTAACACTCAACCGTTTGAAGTACACATGGCATACGTTTACAACTATGATACTCGGAAATACCTCGTACATACCCACAATATTCTAGGAAAATTCTTTAATAAACGAATCTGCCCATAACTGGAATTACGGCGAATGGAGGTGAGCGGGCCCTCAAGAGACTGAGTTCCCTCGCCCGCTCCATCCAATTCAAGTTATTTTATGTAAAACGAACGTCATCCATCAAGGGCATGATTCAATTAGAAAGCCGGTTGTTGGAGGTTACGAGCTTATGTGGGATATCACCAATTAAATCCACCTCTTTATCCCTTTGCATTAGTTAATTACTTTTCCGACATTAACAGGGTTTATTATACCCTTGTCTTCATTTACCGCATCGGGATTGAAATTGCGGCCCTTGAACGTGTAATTTGCTTTTCATATCCTCCAATGTATCAGTTGCGGTTCTCTAGTGAGTTGTGCATCACGCGATCTTTTTCCCCATCACACGGTTTTTTTAACCTGATGAGATCGAATCAGATTCATGGAGGAACAAACGGGCTTCCTTTGTAATTTCCTTCATATAAAAGTAAAGACAGAATAAACCGTTGTTTCCACAAGTGAACATATTCAATGTCTTGTCATTGTATACTCGTATATGGGTGACTATACCACATTTGTTGAGCTCCTGCAAGTCAGTAAACACCTACTCGGAGAATCGCACTTCAATTCATAAATCCAGTTGTTTCGTGATTAAGATTTATTGTGAAAGATCAGAACCGACTATGCAGCCAACAAAGGTACAAGACATAATTGAATGGGTGCTATTTACATAGAGAAGTGAAAGATATTGAAGTGGAAGAAGGTCCTATGTTATCAGTTCGTTATCAGAGTTCAACAGTATTGTTTGGTATTATTCGTATTAATAACGTATTAAGAGGAAAACGTCAAGATTTTTGACCCAGCTGCCGGCATTCCAGAGCCTCACAGACAAGCTCTTCTTTACACAAGCCTGTTGGCCATTCATGATGAGGACCGCGAATTTGTGTTGATGGGAGATATGAATGGAAGAATAGCAGCAAAACAGTCTTTACCTGAGGAGCTCGATTTGGACACGGGGAGATTTTGCGTCAGAAGGAGATCAAAGGATTGTACGTCCAATGTCAGAGGGGAAAATCTTCTTCATTTGTTTGAGGATTTTGGGCTTTTTGTTTTGAATGGAAGATGCATTGGAGATCATGAAGGGGAATTAACTTACGTCGGCCCAAATGGAGCGTCAGTGATTGATTTTTGCTGTGTGTCATTGGGCACTCTCGAGCTTGTGAAGTCTTTCGCAGTGGAGGCCCAGACCTATTCGGACCATTTGCCACTGCAGCTGTGTTTGTTTGGGAATTCCTTTGCAGCAGATGAGGGGCTCCCGCTCTTACCAAGGCTCATGTGGAGAGAAAACCAAAAGGAGACGTATAGGAGGGCGCTTGAGAGCTCAGCCACGGGAGCGCTGGATTTTGGAACGTGTGTGGAGGACGCCGTTTCCGAGCTTGCCAGGCGGGTGACTGGTGCAGCAAGGATGTCATCTATGGGCGGTTCTGACTCCCCAAAGGGGAGGCACCCCTGGTGGGATTGGGAATGTGCCAGAGCCCGAAAGGAAGTGTTTGCACTGTTGGGTCTCTTCAGGGTTTCAAGTGCGGAGATGGCGAGGACTGCTTATGTCCAGGCTAATTCAAGGTATAAGGCCCTATGCAGCACTAAGAAGAAGGACTACTACCATGGGCTTGTGGCAAAGTTCTCCCAGGTGAGAGATGCTGCAGAGTTTTGGGGATTGGTTCGCTCACTCAGGCCACTGAGACAGCGCAGGATTGGAGACGTTTCAATGGGAGACTGGACTAGACATTTTCGATTGCAGTGGAGCCTTGGTGGAAGGGCTTCTTTGATTGGCGACATGAGAGTGGCGCGATGCCCAGATGAAGAGATGGATCGGCGTTTCACCATGGGTGAGCTGAAAGCAGTACTGGCTAAATCTAAGGACAAAAAGGCACCTGGTTTTGACAGAATACCTTTTGAATTTTATAAATACGCCCCAGATTCATTTCTGACTGTCGTGCTGAGTCTTTTTAATGCAGTTTATGAGCTGGGAACTGTGCCTAAAAGCTTCTCTGAGTCAATCATATATCCTCTGTTTAAGAAGGGGGACATAAATTCGGCTTGCAACTACCGTGGTCTTTCCTTCATAGATTGTATTTCCAAACTATTCAGTGCACTGCTCGTGGACAGACTGGAGGAGTTCATCAACGCAAGAGGATTGATCAGGGAAAGTCAATGCGGATTTCGAAAAGGGTACAGCACGGTGGATGCGGTTTTCGCCCTGACCGGTTTGGTTCAGCTCACACTTGCGGCGGGGCCCCGACGAAAGGTCTACGCCTTTTTTGTCGACTTCAGGGGTGCCTTCGACTCAGTACCACACCACCTCCTTTTCCAGAAGTTGAGAGCTGTGGGAGTTGGTGCACGTTTCATGTCTGCATTGAGTGCCATCTATGAGAACGGAACTGGAGCTGTCTGGGGCAGGGATGGTGTATCGCGGCCGTTTCCAGTGGAATGTGGAGTGAAACAGGGTGACAAAGCCAGCCCAACGTTGTTCTCCCTATATATTGACGAGTTGGATGACGAGATACCTTGTGGAGTTGCAGTGGGCGGCACTTCTGTGAAGGTTCTGAAGTATGCTGATGATATTGTGGTCCTTGCTGAGACGTCTGGGGATTTGCAGCGAAACATTGTTGGGCTTCAGGTATTCTGTGAGAAGTGGGGACTGACGGTGAATTTAGGCAAGTCCAAAATTATGGTCTTTCGTCGTGGAGGTGGTCTGGCAGGCGGGGACACGTTCACCTATGATGGGAGTGAAGTTGAGATTGTGTCTTCCTACAGGTATTTGGGAGTTACTCTGACCCCCAGGCTTTCCTTTGGGCAACACTTCGTGGAGAGAGCTTCAGCTGCAAAGCTTGGGATGAGCTGCACTTACGGGACAATATTTTGCCGGTCAACCCTTCCGGTGGCATCGCGGTTCAAGGTTTTTAGGGCTGTTTCTGAAGCCATATTATGCTACGGTGGACAGGTTTGGGGATTCACTCGGTCAAATACGCTTGAGCAAGTTCAGCGGTTCTTTATAAAGGTGGCGTTTGGCCTTCCCCGTAACACTCCTAACTACTTTGTCTACTTGGAGTCGGGTGCGGACCCCACCTTTGTCCATACTCTCTCTTTGGCGGGCAAGTATCTGATTAAGGCACTGGGCATGCAGGAGAACCGCTATCCCAATTTGGTTGCTCGCGAATTGGTCCGAAGAAGAGTGGGATGGTTTGCCTCTCTGTTGGATGTGGCGCAAGCAAATGGGTGCAGCTTAAGCTGGGACTTGGGAAACCTTGGAGGGTGGAGCCAACAACTGGGGACTCTCGTGGAGGCGGTCCGACGAAACTGGAGGGAGGATATGATCGCCAGCGCAGCACAATCCCGAAACCCACTATACTCAGCACTGGACAGCAGCGTGAGGCCAGCGGATCTTCGAGGTGAGTCCTCGCGTCACCCTGTGTGGGTGCTACGGTGGGTCCTTCAAATCAGAGGAGCGTTGCTGGCTCTTAACGAGGGGACCTATAGACGATCTGATAGTCCACGCCGTGTCTGCTCCCTCTGCAATCTGGGTGAGGATGAGGACATTCGGCATTTCTTCGGAGTTTGCCCAGCGCTCGCTGAATTTCGGATTCGCTACTTGGGTGAACGGACCTTGGCGCTGGGACGAATGGTTTGCCTGTTGGATGCCAGGGACAGTTGGCTGGACATAGCTAAGTTCGCGCAGCAATCTTGGAGGTATCGGGCGATGCTTGTGGCTGAGTTTAATTGGTGATAAGGCTCCCCCAGGTTTAGCAGAAAAATAAACAATGTACCTATAATATAAAGGTGAATAAAGATACAAATAAATAAATAATATATGCAATGTTTAATATAAGTAGTAACAACAATTTCAGGGACAAATCGGCGACTTCAGGCAACCCGGCAGACGGGTTTCACACCCATTGCCAATCATGTTATGTTATCAAATAAAAATTAGCTTTGTAACAATTTAATTGTAAAATTTTGTAAAAATAAACATGTTTTTTCTTCTTCTTCTTCTTCTTCTTCTTCACAAGCCTGTTGCCCATAAGCAAGGAAAAGAACAGAAAAGAATCCTACTTGTTTATTTCAGGATTTTCGTCATTTCTATCGTTCATCTACTCATTACCATCTCATTATTTCCTTCTACAGTCATGAATAAGAAAATGTTGAATTGTGGACTACGCGAGAAATAATTTGGATGACGACGATCCGCTTTTAGACAGTGTGAGCACTGGTCTTCCTGAAGAGACATTCCGAGATATACATAATTGATTCGGGTACATTTATGACTTTCCTCGTTTTTTTGTTATTTTTAGTGAGTACCTAGTACATAATCATGTATATAGTTATAATATGTATACCTATGAATTTATACATGATGTACCTATCAATGTATTTGTGTTTGAATGTTCATAGGCGACCAAGACGATGAGGATATTAATCGGGAAGGTGATCTAGAAGAAATTTGTGAGGTTGAAGAAGCATCAGGACATAAGAAGACCACTTGGGAAGAAAAAAGACTGATGGTAGAGTGGACGTAAAATGGACAGATGTTGTAGATTTCCGTGTTGTAGAAAATCCTTTTCCCCTCGTGAAATCCATGAAATCGAGGAAGTCCGATACGACTCATAGGTATATGACCATTTCTCCACTTCGGACTATGAGCCAAATACAAAACGGTGTAAAATAGAAAAATGTGTATACAAATCGCACTGGAAGTGCACAAAATGCAATGTACTCTTGTGCTTGAATGCTAGGAATAATTCGTTTTTTACTTTATCATATATTGCAATATTACCAACTACTAAGTGGTAATATTATCAACGATTATTAATCTCACACGATTTTTATGATTTTATTGCTCAATGTTGAAAAAAAAGTGTCATCACACTTATTTTTATTGCGTAGCATACCACCTTACAAATACGCATTTAGTCACATCGTCTTCTCCAGAGACATTTTATTACTTCGTAACTGTTAACGGTACCTAAAAATCTGGGGGAAAAAATCAAGTAACATCCTGAGACATCATAGGACAAGCCCTGAAAGATTCAAAGATTCAAAATTGTAGGGCAATTGGAAATCATCGCGGTACTGAAAGGGTTACTGATTTATAGCAAACGTACATGGGAAAAGCATTGTATGTGTGAGTATTTTGGTAGAGCAAGCGAAGGTGATGCCTCCTACTGTAGAAATGTTTACAGGCGTTATAATCCGCATAAACCGCATAACATAAGATGTTTACTACTAGTGAACGTGGAAACTCATCTCCTGATTCCTGAATTCCTGATTTCCAGACCTACATATGGGAATAGGGCTTCAACTTGGGCTCTACTCCTGCGAATATCACAACATTGAATTCACATCTATTTTAACACGTTAACTGCCAATCAGACCCAAAATGGGTCTAGCAAAACTCTCAAGTGAGGCCATACGACCCAATGTGGGTCTATGATGTTACCTACACCTTTATGAGGTTTGAGGGCTCCGAGCGGCCTTTTTTGAGAAAGCACAAAATGTATCTCTTTGGTATTTTTAGCATCCATTGCAACTCAACGTCGAAAAATGTGTTGGGAGTTTATTCACAGTCGCGGAAGGAGTGGAACCACTTATTCCATTTTCACAGTCAACTTCGACTTAAATAGTGGCTCTGTTTGTTACGAAAAGGCCAGTTTGTTTTATTATTCTTAACAAACTGGCCTTTTCGTAACATACATTGTTTGTGACACCGGTGATAATATATTTCGACTTCGTGTTATAACAGTAGACTGTATTGGATTCTAGCTAAAATAATGGATGACGACGCAATGGCTGACTATTGGAGAGAGTTGGAAGAGCAAGATCTCAGTGATTCAGAACCAGAAGATGAAGCATCGAGTTTAGATGACAGTGATGATTCGGATCGTGAGAATGAGGACTTTGGGTTTGATGAAAACATTCAGCGGGGTGCAGTAGATGTTGACGAACTCATAAGTTTCCTGTTCTATCCCAATGATGAACCGGTAGGAGTGAATCCGTACGTAATGGACAAAATGGTTGTTCACCTGTCAAGTTTTGTTGTCATTGTTTTTGGCTGTGATATTTTCGAAATGATACTGGTTGAAACAAATGGTATGCAAATAAACAAAGGACTTCTATATTTGTCCCTTCAATCTTATTATACCTTTTTTGGGTCTTATGGCCCAGAGCGATGAATTTCTTCCCTGGGGCCATTAAGACCTAAATTGGGGTCTAACCGAAAAACTGTTTTTTGTGTAAAATATAGACAAATAACACATTTTGACGAATAAATTCAACTCCAAAATGGCTACTTGGATGTTTTAGAGAAAAAAAAATTGGCTAGAGGCTAAGTTTCCCTGCATTTTAGCTTGGCTGTCTACCTTATAAAAATGTGCCGGTAGGTACCTGATGAACAATCTACTCGTAATCCACTGATGATCTTGCAGAGGTTTGAGACGGTTACCGTGTTTTCGGTAGAGCCATTTGAGAAGTGGACGGCTCCGGCGAAAAGGACGGTCATCCCTTAAGTTCCCTCTTCCAAGAGGAATTCAATACTTGGATACTCTTATATTATTCATGTTCATGTAGGTATGCATCATTTGATAATATTTTTATAGATGACAGGAAATCACCCTCCGCCGTTTCGTTCACTCGGATCATCACCAGGCAGAAACAAAGTGCTGGATGAGATGATCTGGACGTGCCAAGAACTGGAGTAGGGGTTTTCTTACATTGACTACCAGTAGGAACTTGTGATGTTTTTACCGGTAAATTTTTCATGAAAACTAAAAAACTTGAACGTGACGTATCTGCGTGCCCGAATAAAATATCCACTTCATCTCAAACATTCCAAGTTCTTTGGCCTTAGTTACCATCTTGGAGAGAAATAATGATTTCTGTATTCGCCGCACCGCTATCGATCGGAGTTGCTACCAGTTTCTCCAGACTACTTGAAAACGGTTTCCAATTATCCCTTGAGCCCTATCAAGTGTACTGATTAACGTCGGGTGAGGACTTTTGCAAAACCGATCAAAGTAGTTGCCATCTCCAAGATAATTTTCGTTTCACCTGGGAGACTCTGGCTTTAATAAGGGACCTTGAAGGCTTCCAACCGCCCGTTAGAATCTTACGACTAAACGAGATGTCAAATTTTGAACAATATTTTTTCGCTAACAGCTTCTGACACGTTTTACCTCAAGTTAAATTCACAACCCCATTTCGGAGCGACCGACCGTCTTTAAAACTTGTATTGCTATATTATTTGTAACTTCATTAAAACATTTCCGAACCTCTTTTAATATGAAACTGCAAACAGTGGAAACGATATCAAGAGTAACCATCTAGATTCTCATACTCTTTGAGATCCTCCAAGTACTTATATTTCAAATGTGGAACGGATAATATAGAATCTACACAAGCTTATTGTAACTTTTGGGTTGCTTTCGCCAATAATTTGTCTTTTGGTTTATTATCTTCGATAATGAACCATTGGAATCGCCCAAAGAAAAAAAATTTTTTTTTACATTAATGCGAGTTCCCAGAGAGAAAACACTGTGATTTGTTCTTTCCGTATACACAAGATTGAAGAACAATAGACTCGATATGACAAAATTATTAAAAGTTTTTATCTGCTGTTCCCGGCAGTACGGCTGAGAAATGGCCTCTACCTGAAACTAAAATATTTAATATTGGCCTATACTAATACAGGACTATTGGCTCTTTCAATATTTTGTTCCCCGTACCGACCTGTTGAACTGACACACGATTAATTTTTTTATTTCATTTTTCTGGAAATCATTGCAGTTCTGCGTCCTATATGTCATCAAACCCGCAAACCATGAATAACATTTCTGGTGAAGAACCCCCGATTATGCATCAATCGGTAGGTTTTCTTCGATAGATCAAATATTTGAAGGAAACAGATTTTTGGCGTACGGAAGTCCTCCATACGACACAGCTTTACCCATTAGTTCGAGGCTCTTGAGCTCCCCTTGAAAGCGGGAACCTGCACCCTCTCCACAACTTCAACATGGGGAAAAGCCCCCAAACTTTCGAAGCGCAAAGGGCGGTTGCATAGGCTACTGAGTTCAGGACCTCTAACGTGCTTCTAACGCCCCCGCTAGTTTTGTTGATGTTTTGCAGTAAGTTTTTAGCAAGTATATTTTCCCCTATTCGTTTATAAATGTCAATAACGAACCATTGGAATCGACCAAGAAAACCAAAATTGTCAACCCTCCTCAAAATATCTGGATTTATCTATATATCTGGATTCATTTATATATGGATTATGTTTCAAGATACCTACATTTTAACAACAAATTAGAATAGATTTCGAATCGGAGAATTGTTTCACACCCGGAGCGTGTGCGACCAGCCGTTCGTTCACAAAAAGGGATCGTGCCGAAAAATCGTGAAAAAAAGCGTGAATCAATCTCCAGGCCAGTTTGTCTGCTGAAAAACAGCTTATTCAACAACCCAGAGATAATTTTCGTATTCACGTAATTTCGAATATTTGATGGTAGGTACTTTTCGTTATAGAAGACGTTGGTGGGTACAAGTAAAAACCCACGAATCATTCTTAATTTATATAATTATTTTATTTATAATTTATATAAATAATGGTTGCCAATGCAGTTTTCGCCCAAATAAAGGAACGTGAGATCAAATTTTCATTTTGAGGCAAGCTGCTGAAAAATGGGTAGAGCATAATACTGATTTGCACGTATTGTTTATAGACTACCAACAAGCATTCAATGGTCTTAGCAGAGTAGGGATAAAGCGCGCATTGGAGAGAAATTGGATTCCTAAGAGGTTGATCAGACTGCTTGAAATGACCCATCAAGGAAGCAGGTCGAAGGTTATGATTGGGAACCCATTGAGGTGAGTGGGGTCTGCGGGGACCCCTTTGAGGTGAGCTCGGGCATCAGACAGGGAGATTCGCTGTCTGCCACACTGTTCAACTTTGCTTTGCACGAGGCTGCTAGGAATACATGTAAGAAAGGCACAATTGTCGACAGAACATGGCAGGTTCTGGCATATGCTTATGACATTCCTTTGTTGGGACGAAGTCTGGATGCTCTAAATGAAGCTTTGAAGGTTTTGCATGAAGAAGGAAAGCCAATGGATTTACAAATAAATGAAAGCAAAACTAATTAGGTATCTCAAAATATATCCACCGGGACGTGTCCAGCGGGTGCCCAGGGACTCTACATATCCCTAGTGCGGCCTGTCGTTTGTTATGGATCCGATGCCTCGACCATGCGGACTGAGGATGAGGAAAGGCTGTGGATATTTGAGAGAAGGAAGGTGAGAAGGTTCTATGGAGCGGTCAGGGAGGGCCAAGGGTGGAGAACGAGGCAGAATGCAGAGATTGATGAATTATTAAAGCATGAAGACATGGTCCGATTCATCAAAGCTGGCCGCATCCAATGGCTGAGACATGTTTACCGCAAACAGTGGCTGAGACATGTTGACCGCATGCCATATGACGGCTGCCCTAAAATGAGGCTGCGAGCTAGGATGGAGACTAGAAGACAAAGAGGTCGTCCACGGTACCGCTGGCTCGATGAGGTCTTGAGGGACCTCCAGGTGGTAGTGATACGGAGGTCTCACGCGGGTGACCGGGAAGGAGTTCGGGAAGCCAAGGGTGACATCGACCTGTAGTTAGTTAGTCAGTAAATGATGAATATAAATTATATATAATAATTTATATAAAAGATTATGAGGTTGGCCCAGCAATTTGTTAGAAAACTGACCCCCCTCCCCTCGAAGGGGACCATACGGTAACCTTCTCGTCACTCCAATTATCATGTACATTTATGCGACTCACTATTCTCATTTTAATGTCGATTATGATGTATGAGTACGTATGATTTTGGCCTTAATGACCTCTTCCTTGTCATATTTTCGAATAATACCTACTGGATACTTGTTTTGAACCGAAATGTCGTCCTTTGTCGCTCAAAACCCCTTGACATGAGCTCAAAAAGTGGACGGAAGTGTTTGTACCAGACGTTTCTCTCAGATCGAATTTCAGCATAGACACCATTGTACTCCACTCAACCGAACTTGACACAATAACCTCTTACAGTGAAAAGTCACGCGGCGTTTTGAAAATGTCAACTCCTATTCCGCTTGCCTCCCTGATAACTTAAGGTTATAAAAAGGCTCAAGGATCATCCTCGGCTGAGCCCGCATCCCGAATTTCGAATTTTTAGGACAATTCTACATGAGCAAAGTATCAAGGATGATGCATGTTTACTTAGTTTTTCTGAGTCTACTCAAATCATGGATATTTAACACACTAGTGGACACTAAGCGGTACTCAATACCGCATCTGTGCTAAATATGAGACAGGGCGGTAAATCTTCGCTTGATATCTGACTCCCAATGGTATTCCTAGAACAGACCCCCTCCACAAATGTTCTTCGTCAAGTGCTATTGTTAACTATCCAATAAACACAATATATAGGTGTTCCTACTAAAATAATTCGGCAAAAAAGAATGTAAGGGTCTTCATCCGTATTTGTATTTTCGTTTATTTCCATTTCCCATGAGGGAAAACATGATCTAATTACCTGCTCTTATAATAAGTTTGATTGATTTGAATTTTTATATTTTCTAGCTATCTTCATCAAGTATACAGCTAGAAAATCCTCCCATCCAAAAAACTTCTTCTAACCTTCCCATTAATTGACAATAGATTTCAAGACCCAAAAATATTGAGAAATGATGGAAAATGAATGTGCGGTACAGGGTACCGCTAGCGTCTACTAACGTGTCACTCCTCATAGCGCCCACTAGTGGGTTAAACCTACCAAAATGGTTTTTTTGGTCGATTTCAATTGTTCGTTGAACCAAATGGAAGACGAACGCGTAAACTTATTGGAGCAGAGTTGGAACTTACATCATCTTCTATGTTTGAACAAGGTGATATTCGGCAGCTTCGTAAGTCTACGTACTATCTGCGTCGTCAGCTTGAAACTGTGTTACCTAAAAAAATACGAGCAATGTCTGCCGCAGCTGTTCTCTTTTTATCGTCTGCATCGGTGACTCCTAAATTCTCCTACGCGGCGGGGGTGGTGACATACCCATTTTCATAACAGCGGAAAACACCCAGTTACTTTGTGACTCCAGGTAGGTATTTTACGATGAAACGTCGCGAACTCTGACGTTGTTTGTCAAAATGTACTAAGTTCATATAACGAACAATAACTTTTACATTCCGGCCCTGCTCACGTTACTGTCATCGAAATCTTGGAAACGGTGTACTGTCTCCGATAAATACGTGACGTGTGCTCGTAATGCCTCAAGAGCTCTATTTCCTGCCACATTCCAGCGTTGACGACTCAATAAGTAATTTGCGATTAGTACAGTCAGCGACAAATTTTAAAATGAAGCGGATAAAAATTGGCAGTCAACACGAATAGAAAAGTACAAGAAGTAAGAGAAAGACGTACAAAATCATAGGAGGACGTATGGAGTGATGGATTATTTTGCGAAAATGGGGCTACGCAGTCAGGTGTAGTAGTTAGTGTAGCAGTTATTCTAAACAATCTCCAGAAAGCGGTATTAAAAATTAGGCTCTCCAAACCTCGAAGACTCCCTTCTAAAGAAATATTTGATCTTTCAAAAGTCTTTACAGTACGGCAATTGTTTATAAAAAATTTACTGCTTCATTTTTATAAACATCCTAACATAATTAATGATATGAATCTGCATAATTATCCTACCAGATATAAAATGGAGGGAAATGTTGTAAATCCTAAACCGCACTCAGTGTTGATGACCAACAGTCCAAATTATATATTATATGTAATCCACAGAGCTCTACCTGTAAAGCTGAAGTTCCCTGAGACATTCACCAGATCGACATATAAAAAAGAAATTTTCACCTGGCTCATTAAATTAGGTTACGAAAAAGCTGGAACGATAATAAAGAGTGTATATGTTAAATAAAGGGAAAAAAATGTAAATAGAAAATAAAACAAATAAATGAATACATTGTAAATAAGAAAAGAAAGAGATCCTAATTTGCAACTCTGGTGTAATTCTAACGGGCCTATGCCTATTATTACATCATAATTGATATTATTTCTCGTAGCTAATAATAATGTAGACAATAATAATGTAATGTACCATATAAGTTTTATAATGTAACATGTTGTCTGAGTAATCTGATCCAATAAAGCTCTTTCTCTCTCTCTCTCTCTCTCTCTCTCTTATTATACGCAACACAGGTTTTTCAACGTTGAAATCAACTATATTTATTACATATGCGGCGAAAAACTTACCATGAACGAGAGTAGGTAGCAATAGGATGACCTAATTCCTACCTCGAAACAAAAGTGCGAATGTCCGTATGTTTGATACAGTTCCTCCACGTAATGCAGTATTTATTAGGACCGCCACAAAACTCTGCATGATCATCAGTGTATGAGACGTGTTCATCAGACACCGGTACCACTTTTCAAATAGATGTTGTGATGTTTGCAGAAGTACACGGATGGTGAAGGCCGCAGTAGCTGCCTGCTGTAGAAAACGTCGTTAGGGTGATATGTTACTGATAGTTTCTGTTTTTTACAGTAAATCCTACATCAACGGTTTTTCTAAAAGAATCCAAAGATTTTGTAGGTAAGTGTGATTCATAATTAGAGAGGGATTAGTATGTTTGATTGATCTCCTATACGCAATGCAGGATTCATTACTACAATGCGATTGTTCTATATTCTCTGTTTTTTCTCATAGCAAGGCGCTTCAGGGTTAGCTCGGGAGCAGTAGGGAAATCGAGAATATGACGAATGACAAATACAAGTACGGATTATTTCGCATATAAACATTTTTAATCACCTTCGCGTCCCTCTGACTCCAGATGTGTGCGAACGTGTTGCCCTACCACTTTGTATATTGTTTTTTTTTTTTTTTTAATATTTTTATTTGGCATAAGATTGCTCCATACAGCCATTAAACGTATATACATGAGTTACATATTATCAACTAAACATCATACCCAATTGTATTAAAAAAACAGTTCACTTTCGCGTAGGTGTCCGGCTCGACTATTATTGTAGTGTAATTAAATGGGCAGAGTAATAGCTCGCTAAGTTCGGCAAATAATGTCTCCCGCTGCCTTTCAAATTTTTTGCACACCAGTAACACATGCCCTAAGTTGTCAACTTCACCGCACACATCGCACTGGTCCGACTGTTCCTGTCCAATCTTATGGAGATATGCTTTGCATATGCCATGGCCCGTCCGTAGCCTGGATATAGTTGAGTAGAATTTCTTGACTTGTCCCGCTGTCTCAGATCTCCATGGTCTACCACTAATAATTGGGAACATGGATCTATAAGTTCCACCTGCAGGATAATGATCGTGATACTCCTGCCATCTTCTCGTCATTGCTTTCTTGAAGTGGGAGTACATATCCGTGTATGGTAACAATGTGTTGCATTCGTCCTCACAGTAGCACCCCAGTTTCGCTGCCCGATCAACCTTTTCATTGCCCTTGACTCCGATGTGCGCCTTCACCCAAACAAATTTCACCCTTCCACCCTTGCCACTCAGCCCAAAGATGCGTAACTTCAATTGAATAAGTAGGGATGAGGACTTAGTTAAGGCTTTTGGATTTTGAAGGTTCTGTAGTACGCTCCTGGATTGTTATCTGTTTACCTACATGAACTTCTTCATCACTCTAGACTCAACCCAAAACACCGAGAAAACCACTCAAATCAACTAGAACTTGAGGAACGAAAACTACACGTGTCAATGATTTTCGAGGAAACTATGATGCAACTCACACACTTATAACCATACCACCACCACACTTATAACTACCATTGATATTAACCGCAGCTCATGGGAGGTTTTCGGGAATAGCTATGGTCCGGCGAATCCACGTCATCGCTGTGAAATGAACGGTTAAACACTCGGTAGGTAACAGTAACAGTAGGGCGAGGAGTCCCATTAGCGACCCTCAACAAATGCCTGAGGGCCGCCACAAGTATCCCGTTACACCCATAAAAGCCAACTACATTCTTACCCATCATAAACACCTATTTGTATCCTCCGCCTCCTTCTCGTCACAATGGCCTTTCCTCAGTTTCGATCGAAGGTAAACTTCTTGTAAGAACGCCCTTGGAGAGCTACGTATAGAGGTCTGTCGATGGGGTATTCAGCTCAGAATCACTCTTACGTAGTGAAGGGAGGGCAGCATATTTTACAGAACTACCTAATTGAATTAGGATTGTAGGGTACCACGTGGGAAGATATAGCCCACTTGACATTAAACATTCCACTGCGGTTTATTATCTTCTGTATAGATCACTGTTCTAATCTACTTTAAGACGCAGCTGAAGTAACTCACAAAATCGAGATCAAATTCCCTACAACTTTTTCCAAGTTTGAATAGGAAGTATCTCTGAAACTGACCCATATTCTAGAAGTCGTAAAAAATTTGAGGACATTAATTTCGAAAGAAATTACAAACATCAAACTTCTGTTTATTTGAAATTTAATTTGAAATGGCATGTCCCCAGAATTTGCAGACCTCGTGAGAAAACAATTTGAAATTAAACAGAAGTTTGATGTTTGTGGTCTTTTTTGTGATACCACATTGTGTTACCATGAGCGATAACTCGAACTCAGTGTGGTAAAATCAACGGCTGTATTAGAAGTGAGTAGTTATTTATAATAAATTATAAACAGTTGATTAATTTCCCACTCTTTATCCTACTTCAGTATTTTATTATTAGCGAATGGACGTTGTTCGTCGGTCAACGGCGTAATAACCCGAAATATATACCCAAGACTGAACGTCAATGAATTTTTACCCCCAGTTTCTCCAAGTGAACTACAAGTGAAGTACGAGTGAACTACAAGTGAACTACGAGTGAACTACAAGTGAACTATGAGTGAACTACAAGTGAAATACGAGTGAAGTACGAGTGAACTACAAGACTTGGTGAACACTTAGTGAACTACTCGTAGGTACTCGTATTTTGAAGCCCAACAAAACATAAAAAATAGATTTTAAGAAAACCAAGAAATCAAACATAAATCTGGAATTTTTCTTGTGCCTACGCCGGATATAATTTACCCCTCAAAAACCTCTCCCAGTACAAATCCTCGCAAATTTCTACAGCAGCCGGAAAAAGCTATGATATCCAATTTCCCTGCCCGCCCATTTCCTTCTAAATGAGAAGATGTACTAACCATTTTACAAGGGCCCGTTTCGAAATCTCCCAAGTGCGCTATCGAGAGACGTTTTTATTGAGATAAAAAGTTCAAATTTGCACACAAAATCCGTCCTGGCAATCGAAAGGCTAAGTTCGTAGATGGGCAGAATTGGGCTACTGTACTGGGGCCTTTGGAGAGGTTTTTTTATGGGGGGGGGGGGGAAATTACCCACATAATTTCCCAAAAAGAAACCTTCTTACAAGTCACCCTTCATTTTAAAGGTATTTTTATCCTGAACACGATGGGGAAATCAGAATATCCGCCTCCTTTCTCTGGAGCACTTTGAAAATGAGGAAACGTGGTTGATACTTGAGATGTTCTTCACGAGCTCTTCGAAAATTCGCTCTTATAGCCATGCTGCATGACAGTGGATTTTGAATCATTTTAGCGAATTTTTGAAGAAAATGAAGCTATTGATTTCGATCCAAAATGTTTCTTCTTTCCTTAGTCACGCGAACTATGTCAGGACAAGAAATTCGACTTCACAAAACCACGCGTTCTTCGAATCAGCTGTTCCTCAGTATGAAAATTGGCCCAACTTGCTACCGTATGGTTCACGCCCGTGTTGACGACTTTTTATGGGTCCACCTTTGAGCCCTCATCGTGAACGCACGGCGGGTCGTAGACGCTCAGGATTGTCTTGAAACCATCTCTGAATTAAACTCTATTTAAATGTCCACAAACAACTATACCATTCAATCTGAAATTTTAAAATATCACGTTTTGAACATGTGAAAATTCATTTTCAACCTCTTTCTATTGATATAGGGTCTATTCAACCCCTTTCTATGGACTTGAGAAGTTCAAAAAATCATTCTGGGGCTAGTCCGAACCCGCCATCCGAAGAGTAGTTTGCGTAACAACTCAGCAAAGGTAATGATTGAATGGTGATAAATGTAACGAATTGACAAACTGATACATACGAGTACGTACAGTTCTAATCTCTACTTCCCTACTTCCTAGTGGGTCAAAGCATCTTCAATTTTTCCGCCTTTCGGGTGTCGAGATTGTCTAATGACCAGTTTCCATCCTGGAAAGTGACGTCGCTCAAACTCCTTCGAATTAAATGGTAGGATATGACAGTAGACAGGTATCTAGGGACGCAGGAGCGTCCCGCCCGCCAAGAAAACCGAAGCCCTGAAAACCGAAGCGACTGAGACACTGATTACGCGACGGAACAAGTTGGGGTTTTCACCAACCCGTAGCTCGGTCCCCTGAGTGTCTCGAGAGTTGATTTTTTGTACACAAACTCTCCAGGGGCACGTGAGGACGTAAACCAAATTTCAGCTCTCGGGAACATCAGGTGTCGGGGGTATAACAGTTTTAAAACCACTATTTTTCACGTTTTTCGTGTTCTTCTTCTTCTTCTTCCTCTTGTTGTTCATTGACGGGGCTACAGCCCAGCAGACAAATCGGATCGAGCTGAAATTTTGCACACACGTTTGTTATGCTCCAAGGGAGTGCCTTTTGACAATTTTTTCTCCCTCCAATTAGGGGGGAAATAGTAATTTTTAGGAATTTCAAATGGTCATAACTCCTTCAAAATTGAGGTTTTTCAGATTTTCTTTTTTAGTTGTATTCAGCTTTTAAAACTGTTTAATTTGAGATCAAAATGAGCTTCGTAAGGGGTAAAATAAAGGGGTTATGGTAATTTTTGTATTTTCAACAATAACTGCCGCCAAAATTGATGGAAATTGGTGCTGTTGGTCTGAAAATGTTCGCTAGGTTGTCTAGTATATGCTCAATAATTTTGAACTATATCTCAATCGATTCGACTAATCTACAGCCAAAAATACGTGAATAAATTCCACATCTACTGATTTGGCTAATTTCCGAAAACATCAAAGTTGAACGGTGGTCAGAAAAATTGTCGTAGAGTGGCGCCTATTTAACGATCGATAGGAAATTTTATGGGCTTTCGAATGAGGGTAGCGCACTTTGTCACTTTTCCCAACGGTTCTCAAGTTATTCGCGATTTTCGGTATAAAAACGTGCGTTTTACCTTTTGCAATGTCAGAAAATGTCAGAAAATTGACATTACAGTTGGGCTTAGGTACCTACGAGTATTTACATATTTTTTTGACATTTTCATCTCTTTGCTTTGGCACATAAACTGAAACGGGAAAAATTTGTTCCCTTGATTCACCCTTTCCCTCAGATCACGTCAGAACACAAGCGACCGGAGGGCCATTACGTCAGAGCCTATGACGAACGAGCGTATGACGTAAGACGGCTGACAGGAGGCCAACTAGTACGTCAGAGCCTATGACGCACGAGTGTATGACGTAAGACGGCTGGCAGGAGGCCAACAAGTACGTCAGAGCCTATGACGCACGAGCGTATGACGTAAGACGGCTGGCAGGAGGCCAGCAAGTACGTCAGAGCCTATGACGCATGAGCGTATGACGTAAGACGGCTGGCAGGAGGCCAACAAGTACGTCAGAGCCTATGACGCACGAGCGTATGACGTAAGACGGCTGGCAGGAGGCCAACTCTTGCGTCAGAGCCTATGACGCACGAGCGTATGACGTAAGTTGGCTGGCAGGAGACTAACTAGTGCGTCATAGCCTATGACGCACGAGCGTATGACGTAAGACGGCTGGCAGGTGGCCAACAAGGACGTCAGAGCCTATGACGCACGAGCGTATGACGTAAGACGGCTGGCAGGGGACCAACTAGTGCGTCAGAGCCTATGACGCACGAGCGTATGACGTAAGTTGGCTGACAGGAGGCTAACTAGTGCGTCAGAGCCTATGACGCACGAGCGTATGACGTAAGATGGCTGGCAGGAGGCCAACTAGTGCGTCAGAGCCTATGACGCACGAGCGTATGACGTAATTTGGCTGGCAGGAGGCCAACTAGTGCGTCATACGACGAGACCTTTTATGTCTCTGCGCCCCCTCCCACACCCACACCGCGTACCTCGTACTTCATTTTGGTTTATTATCTTCGATAATGAACCATTGGAATCGCCCAAAGAAAAAAAAATTTTAATCCCCCCTCAAAATTTGTTGGTTTACGTTTCAAGATACGTAGATTCAGAAAATCGAATAAAAAAAAATCCGTCCGTCCGCCGTACGCCGTCCGCGGCACTATGCCCAGTTAGCGTTGAGTTAAAATTACGAAATTTTTTTTTATGGGTTTCGACCAACCCCACAATGGTCCTCGAAACTTTTCATAACCCTAGGTCAAGGGGAAGGGGTTCAAAACGAATTTTGGTACGACATGGTATGAGTATGGTATGGTATATTATTGTATGTATGATTTAGTATAGTACAGTACGGTATGATAGGAAAGAAATGGTATGAGTACGGTGAGAATATGGTATGGTGCCGATTTGCAACACAGTCTGGTATAGACAGAAGGGTGATCTGCACAAGGAAGATAATAAACCGTTGTGTCAAGAATTTGCAGAGTTTTTCCATATGGAATACTCTCTCCTCTCTCCTGTGCCTCTAGCAACTCCCGTATTAATTTTCCAACGAATGTATTACCACCCTACAGACAATATTACACGTAATCGATTCAAACTACTACTCGCTGTAAGTCCCCATTGAAATGACCACTAACACCTTCTAATTTTTCGTATATAAATTCAACATTAGTGCCAATAAATATAACCCTATGCATACAATTTTCGAGTATAGGAATTTTCGAAAGGTAGGTAGTCTGACTTGAATTGTTTTGTTTCAAGTAAACCCTGAAACAGTTAATTTCTTTAGTGATTCAAGAGGAAACAACCCAACGAATGGGTCTAGCCCTTTGAACCCGGCTGAAAATTGATACCTAATGCAGTATCTAACCGGGAGTCAAGATTATTAATTAAAAAAAACTACTTCATAGGTTCTGTATGAACTTGTCAAAAGCAAAAGTACTCACCATAGTAAAGGGTAAACATCGATAACCTCTTTTCTCGTCTAATCGCCTTGGACACTATGGTCCCTACGTTCTAGCTCAGTCAAGTGAAGCGGGACATATCAAGGGTCTCACGGCAACTTCCCACATCGTCATTTCGGCAACTTTTCAGCAGAGCCAAAAAACCAACTGCCAATGACTATGTTTACTGAGTAATTCAGTAAAATAAATCGTGAGATTCAGTGTTACCTAACTTAGGTACCTACCTAACTTATACTTAGTTACGTCGATCCGCTGGGAGAAGACGCTTCGAATGGTAGGCATAACTCATTTTGGTCAAAAATGACGATGTGGGAAGTTGCCGTGAGACCCTCGATATACTGTCCCAGCCATTCTGGTAGAGCATAGTGTTGTGGGACACATATGTCCCGGTGCAATGTAGAGTTCGAATACGTGTTTTTGCGTATGTATTGATATGGCAGCTGACTAATGATGAATAAATAATAGAACGCCAATTTTGGGTATGGCATCTGATTGACATGCTAGGGGCTCACAGAGTCTTAGGAGAGTAGGTAGTACAAAAAACCAAAGTATTAGGTCGTTTTTTCTAGGATGCGTGCGATGTGTCTCATCCGTTCTAGCAGGGTCAATACGCCTCGGGACTTATGGGCCAGGTTCAAAGGCCTAGACTGGGAATGGGTCATTCCTACTGGAACCGTTCCGCGGAACCTGTTCCACCCCCGAAACGGAACAGTGACAACTTGTGCAAATAATCCGTTCCGGCCGGAGCCCTTGTGTTGGCTCACACACAAATTCTTTTCTGGGATTTCAATTGTAAGGAATTTTTCAGTCACCCAAACTGAAAGAACTTACCGACCACTGAAAAACGTGACAAAGACGAAACCGCCATGCACATACAGCATGTGCACAAAACCGCCATGCACCATCGTGTTCAGCGTTATTTCTTCGAAAATTCGTTCTTATAGCCTTGCTGCATGACTGGGGATTTTACTAAACAAGTGTTTTTGAGAACAATAACTGCATTTTTTCTTTCGGAAGAAAATAACTCCAGGGAAATGATCAAATTAAATTTGATCCATTTCACTCCCAAAGGCTGAAGGAATAAATGTTGATGATTGGTTGGTACTTGATTTAGAGGTTCGTTTGACAGAGACTATATACCTACAAGATATTATTTTCGACAACGGAGTGGTATAATAATAACATTATCATGATATTACCATGATATTATCAGGGTTGTGTGCCCAGCGTAGAACAATAAAATTTATTTAATAAACTGAGGTGTTACTCGGCAAAAAAAGGAGACAAAATTTGTTATAAAACCAGTAAAATGGTGACATTTCACATAAAACCAGTTATTTCCTCGAAAATTCCCTCTAATAGCCATGCTGCATGACTGTGGATTTTTCTTCTTTTTTTTCTTTCAACAGTGAACTATATTGAGTTACCTAGTTAACTGAAGGGTAGATCAGTTAGATATGTAGCGTAAACATATTGCTCATTAATTCAGGTTGCATGTCTGGAACTCTATCGTTTTTCATGTACCTACTCAGCTGTGTTCGTCAACAATGATGCATCGACAACTCGACGGTCGGGTTCTTGCTCAATTCCGCATTTAGCCTTTCAAAACACTGGTCTTACACGAGGAAGCCATTGTGGTTATCAAGCTATCACGTAATGGTTTCATCACCGCCCCTTATGATTCCCATTCCTCAGAGTTTGAAACCTTTTTGTAGCAGTATGAGACCAAAGCTTTTTGTTAATATCTCTCGTGTTTGCAGCTATTCCCAACGTCTCTCAATTTGCCTCACTTAACAGAATCACATACCAAATGGTTTCATCGTTATATTCCCGCTAGATGGTTCCTTTGAACGTTGGATGGCTGAATCGGTTCAGTGCCACTTAATTCCGCTATCACAAATTTCGCTCGATTCAACGCGCACAAACGCGCTAAGTTTTTTTCGTGTGTATCTCAGTTAGCCATTGAGTTGCCTGTCTTGGTGCAATTTAAGTCGGCTACTTACAGATTTTAATACTGAGATTTCGGAACTTCAAATTTGCCATTATGAGATGAAATTGACATAATTTGAACTGAATTTTTGGTGAAAAAAAGACACGTGACGTGAAGTAGTTATTTTTTCGCCGATTATCGATATTCTATGGCTGCGATTATCGATATTCCATGGCTGATAGATTTTTGATATTCAATCAACGATGTATCGGTAAAAAATATAGATTTCCAACATAACTAGCAAAGTTGAATTACAACGTCTGCCGCCGGTTCGTTAAGTATTCGTATTCATAATCTATTTGTATTCGCCTTGGATTCTGGGTAAACTACAGTATCCGTTATCCGTGCTTTTTCACCCATTTAAATTGAGCACACAATTGTAGATTGTGTCTTAATGAGATCTTCTGGTTTGATTTGAGGAATTAATCAATCATTTTTATGTAAAATTGTTATTAGGAGATTGTTACACCAGTAGTTTTTCACCCAACATAATTATTCAAGAACGACCTTGTTTCGTGTGACCTTGTTCATAAATTCCTTGATGCACCAACGTTGGTAGTCAACTAAGTCAACTTTTCTTATGATGGGTACATATTATTTGGCACATCGGCAAAATGTAGATGTAAAGCAGGTTCATAGTTAAATGTCGCCTGGAACCAGCATCATAATAACGCATCGACATGCATGATTATAAAAAGTCGTCTATTGGTTTCAAGAGCTAAAATGAATTTTTATTGCAGGTCTACTATTGCTCTCTACCCACAAATGATCGCAAGGCTTCCTCTACTTGGTGAGTGTCCCTCACTTATCACCCTCACCACTAACCATTGATATATTTGTCAATGACATTACACGGGTTACTATACGGGGTAATTAGTACCTTTTTGCTGACGATGCCGCATTTGCGTTCGACCACACTTCATGACAGGAAGCGTTCGCTCGAGCAAATGAAGATATGAACGAAATATGCCAGTGGCTCAACTCACATTTCCTCACCATAAACGTAGACAAATCGAAGTACATCCTATTCACCCGAGCTAGGGATAGGGTTTCACTCACGGCCCTTCAGCCTGAAACTGCACTTTCGTAACGTGGACCACTCGATGTGTACTTGCAAGGGAATCAAGCGAGTGAAGAGCGGCTAATACTTTGGAGGGCTCAGATAGGGTCGTTGGTTGTTGAAATTAAGAGGTTTTAACACAAATGTTACAACATACGAAATTATTTTTCCAAAAAATCACTGCTTTCACTGCATAAAGCTCTCGTACAATCGGTGCTCAGTTTTATTATCCTTTAGAGGGGTACTCAATCAGTACTGTGCTAGGCCCTCTTGCTGTCATTCAAAAAGCCATCCTAAAATTCCTCCACAAAAACTCAGAAGGTTCTCAACTGCTGTGCTGTTCGCAGAAGCCAAAGTTTCCTCGATCAAGCAGATTTAAATTAAACATGTAAACATGCCTTATATATATTAATACAAGCTTTGTTCTCTATCGATTGTTCTCTCTGTTGACTATATTTTGATCTGACAAACAGACTTGTTAATTATATTGCAGGCTCCCCCCCCCCCCCATGGCACAGATTCCATTACCCAGCAATGAGTAACTTTGTATATGTTAATCATGACGGAAATAACTTTCATTCATTCAACTGGGTTATCAAAATTCCCCAGGAGTTGGATTGCAATAAAACTTGATATAACACAGACTTCATAATAGAATTTTGTGAATTGAGTGCGTCTCCATGAAATTCAATACCATTAGGCACGACCTCCTATCAATCTATAATTTTTTTTTTTTTTTTTTTTTTTTCAATTAGGTCTGACGTTTACAACAAAGAATAATAAAATAAAGACGAAAATAAAATTAAAATCCTCTTAATGTTGAGCCAACAACATTTCAAGACCTGAGTCCAACGGTGAAATTAAAACATCTGTATAATAGATCCATCGTGAGTGCAGTTAGAAGACAATTTTTCAAATATTCCTCACTAAGCATACTCGAGCCAAAATATCTAATTTTTCTCTTCTTTTAGCTGAGGACATTTTCCAAATACATGGTGCATCGTCTCTAACTCTTTAAGGTTGCACAAAAAGCAAATCGAATGGGGAGCAATAGAGGGCGGATTTGTATACAAATGCCTATTTTCTCCCTCGCCGAATTACGAAGAAATACCCAGTTTCGCGTCTTTCTGTTTACAAAAACACTCATTTTATTTTGCATAAAATTTCATATTTTGAAGGTTAGCTTACCTTCATATTTTGAAGGTTAGCTTAGATTAAATATTCGATATTAGCATATCCACAAAATCAATGCATTCAACATGGCCAGCCACTGGTTTTGAGAAAAATATGCAGTATGGCTTCAAGAGCATACATTTCAAACCAAACCGATAAGCTCAATTTTCCTCCAGAATTTTTTTCTTAAGAGAATGAAGGAGCGGTGTAGTTAGCGACCTAACTCACAAGTTACCTACCTCCCTCTGTAGATGCGGGAAAGGGACGGCTATGTCCTTCATAGGAAGAGGAGGCACGCAGCCGTTGAAAACCTGAAGATGGTTACTGTGACTAACTATTTCTTAACCCGATGGGATGAAGATGGAGGCTGAAAAGTGAAATGAACCACAGTCGATGGTCGTAATTATTTACCCACTTACAGTTAAAATGCATATTGTTAGGTATTTATTTTTCAAGAAGGGTTTCAATTCATTTTGTTCACATAGTTTAATTTTGTTTCAATTTATTTTATCAAAAGCTCAGTCATTTATTGGTTGTGTCAACATTATTCGTGTTGAAAATGTATGTGTTTTAATCAAACTTAATAGTTCCTACTTGAGTTTTTCTCTGTTATTCCATGAAACATTTTTTAAATGAAGCAATGTTTAGTGTAAAAAAAAGAAGAAATCAACGACTTAGAGTGAGTACATTCCAATTTTTAAATGGATATATTTTATTTTTTCAGTGGTTCTGGTTTGCATTTTTCATTTTTCACAAATGAAACTTGGGCAAAAAAAGATACTAATTCTGATTTTGTTAGATTTTGTTGTTTGATATTTAAGCACATATATTGGATGCGTTTACCGCACATTTTTTTACATAAAACGGGGTTTTTTAAGAGCATAAGAATCCGCCCTCTAGTGATCAATAACCCATACATTTTTTTGTAAAAATCCCCAACCTTTTTCATTCCCTAGCCTCAATTGATAGATAAGTCTATGGTCATAGTCGTTGGTACATCCCAGTTGAGGTAACCTTGGAAGACGGAGTACCCATGTGGCCAAGTACGATTGATTATAGGTCGAGCACTATAAACAGCAGCCCTTCGTAGTCTTCGTACGCTACTGAAGTGTAACTGTTCAAAATTTGCTGCTTTGTGCTTCTAACCTCATTAGCGTCTTCCCAATTTGACCAAAATCTTAAGGAGTTGTGACGCCCAGTTGAATCTTTCATTTCCTAATCCACGTCGCAACGTTTTCAGAAGCTTGTTATAGCAAACACGGGAGTGTCGACGGCACCATCTCCTATCTATTTAATACGCACGGTTCCTGTGAAGCGTCTTCAATAGTGAACTCCCCACGCAAATTTGATACCATCCGGTGGTGATTAGTTCACAGGAAGAGAAGTCAACGTGGTAGCAATCAGACCGTTTAGATTGATTGGAGTATTTTTCTCTAAAGAGCCGTATTTTCGTTACAGATCCCACTCCTCCCTTAGTATACTGAAAGGATACATTTTTAATTAGCTTATCCCATTTGGAGCTAGCAATGCGAAAACGGATTCCTTTAAAACTTCACTCCAAAATGGGGAAATTCACTGGGAAATTTTCATGAATGATGAAGCCAAGCCCGGCTGATAGAACCTTTTTTTTCTCGTAAATGTGGAATACGAGTTCAGTTGCCTGGTAATTAAGGAAGTTGAACAGAATGCATTAAAAAGAGAGTTTGAAATTAAACGGACTCCCTACGCCGAAAACAAAGCGTACGGTAGAAAGAATAAAACGGAATGTTTTTCTCCGGCCCGAAAGTAGAGTGGGGGGGGGAGAGAAGGGATGTTTGAAATTAATTGTATTTCATTATCATTAGAGGGAGTTGGCCCTCTTAGCTGTTCCTGGGGTGCTGTCTCACTGGCCACGGTCACATCTTCAATCTACGAGCAGACACGCCCTATAGGTCATCATTCTAACTAAAAGAACCCCTCAGACATCTCGGAGGAGGATCGCTGAAAGGCACGGCGCTAATTAGCGCAATAATTGGAAATCTGGATGATGCCTTTTTTTTCTATGTTCCGGCGAATTGGGTTTGAACGCCGCAAGCCTTATTCCAGCATTAACCTCACGCCGGCGTCTATCGGACAACGAATTGAATTGAAATTGACACGGGCAGCTGTTCAAAGTGGTGTTTGACGCGTGAACAAAATAAGCGTCGGAAATTGAGCGAGATCTGCGGTATCGTGGTTCAATAGGATAAACTCGTTCTGTTTCTCATTTAGACTTGTGATACGAGTAGTTATATCTCTGTAAAAAGATGGCTAAGTGTGATATGTCACTTCTTTTCGAAATAGGTATTTTCACTCCCTCCAGTTTATTATAGCATCTTATACGTGCTTCGATAATATTGAACTGTTCGATACAGATTTGGCGATAAGTAAGTACATTTAAGAAAAGATTAAAGAAAAAGTTATTAAAAACGTATGAAGATTAACTTGGGCAATATTGATTGTGGAGGCCTAGGAATGTGTGGACTGTATAATTGAAAAGAATGGATGGATCAAAGAAAGAACTTATATTACGTATTACAAAAATAAGAACTTGACAGCACAGTTGACTTATAAGTGATTTAACAATGCAAATGGATTCAACTAGGACGACAGACTGATAAGAAGTGACTCGGATGTACTGCGCAGGTAGGAATAGGAATGTGATTCCAACTGTTGACTGTAGAATGCAGGTGGCGACAGGGAATAACAGCTAAATGACTAGGGGGAAGTATTTGAACATGATAGTAATGATATCAAGGCAAATGATGGCGTGACGAGCTACTAATGTACGGCCTCCCCCATTGATGAAGAGTGATTTTTCTGTTGTAAATTGGAGTAAACTTTAATATGTGTAGTATTGAGATTGAGTGGACACTGATGAACTTTAAGTGAGATGAACTCGGAGCGCAAAATTATGAAGTCTGATTTTTTTTTCTTTGTATGTATATAATCAAGTTTCCTGCCAGAGTGGTAGAGAGGGCCTTATGGCCCTAATTTCTCTACAGGTTAATAAATAAACAGTCAAACATTGGTAATTCAGTGTTGAATTAGGTCGAGATTTAGTAGGAAAACTGAAGAGACCATCACTAGGAGGTGACCTCGAAACCTCTAATGAACCCACAATGTTTTACCTCATACTCGAATATTTACCTATTTTGAATGATGAATGATGAAGAAGGGAAATATATAAATCTCAGTACGAATGTAGGAATTAGTTTTCTTGAGGTTCGGTCTGGTGAATAAAAAACGATTTCTTAGGCCGACGTTTCGTTGTATTTGTACAACATCTTCAGGGCTATTTAACAAAACAAGAAGAATCCACTGTGAATGATGATAAGTAAACTAAACTAAATGATCAATAATGAAAACAATAAACAGCTGATGAACAATAAACTAAATTGAGTGAAATGGTTGCTGTCACAATATAAAAGTTAACATACCTTAGCACATGGCCAATAGAACTTAAGGTATGTTAACTTTTATATTGTGACAGCAACCATTTCACTCAATTTAGTTTATTGTTCATCAGCTGTTTATTGTTTTCATTATTGATCATTTAGTTTAGTTTACTTATCATCATTCACAGTGGATTCTTCTTGTTTTGTTAAATAGCCCTGAAGATGTACAAATACAACGAAACGTCGGCCTAAGAAATCGTTTTTTATTCACCAGACCGAACCTCAAGAAAACTAATTCCTACATTCGTTATAAACAACGGTCAAGATACTCCTAACCTCCTGTTAAATCTCAGTACATTGAAAATTCGAGTGAGTTTTATGGAGTTGAGTGAATTCAAATTTTCATCACCTTTTTTTTTTCATTTCTCGAAATAAAGATTAGATGAAAATAGTTGAGAAGGAGAGTGGGCTGACAAAAGAAGAAACGGTTCTATGGTAATGAAAGCTTAATGTAAATTCTGAAGTGTTGTAAACAATATTAATATTCATGTGGAATAACAATGGGAGTGGCATAATAGAGCGTAAAGGCAAAGGGCTTTTGAGGCAATAGCGAGTGATCTTTTCCCTCAATTCATTAGTAATGTTTCTTTTTTTTTTTTGCCAAACCCTAAGCACTGCATACTGTGAGAGCCTGGAGAAATCGCTCTTTCTCTTCGATCGACTTGCAATTCTAAGGGGCTCGTTTACAACACAATTCGCCCCTCGGTTTCCGTTTCACACCGGAATCGACTTTGAAAAAAGTTTGTATTTGAATAAAATTTGACAAATTTCGATAGTCCTGGAGCACTTTGAAGATGAACAAACGTGGCTGTTACTTGAGATGTTCTTCACGGTTCGTCTGTTCTACCTATTCTGATAACGGAATGAGATGTCGCAATTCTGACTTCACCTTTGTGTTCAGCGTTGATAAATCTATAAACTGAGGTGTTACTCAGCAAAATACAGAGACAAGTTATTTATTGGAAAACTCGCTCTGGTAGCCATGCAGGACTGTGGATTTTTTTGAGTTTGTGTTCCTTATTTTACAAATTCGGACTTTAATTGACATGGGATGGAAGGTAAATTCATCAAAATTTGATGAATAAAAGGTAAAGGTATTTAATAAAAGGTAAATGCAATATATGAGTATCTAGTATCATTTTACTTTTTAAATTCTCGTAGTAATATCACTATTACATTTTGGGCCCTCAATAATCGTAAGTCATTCAGATCATACGTGCAATGTACTATCCAAGTAGTCTGTGTTATTGCTTTCTAAAAAATACCAAGTTAGGGGAGTCCCAACAATCATTCTCTGTGAAATCGCATTTTAATATGCGATCGTGAATGTATAATAAAATTGATTTCCTGGAAAATTGATCGCTTTCTACTAAGGTAACTCATCTATCATGCATCGTATAGGTGTAGTATTTGTTTGAACATCCCACCAATACATTTAACCAATTTTATTTACCCATTCCGTAGTCGTTAATAAAACTCGTTCCGGCATTTTAATCAATTCGTCATAAAGCAAATAACAAACCACTTCCACTTCCAATCAAGCAACATTAACTAAAGAGGGATATTTCGAAATATTAGCTGAATAATGCCGGACGCCTATTACTCTGAAATGCCCACTCAACCGAAAATAGAGGCCGATAACTGCGGAATACGACAGCAAAATTTAATACGTACTAGTTATGCAGACGGCCAACTAACGTGTGTTATAAAGTTAATAAATCTCTTCACCATTTCTATATGCATAAAGGACGAGAGCAAACATGTATTTGTTTCTATTAGTGCCAGCAATGGTGCCATTACACGCCAGAACCAACTCCACGTACGTTATACATTTCGAAAATTGATTCAATTGATTCAATTTCAAGCGCAAGAATAAAAACACGCCATAGTGATGAGCTTTTCAGATGTTCCGGCTGTTCCGGCCAACCTAACAACCTAAAATTATTTATTTATATAAATTATGAATGAAGAACCATACAAATGATGAATATCTTACTTTGGAAATCGACGTAACTATAGACAATTTGGGATGAAGACTGAGACCAGCGGGAGTCAAACACGTGGTTGTGTGATATCTTTTGTAATGTATACTTAGGTAATTCGAATTAGGTACTTCATGAGTCGTATCAATACAAAATAGATAATAAAGAAACGACAAATAATTTATTCATAATTTATATCAATAAATTACACAAACTGGAGCGCTTTGAAGATTAAGAAACGTGGTGGTTACTTGAGATGTTCATCATGGTTCGTCTGCTCTAATCTGAAAACGGGATGATGCGTCGCAATCCTGACTTCACCATCGTGCTCAGCGTTGAAAAATCTATAAGCTGAGGTGTATTCTACGTGCAACCGATTTTGAGAGCGTTACAATTGGAAAAAAGAAAACTCTGCAAATTCTTGACACAACGGTTCATTATCTTCTTTGTACAGATCACCCTTCTGTCTAGATCACTAGGTCTAAATGTCTAGATCCTAAATGTCAGATTAATTATTATTGTCAATTATCACTAATTATTAACAATTTTATCAAGTACCTACTGAAAATTATTATAATTTATTGTTAGGTATTGATAATTCGTATTTATAATTACTAATTATTATTATTAATTGTGATTAATTAATACGATATAATTCTGGGGTTTTTAATACTACGTCGGTAATAATTTTGCTATAAATGAAGTACCTACCAACAAACATTCGAAATTACCTTCATTTCCGTAGCACGAAACGCACCTCAGAACAACAAACTCGACATCACTTAAGCCATATGATGTTCCAAAGAGCTTGTTAGTATGAAAATGGACCTGTATTTCAACAGTTTGATTCACGATCGGGTTGTGAGGCACAATCTTTGAGCCGTCATTGTGAACGAACGGCTGGTCGTACAAAGCTGCGGATGGTCTTAAAAAATTCTACGGAACAAACTCTATCTAAATATGAAATAAAAAACATACCGTTTGATGAGAATTTTTCGAGATATGGAATTTTCAAAATTTCAAAATTCGTTTTGAACCCCTTCCCCTTGACCTAGGGTTATGAAAAGTTTCGTGGATCATTGTGGGGCTGGTCCGAACCCAGAAACCAAATTTCGTAATTTTAACTCAACGCTAACTGGGCAAAGTGCCTCGGACGGCGGACGGCGGACGGCGGACGGCGTACGGCGGACGGACGGATTTTTTTTTATTCGATTTTCTGAATCTACGTATCTTGAAACGTAAACCAACAAATTTTGAGGGGGGGTTAAAATTTTTTTTTCTTTGGGCGATTCCAATGGTTCATTATCGAAGATAATAAACCAAAAACCACGTTTCAAGATTCAGAAAATCGAATTAAAAAAATCCGTCCGTCACCCGTACGGACGTCGTGCTGTCCGTTGTGCTAAAATTACGAAATTTGGTTTACGGGTCCAACCCCACAATGATCCTCGAAGCTTTTCATAACCCTAGGCCAAGGGGCAAGGGTTCAAAACAAATTTTGAAATTTTGAAAAATTCATACCTATCTCGAAAAATTCTAATTGAACTGTATAGTTTTTAGTTCACATTTAGATAGTTTATTTTTTAGAATACTATAAGACCACCCAGTTTCATACGACCAGCTGTTCGTTCATAATGCGGGATCAAAGTTGGAGTTGAATAATAATAATTAATAAAAATTATTGATAGCTAACGATCATTAATAATAATTGACACTAATTGACAATAATTATTAAAAATGTATGAATGTATGAATCATTATAATAATTAATCTATCATTTAGTGATCTAGACAGAAGGGTGATCTGTACAAAGAAAATAATAAGCCGTAGTGTCAAGAATTTGCATAGTTTTTTCTTGTTTAATTCTAATGGTTCAACATTGGAAATAATAAGCCAAAAACCTCCGTTCCTCCGAGTTGGCATAATATCATTATTTTCTCTTCAAGGAGTCACTGAAGCACAAATGGGTTATGACAAGAGGGAATTTGGGGACGAAATCGTGCTTCTCCGATCTTCTCTAATTGACTTCGATTGGGCCTCTGCCATTCAACCAGGTCGCTATCAGTAACATGCCGTAATAGTATTGCAGAATGGTTTTTGTATTGATGTTTAGTCCGATTATGTTGAGTAGTGCTGTGCAGGATCTATTTCTGTTTAGAACCCTGCTATTTCGGTTTACCTCCGAGGAGCGGAGTACTTACTGTGTTTATAGTAGTTTGGATAATAGGGAATGATTGGAAGGTTAAGGTAAGTAATCTGTAGTGTGTCAACGATCTCATAGACGACACGGGCGAACCTATTCAAAATATGAGAGTGTTGAAAACCTACAGAATCTTTGTATTGAGTGTAGTATGGTTATTTCTACTGCTAAGGCGCAAGACTAACAAGTAAGTAGCAGAGGGAACATCCCCACTGATATACTGTTTTATTAGGAATATTTCTATATTAGTCTGTGAACGAAGCCGGATTCCAGTCAGAACACAAGTGTTGAAATTTAGGAAAGGAGTGCTGAAGATAGCCAGAACTCAAGACGCTATACTAGGCAGTCATTGAGTTTGGATAATTCGGAGGAGAGGAAAAAGTGGTAGGTACCTAAATAGCACATTTCCTACGATTTTATCAAAGGGTTAACACAATTAGAATAGTCACATGTACGTCTCACTGGTTTGGAACTTCCAACTGCATGCCTAGTTGTCTGGCCTGGGCCCTTAAATAACCAACCCCCACCGGTCCCTCGTCCAACTACGGTGAAAGGGTTGTCCGCTAATCCGTGGCATGTCGTTGTTTTGGGGTTTTCCCAAATACCCTTTATTTATTCTGGTCTTATATACATCACAATTGGTTTACAGCTGGTAATGATTAATGATGATGTTAGCTCAATGATTAATATTCTAAACTTGAATTGCTGTTTCACTACAAGTGCCTAATCTTATTTTCTACACCTGGCGTATCAGAAAGTTTTTGTATTATTTCATTCAGATGCCCTGATGATAAAGGCGTAAACCTGAAACATCGGAAATACGTATTTTCTCTATTGAACGCCTCTAAACAATTGAAGATGAGAAACCTTTCTGTCCTAAACAGTACATATTTATACACGTGGAAATACAGAAACGTTTATGAAAACAATGTTATTTCCAGGAGTGGATTCTAATCGAAAATTCCCACAAGTGAAGTCATATTTGGATGTAACATTATAGAAACCATTGCACTTACGCAAAATTCGCTCCAATTTGTCGTATTAGGAACTTTTTGTCCCGTAAATGTAATTTACGCTGGATTCCATGCATACCAGACATATCAGGTTTTTCCATGATCCACTCACCGTGGGCGGTTTACGCTAAATGTTTTGGTCGGCCCACACATCATTCTGTGAAGTGATTTTCGAAACGTCGGAAATATTTGTTGCCTACGTATCGCAAGTTATACCATTTTAACTGAGTTATTCAGGAGATTTGCTATCTCAATATCCAAACGAGAATAACCGTTTCACAACAACATTTTTTTAATGAAGAATCAAGAAACCTCAGCAACAAACCACAGTGGCGAAGCGAGGGGCAGCAGCCCCCCCCCCCCCCTCGAAAGACATATTACAAAATAAATGAAATTAATAAAATTAAGCATGGAGCACGGAAAAGAAAGGTGTGATTTTTCTTCGTAAAACGCGAAGAACTTTTGATTATGAAAAGTGTTCAAATTAGTTGAAACCCCTCTATCTAGTACTGGGGGCGTTTGCACATCGATGTCGAAAAAACATAGATGTTTAGATATATCGATGTTTTTTAGAAAAATATAACACCTTAAAGTAATTACGTTCTTTCAACTGATTCAAATTTTAATGCAATTAATACGCAATTATTCTGAACTCAGACAAATAAGACAAAGTGAAATTGATACTCAGTGAATGAAATTAATACGCAATTATTCTAGAAACAATACAAAGTAGACAAACATGAATTTCAAAAAAATTTTAAGTCCAAAATCAGTCATCAGCCTCTTGGAGGAAAAGTAATTGGACCCGCAAGTTGGTTGTGTTACCAACCTTTCAAAAAACATCGAAGAGTAAATATCGATGTTTCCCCATCCCTATTTAGTACCCTGTTTTTCACCCCCCCCCCCCCCCCCTTCAACGTTATTGGACCCTTTTATAGGATATTTTACGTACCTTAAGGCACAGGTAGTGGAAGCAATAAAAATCCATACCTGCTCCGATCAGATGTCCTGCGATCGTCCCAAGCTGGACAGAGCTAACAACGCAAGGTACCTCGGGGTTACATTAGATGAGGATTTGCGCTGGGAGTCCCAGATAAAACATTTAGTAGCCAAAGTGCGTATGTTTTTATAATTTTTTCACAACTTGAGGAAGTATCTTCATGACCAGAGGCTCTGTCTTGTTTTAGGTATGAGGAGAGGGGTCTATATACCTATATACATTCTTCCCTTCCACTACCCGTAATCCCCCGAGACGAGGCTTGCAATTTAGATAGTGTTAGTTAGCACCTGTTGATAATGTTGTATTCTAAGTGCAATTTTGACCTGTTGAAGAAAAATTGCTTGTGCTTGGATTAGAGTTGCTCTAATGTTCCCAGGCGTGGGGAATGCCTTACCAGGCTGGACAATCCCATGAAGAACGACATAAAGGCCGGCTGAACCAAATGTACTTAGTCCCCGAAGTGCCCAATCCCCTTAAAAGATATTCAAGGCTCCTCAAGCTCCGAACAATCTGTGGCGGAATATCTAGCGATCGAATCGTGCGTCTATTGCAGAGGTACGTAGCCGCCAAGCCAATTTGCTGAAGTCTCGGGACTCTTGAGTAACAAACCCGGTGGCTCGCACCCGACCCAAACCCCACTTCGACTCCAATAACACATGTACATTAAAATACCCCGTAATAAATACGAGCGAATTTTCGAAGCAGTAGGTATTATTTTTAGGCAGAGAAACACCTCAGTTTATACCAAAATTTTGACGCTGAACACGATGGTGAAGTCAGATTTGCGATCTCGTTATCAGATTAGAGCAGATGAATCGTGAAGAACATATCGCACGCCGGCAAGAAGAGTGTTACAACTTAAAAATTACTGGTTTTGAGTTATGAACGCCAATGACGCCATCTAGGCGTGTTCTACAATCCTAGAGGACAGTTACAACAATATTGCAGATTAAATCCGCGTAAAGCGCTGGTCACGGTATGACCCTGGGAGAGTGGGGACTCTGATGAGGCAGGAACAGAGTGACATTTGGAGATGTCACAGTCTTCTAGCTTGGCGGTAAGCGTCAATTCAAACTTATCACTCTTTAGAAACGATGTCATAGTTTTCTCGCCCTAAGATCGAGGAATATTTTAACTTGTCTCTAGTTAGACTGTAATAAATTATTACATTGTAGTATTGCTCATTCAGTTTCAAAATACCCATAATGTAAAAATTGAGGACTGATAAGTTTCAAAGTAAACTTAACCATACTGCTCAGACTTTTTACCACTTTTTTTCTGCCAAAAATACCTAGGTACCAAGCTAATACAATGTGTTAACCCTTTATCCTTCTGATTAACTCTTTTTCCCACCAAATTAACTTCCTTTAATTCCAAATTAACCATTCTCAATTTCAAATAACCCATTTTTAATTACCAATTTAACCTTACTTGAAAATGGGTTTATTTGAAATTAGAAAGTGTTAATTTTAAGGAAGAATACTGTATTCAAGTAGATATTATCAAGTGACAACCACGTTTCATCATCTTCAATGTGCTCCAGTTTGAGAACGGAATAACTTTAGTGGTCGGGACATTAAGTGAAAACAAAGAAAGATTGGTGCTCATTTGGCCTGTTATGGTAACCTTTGTTAACTTGAAATTCTAACAGACCCATTTACAGTTTAAGAACATTGCAAGGGATTTTTAAACTTTTGACGGCTTATGGGAAAACTCGCTCAATAGGTCATATCATTCTGTACATTAGGTTTGCGAGTGGAATTGGATATGGTTCCGAATTGTAATCAGTTATATAGTTAACTCTCCGAATAAATTCCTCAGAAGTGAACAGCCGAGATGAGCTCGCGTAAACGAATGAAAAAGATGAAGATAATAGGAATCCGAGGGAAAGAGCCTTTAGAGGCGAGGGTGGTTGGGCAAATAGGAATTGTTTTGTTTGAGAAAAAATTGGCCTGAATCAACCGCGTCTTGGTGCGAAAAGGAAACTTTTGTTTCGAGTTGATTGCACATTGGATGGGCCGTGATCAGTCAAGCACGAGGCTCCTTTGGCCTTTTACTGTTATTCTAAACCATTCTTCCCCCTCCGGCTCTCGCCCTTCGTCTGCTCGATAGAAATGCTTTGAATTGTTTCCCTCGAAGTAGCCTCATCCTGCCCAATAAATACGATGTGAAACTGTAAAACAAAACAGTGAGATCTGCAGAGTTGTGTTTTTTACTTGAGCTACGAAGTTACTTCATGGATTCTCCACTCCCAATCTCGATGTTAATGCACTAACATTGATATCCCTTTTCAATCACGTGTAATGAACTACCACTGACTCGCAGTTGACGTTAATTTTCGCTAGAAAAACTGTTATCAACCTCAAACCCAGTTTTTCGAATGGAACAGGATGTCCTGAATGCAAAATTACTCCACTTGTGTTTTGTACTTCTAAAAAACTAACCGCACCCACGATTTTTATCCAGTCCACTTTCTTTTCCTCCCTATTCTGGTTTCGCATCCCCAAAATTCATACCAGGTCGCATTCTTCCTAGAGGCTGGAGATATGTACCGTAAAACCCAGACAGTGTTATTGAACACTGTGACGGCGACGAGCTCAAAAGGCAAGGAAAAAAAATTGATTTTAAAGAAGCTACTTCTCAGGGCAGTTACAGGTATGACTATTGAACAGGTCTATTATACCCCCAAAAATCAACTCTGCTCAAAAACTGACCAGCCAAAAAACCTTCGCACCTCGCTGTTGAGTGTGCATATAGAAACCTGATCCTCCTACCCATAACCACCACCACCAATGTTTTCCTGTTCCCTGTCTTCTACCCACAACCCCACTTTCACCCTCGGTCCCCCTCGGTTTGACCCAATATGTTTCCTTTGTTGCACCTGCCGGGGGCTTTTCGCTTCTTTCAATGATGTTTGCCAGGTGAACAAGCCTGAATTGGAGCATAACTTCACTGTAGTTGTACAACCACTGATTACTTGTGACCGCCAGTAATACTTTTATAATAATTATATAGAAAACAATTATTCTTAGACTCCTTACTTTTGCAATGTCAGCCAGCCTGAAATGGCCCATTACTTTACTGTTGTACCACCACTAAGTACTCATCACCACCACTACACTAGACGTGGTAGCTGTTTTGGTTTGATTCCTACTTCGCCCAGTCGGTGGAGCAATTGAAAAGGACGTACCTTGCAAAAGGTGGTTAAAAGATTTTATTGCTTTAATCGGTTTGTGTAGGATCCAATAACATGAATTCAGAGTTTGCACACAAAATTTCGAACGGCATTTTTCAAATCTCAGATTGACGGTATACAAATTTTAGGGCGACGGGTTGGCGATTAGGTTCAATGTTGTAGCAGTACAGCACATTGAAAATCGATTAGTGTCAGTTTTTGCAAAAATTGGAAAGAAATCGCCATTTTTTAATCGATCTTAAAACATTTCCTATACAGCCAATTTCGAATTTTCCTATTTTAATCTACGCAAAATTTTATCAGCTTTAGTTTAGTATATAGTGACTTTTGGCGTAAGAGTGACAGTTTTGGATTTATACGCCAAAAACCGCAAAAAGTCCGAAAATTTCGACGTTTTTTGGCTACCGAAAGTTTTGCCGTTCGAAATTTTGTGTGCAAACTCTGAATTCATGTTATTGGGTCCCACACAGACCGATTAAAACAATAAAATCTTTTACATCACCAAGATAAATAAAAATAAATTTCTATACCGACTGGACTAACTGTCTTATCGTTGGAGTGGTAGGTGCGTCCAGGCTGATTGCGGTTATCCATTATTGTGGGTTGTGTTTTTAATAAAACATCAACAATAAAACATCAACATCAATTGGTACTAGATTAAAACAATACGATAACAATCTTAAAATAGCTTACAAAAACCCAAACAACAACAAAAAACTGTTCACAACAATAAAAAAACCACTAACTAAGGATGAAACATCAGATGTTGTCTACGCCATACCCTGCCAGCCTCCATGTGATAAAATATATATAGGGGAAACAAAACAGATAGTTAAAAAAAGAATACAGGAGCACATTAGAAACGCAAGAGACGTGTACCAGAGTGGACCACAGAACACATACAAAACAGCTATGGCCAAGCACATTGCTGAGACCAGCCACCACCCGCATTTTGATGAATGGTCCATCCTGTCCAAGGACCAAAACACGTTTAAAAGGAAATTTAAAGAAATGTGCCATATTGTCAATAACCATAATAACACTGTAAATTACAAACAAGACGTCAGAGGACTGAGTGTTGTCTACCAGGGCCTCCTCAAACCTTAGACAACCTCTAGTCTCACCATACTCTCCAGCACTTCATTCTTTGCCCACTCACCCTCATTATATCATCATCCACAACACCACATACATAGGCTATGACTACATGGATACTTTAAAAAGATCCATGTAGAACAAATCTTCTCCATCCAGTAATTCTGTTTCGCTGGTTCCCATTCCTTCACATCCGTAAACCACTGTCTTCATCTCATCGTTCTCTCTTACGTATTGTTCATCGTGTATATAAAACTCATCATTCATTGTGAAAATAGTTACCTACAATTATCTTAGTGTAAATACATCATCTTAGTATAAGTTATCTTGTAAGGTAAGCCTAGATCTTGTCACTTAATAGTTACCTACGGCAAATTCTACATGTAGTTTAGTCGATCTGAGTTGATTCTTTATATATATTTTACCGTTCACTAGGTATGATTAGGGTCTACACTGGAGACCGAAACGTCACCCCTCTATTAAAATTATTGGCTGCTACAAGGTGGTTTTATTAAAAACACAACCCACAACTGTCTTATCTCGAGACGTAAAATAAGAATTCGTGTTGTCGGTAAGTAAAGTTCCTAACGAGGCACAGACATAATGAGCCGTAAAGATACTAAAACGTAAAATCGGTTTGTAGGTTTCTAATTATAGATTTCTTGGGAGAAAGGAAAAACATCGGTGTTTATAAACATCAGAAGAAAAACATCGATGTCAGAAAAATCAAATGTTTTCAAACATCGAGTATTCGATACCCAACCCTGGTGAATATACATACTTGGACCTTGGACTTGGTCCACCCCTAATCCAACCTTCAAAAGTTCCGATATGAGCTTGGTGGGGATGAAATACCAAAACCTGATTCTGAGGACGTTTTCTTTAATGGTTGGATCCCATCCCTATTTAGTACCCTGTTTTTCACCCCCCCCCCCCCCCCCTTCAACGTTATTGGACCCTTTTATAGGATATTTTACGTACCTTAAGGCACAGGTAGTGGAAGCAATAAAAATCCATACCTGCTCCGATCAGATGTCCTGCGATCGTCCCAAGCTGGACAGAGCTAACAACGCAAGGTACCTCGGGGTTACATTAGATGAGGATTTGCGCTGGGAGTCCCAGATAAAACATTTAGTAGCCAAAGTGCGTATGTTTTTATAATTTTTTCACAACTTGAGGAAGTATCTTCATGACCAGAGGCTCTGTCTTGTTTTAGGTATGAGGAGAGGGGTCTATATACCTATATACATTCTTCCCTTCCACTACCCGTAATCCCCCGAGACGAGGCTTGCAATTTAGATAGTGTTAGTTAGCACCTGTTGATAATGTTGTATTCTAAGTGCAATTTTGACCTGTTGAAGAAAAATTGCTTGTGCTTGGATTAGAGTTGCTCTAATGTTCCCAGGCGTGGGGAATGCCTTACCAGGCTGGACAATCCCATGAAGAACGACATAAAGGCCGGCTGAACCAAATGTACTTAGTCCCCGAAGTGCCCAATCCCCTTAAAAGATATTCAAGGCTCCTCAAGCTCCGAACAATCTGTGGCGGAATATCTAGCGATCGAATCGTGCGTCTATTGCAGAGGTACGTAGCCGCCAAGCCAATTTGCTGAAGTCTCGGGACTCTTGAGTAACAAACCCGGTGGCTCGCACCCGACCCAAACCCCACTTCGACTCCAATAACACATGTACATTAAAATACCCCGTAATAAATACGAGCGAATTTTCGAAGCAGTAGGTATTATTTTTAGGCAGAGAAACACCTCAGTTTATACCAAAATTTTGACGCTGAACACGATGGTGAAGTCAGATTTGCGATCTCGTTATCAGATTAGAGCAGATGAATCGTGAAGAACATATCGCACGCCGGCAAGAAGAGTGTTACAACTTAAAAATTACTGGTTTTGAGTTATGAACGCCAATGACGCCATCTAGGCGTGTTCTACAATCCTAGAGGACAGTTACAACAATATTGCAGATTAAATCCGCGTAAAGCGCTGGTCACGGTATGACCCTGGGAGAGTGGGGACTCTGATGAGGCAGGAACAGAGTGACATTTGGAGATGTCACAGTCTTCTAGCTTGGCGGTAAGCGTCAATTCAAACTTATCACTCTTTAGAAACGATGTCATAGTTTTCTCGCCCTAAGATCGAGGAATATTTTAACTTGTCTCTAGTTAGACTGTAATAAATTATTACATTGTAGTATTGCTCATTCAGTTTCAAAATACCCATAATGTAAAAATTGAGGACTGATAAGTTTCAAAGTAAACTTAACCATACTGCTCAGACTTTTTACCACTTTTTTTCTGCCAAAAATACCTAGGTACCAAGCTAATACAATGTGTTAACCCTTTATCCTTCTGATTAACTCTTTTTCCCACCAAATTAACTTCCTTTAATTCCAAATTAACCATTCTCAATTTCAAATAACCCATTTTTAATTACCAATTTAACCTTACTTGAAAATGGGTTTATTTGAAATTAGAAAGTGTTAATTTTAAGGAAGAATACTGTATTCAAGTAGATATTATCAAGTGACAACCACGTTTCATCATCTTCAATGTGCTCCAGTTTGAGAACGGAATAACTTTAGTGGTCGGGACATTAAGTGAAAACAAAGAAAGATTGGTGCTCATTTGGCCTGTTATGGTAACCTTTGTTAACTTGAAATTCTAACAGACCCATTTACAGTTTAAGAACATTGCAAGGGATTTTTAAACTTTTGACGGCTTATGGGAAAACTCGCTCAATAGGTCATATCATTCTGTACATTAGGTTTGCGAGTGGAATTGGATATGGTTCCGAATTGTAATCAGTTATATAGTTAACTCTCCGAATAAATTCCTCAGAAGTGAACAGCCGAGATGAGCTCGCGTAAACGAATGAAAAAGATGAAGATAATAGGAATCCGAGGGAAAGAGCCTTTAGAGGCGAGGGTGGTTGGGCAAATAGGAATTGTTTTGTTTGAGAAAAAATTGGCCTGAATCAACCGCGTCTTGGTGCGAAAAGGAAACTTTTGTTTCGAGTTGATTGCACATTGGATGGGCCGTGATCAGTCAAGCACGAGGCTCCTTTGGCCTTTTACTGTTATTCTAAACCATTCTTCCCCCTCCGGCTCTCGCCCTTCGTCTGCTCGATAGAAATGCTTTGAATTGTTTCCCTCGAAGTAGCCTCATCCTGCCCAATAAATACGATGTGAAACTGTAAAACAAAACAGTGAGATCTGCAGAGTTGTGTTTTTTACTTGAGCTACGAAGTTACTTCATGGATTCTCCACTCCCAATCTCGATGTTAATGCACTAACATTGATATCCCTTTTCAATCACGTGTAATGAACTACCACTGACTCGCAGTTGACGTTAATTTTCGCTAGAAAAACTGTTATCAACCTCAAACCCAGTTTTTCGAATGGAACAGGATGTCCTGAATGCAAAATTACTCCACTTGTGTTTTGTACTTCTAAAAAACTAACCGCACCCACGATTTTTATCCAGTCCACTTTCTTTTCCTCCCTATTCTGGTTTCGCATCCCCAAAATTCATACCAGGTCGCATTCTTCCTAGAGGCTGGAGATATGTACCGTAAAACCCAGACAGTGTTATTGAACACTGTGACGGCGACGAGCTCAAAAGGCAAGGAAAAAAAATTGATTTTAAAGAAGCTACTTCTCAGGGCAGTTACAGGTATGACTATTGAACAGGTCTATTATACCCCCAAAAATCAACTCTGCTCAAAAACTGACCAGCCAAAAAACCTTCGCACCTCGCTGTTGAGTGTGCATATAGAAACCTGATCCTCCTACCCATAACCACCACCACCAATGTTTTCCTGTTCCCTGTCTTCTACCCACAACCCCACTTTCACCCTCGGTCCCCCTCGGTTTGACCCAATATGTTTCCTTTGTTGCACCTGCCGGGGGCTTTTCGCTTCTTTCAATGATGTTTGCCAGGTGAACAAGCCTGAATTGGAGCATAACTTCACTGTAGTTGTACAACCACTGATTACTTGTGACCGCCAGTAATACTTTTATAATAATTATATAGAAAACAATTATTCTTAGACTCCTTACTTTTGCAATGTCAGCCAGCCTGAAATGGCCCATTACTTTACTGTTGTACCACCACTAAGTACTCATCACCACCACTACACTAGACGTGGTAGCTGTTTTGGTTTGATTCCTACTTCGCCCAGTCGGTGGAGCAATTGAAAAGGACGTACCTTGCAAAAGGTGGTTAAAAGATTTTATTGCTTTAATCGGTTTGTGTAGGATCCAATAACATGAATTCAGAGTTTGCACACAAAATTTCGAACGGCATTTTTCAAATCTCAGATTGACGGTATACAAATTTTAGGGCGACGGGTTGGCGATTAGGTTCAATGTTGTAGCAGTACAGCACATTGAAAATCGATTAGTGTCAGTTTTTGCAAAAATTGGAAAGAAATCGCCATTTTTTAATCGATCTTAAAACATTTCCTATACAGCCAATTTCGAATTTTCCTATTTTAATCTACGCAAAATTTTATCAGCTTTAGTTTAGTATATAGTGACTTTTGGCGTAAGAGTGACAGTTTTGGATTTATACGCCAAAAACCGCAAAAAGTCCGAAAATTTCGACGTTTTTTGGCTACCGAAAGTTTTGCCGTTCGAAATTTTGTGTGCAAACTCTGAATTCATGTTATTGGGTCCCACACAGACCGATTAAAACAATAAAATCTTTTACATCACCAAGATAAATAAAAATAAATTTCTATACCGACTGGACTAACTGTCTTATCGTTGGAGTGGTAGGTGCGTCCAGGCTGATTGCGGTTATCCATTATTGTGGGTTGTGTTTTTAATAAAACATCAACAATAAAACATCAACATCAATTGGTACTAGATTAAAACAATACGATAACAATCTTAAAATAGCTTACAAAAACCCAAACAACAACAAAAAACTGTTCACAACAATAAAAAAACCACTAACTAAGGATGAAACATCAGATGTTGTCTACGCCATACCCTGCCAGCCTCCATGTGATAAAATATATATAGGGGAAACAAAACAGATAGTTAAAAAAAGAATACAGGAGCACATTAGAAACGCAAGAGACGTGTACCAGAGTGGACCACAGAACACATACAAAACAGCTATGGCCAAGCACATTGCTGAGACCAGCCACCACCCGCATTTTGATGAATGGTCCATCCTGTCCAAGGACCAAAACACGTTTAAAAGGAAATTTAAAGAAATGTGCCATATTGTCAATAACCATAATAACACTGTAAATTACAAACAAGACGTCAGAGGACTGAGTGTTGTCTACCAGGGCCTCCTCAAACCTTAGACAACCTCTAGTCTCACCATACTCTCCAGCACTTCATTCTTTGCCCACTCACCCTCATTATATCATCATCCACAACACCACATACATAGGCTATGACTACATGGATACTTTAAAAAGATCCATGTAGAACAAATCTTCTCCATCCAGTAATTCTGTTTCGCTGGTTCCCATTCCTTCACATCCGTAAACCACTGTCTTCATCTCATCGTTCTCTCTTACGTATTGTTCATCGTGTATATAAAACTCATCATTCATTGTGAAAATAGTTACCTACAATTATCTTAGTGTAAATACATCATCTTAGTATAAGTTATCTTGTAAGGTAAGCCTAGATCTTGTCACTTAATAGTTACCTACGGCAAATTCTACATGTAGTTTAGTCGATCTGAGTTGATTCTTTATATATATTTTACCGTTCACTAGGTATGATTAGGGTCTACACTGGAGACCGAAACGTCACCCCTCTATTAAAATTATTGGCTGCTACAAGGTGGTTTTATTAAAAACACAACCCACAACTGTCTTATCTCGAGACGTAAAATAAGAATTCGTGTTGTCGGTAAGTAAAGTTCCTAACGAGGCACAGACATAATGAGCCGTAAAGATACTAAAACGTAAAATCGGTTTGTAGGTTTCTAATTATAGATTTCTTGGGAGAAAGGAAAAACATCGGTGTTTATAAACATCAGAAGAAAAACATCGATGTCAGAAAAATCAAATGTTTTCAAACATCGAGTATTCGATACCCAACCCTGGTGAATATACATACTTGGACCTTGGACTTGGTCCACCCCTAATCCAACCTTCAAAAGTTCCGAACTATAAACTTTTTTTTTTTTGCATTACGGCCAGGTTTTTGGGATTTGGCCCGCTGTGAGTCGGCCCCATTTGGAATCATCTGAAATTCCATTTGTAAACGCCATTCGCGTTTCTAATCCCCGAAAGAATCGCCCCAATTATTCGATCAATGCTGAAGTTTGGTCGTATGACAGGGGCGGGAGCTGTAGCCTCCTTTCCTCTCGCGTGTTTTAAGTGATTAGACAATGAAAGTAGCCTAATTTATTTACCGTTAATTGCCCTTTTCCCGACAAACCCTAAGTTATGAGTTGATGTTCTTCTCTCTACCACAATCGTCGGAATAAACAACCCGTTAATAATTCACTGCAGGAGCGCAAGAACATTTCCAACGGAGAGCAGGAGCATCTTTTGGTTGTTTATAATGTAGTCGAAAGTAGATACTCGTACTTGATACAAACCTACCAACGAATGAAATAATCGAGTTCTAAAAAAAACGTTAAGAGGAGAATAATAAAAACCAAAACCCACAATCATGCAGCATGGCTATAAGAGCGAATTTTTGGAGAAATCGCCAGTTTTATGTAAAATGTCTCCATTATACTTGTTTTATAACAAATTTTGTCTTTGTCTCAGCTTGTAGAATTTTCAACACTGAACACGATGGTGAAGTCAGAATGGCGATATCTCATTGCGCTATCAAATTAGAATAAATGAACCAAACGTGCTTCAAATTTTTTTTTTTTCGTATAATATAAATCGTTTATTTACACATTTTACATAATACAGATATATTCACAAGTACAAATTATGAATTCAACGTTCGTTTTGTTTAATATCTGAGCCTAAGGTCAGTGACCTGTCCAGGCTCGTTCTCCAGTTTGAGAACGGAATTCATGGGTAATTCCCCCCCCCCCCCCCCACTTCTTTGCATTTTTTGAATTTTTTTCAGACGAATCTTGGTCTTGACGAAGGTCCTCTCCATCCCCTCTGAATATTCCTGTTTGAATCGGAACCTAGGATTATTGGGATCGAAATTGGTGGTTTCACCTCTCAATACACGTTTTCTGTTCAGTTCAGTAAATTCCTCAAGGCCACCCGGAGGGTTTGTTCACCAGCCATTCGTTCACTATCCGCTCGTACGTGGAACCGCGAGAAAACAGTTTACATTATTTATTATTTTATTATTATTTACATTATTATATTAAATATTTGTATCAATCATATTCTTATTATTACATCGGTAGGTATTTCTTGATATAAATTATTGCCAATGTATTTAGGTGCAAGTAAAAACCCATATCAAACAATCAGGACAATAATAGGACAATTGGAGCAAACTGGGTTTGTTCCTATTTAATTCTCACTAAATATGATTTATATTGAAAAATACATATTTGAAGAAAAAAAAGAATGAAAAATGAATTAGAAAAAAAGGCGGTAAAAACGGGATTAACATGAGAGTTGACGTTCTTCCCTCAAAATACTCAGCTTAATGCACTCCGAGTGTTTTCGCAGTTAATCAGACGGACTAATCGCTTGCCCTCGTGAGCACCAGATCAATGGCGTCATTGTCTTGAGCAGCCGACACTTGAGGGATCTTCCTCATTTGCCACAAAATATCGCAAGGATCTCTACACTGTGCGTGAGCCTGTTGTGCTTCTCTCGCTCTTTCTAACCTCCGTTTCTTCCCATTCTCCGTCGCTATCACTCTTGTCTCTCTCCCACTCTACTTTCTCTTTTTTTCTCTTTTTTTTACCTCTCGCATGTCTCAACCACTTTCAAGGCGATTTTGAAAGGATAATACCGCTGGACGGTATTTTCTCATTTTCCTTCGCTGTAGAAAGAGATTTGATTTCCTGAGGTTTTCGACCTGAGGGCAACCACTATCTCCTCCCTCTCTCCATCACCATCACCACCGCCACTCCCCCATCCCTCTCTTTCACTACCATTTTCCATCATTCCTCGGTCATTCTCTCCAGAGAGTCGAGATGAGTCAGCATCAGCAGTAAAAATCCGTCTACTTCAATCTGCTGGGGATCCCCCCCTGGGGGAAGTTTACCCCCAAAGTGTCCACTCGACATCCTGGTTATTTCTTGCATCATGACCGGTTTCTGAATTGGTGCTGTGTCTCTTATAATATGAACCGTTGGAATTAAAGAAAATTCTCTCGTTCCATCCATTATTGAACGTCGAGTCTCCACCTCAGTCTCTGTATGTATGGATGAATGGACGACCAGTTGTTCTTTCAGGTCAAAATGCTCAATCCAAGTTCTACGTTAGATAAGTCTTCGGGATTTTCAGGAAGAAAACTGATGTAGGTTTCAGCAGAGTGGTGCATGTTAGTTCACCAGTCGCATGTTCAAAAACTATATTATATTACCTGAAATTAACAAGACATTTGCATTACGGGATACCTATCTCCCTTCTCCCGATTGCCATCTATCAATCAAATTGATTTCCATAACCGAAGTCATAACCACGGACGTTCGACAAGCTAAAGCGTTCGACAAGCTCTCACACGCCCACCTCCTATCTTTGCTTGGCTCGTTGGGCATACACGGACCATTCTTGAACTGGATGCACTTACCTGATGGGACGTCAGCTTATTATCAGCTTATCTCCATTTTTTTTCATGTCGAGAAAAATGCAGTTAAGTGAGGAAGGGGGCCCAGATCATCAAACTGGAGATAAGATAAACTCTTTTTTCGAACCTTTCCAATGGAGATAGGAAATTCTACCTTGGCAGAAAAGACGCGCCACGTCGAAATCTACGCAGCCATGTGCCCAACTTTAAAAACACCAAAATGGTCGATAGGGGACTTTATCTTAGCACGGCAGTATTGTTCCGATACGAGGAGCCTCATCATGTTCGTTCTGCGCCACGTCTGAAATACGTTTTCGATAGTTTTTGATAGTCAGAAACTATCGATAGTATTGATAGTCAGAAACTATCGATAGTATTGCTAGTCAGAAACTATCGATAGTATTGATAGTCAGAAACTATCGATAGTATTTGACTATCGATAGTTTTCGATGGTCAGAAACTATCGATAGTATTGATAGTCAGAAACTATCGATAGTATCGATAGTCAGAAACTGTCGATAGTATCGATAGTTCAATCACTATGTTCTGGTGATGCATCATGGTCAACAGAGTGATCGAGTGCACTAAGGCTCAGTAAACTGCCAACTGTTTGCTGAAGATCTAAAGCTCTTCATTTTTCCAAGTCTTCAACGTACTGTGACACAATGTGCATGACTAGGTGTACACTGTGTGGAGTACCTCTGCTGGGGGATCCGCTCTGATGAGCGGCTCGGTTTTTATGGCCATTTTCAGGGTCTGGATTCATCAAACGAAATTCTCAGCAATTTCCCAACATTGTTACCATCGTGATGCTGTATAAATCTCTAGTCCTTCCCTTGCTGGAATACGCATCCTCTGTGTGGTCTTCTATGTACACGATTCACAAGTACATACCGCCTGGAGCGCGTTCAGAGGAACTTCTTGTCGACTTTAAGATGAGCGTCCTCTCAGGAAACATTGACTACAAGTTCTGCGGAGTATGATGATGCAACTTGGTAACTCTTGAGCGAAGACGGAGTTCATCTGACCTTGTGCTGCCCTACAAAATCGTTAACAGCTTGATTTACTGCCCATCGTTGCAGTGCAAATCTCCTCTTGTCAGTGAACCCTCAGTTCGATTTTTTTCAATTCCCCCCTATTAGTTGTCTTCTCCCTCATTTCGTTTAATTGATCAGAACCTTTTTTTTCTGTTTAATTCCGGCAGAAGTCTTTAATTCATTTTCTTTTCAATTCATTTCTTTTTTTTTTTTTACTTGTTAGTCATTGAATGTCATGTAATTATATTAAGAATATAACTGGGCTTGTTCGTTATTATTGTGACAAATTATGATTAAGTATTGTTATTTATTAATAATTATTATTAATTAACTCGATATTTGAAAATTATGTGCTTTTCGAACCAGCTGGGCAAGTTTGAATATTGACGTGGTAGCGTACGGATTTTTTTTCGATTTTGTGAATCTAAGTAGGTATCTTGAAACGTACACCCTCAAATTTTGAGGGGGGTTAAAAAGTTGGGTCAATTCCAGTGGTTCATTATAAAAGATAATTAACCAAAACCCGTACGTCTGCTGTACGCCGTCCACGCCACTTTGCCCAGTTGGCGTTGTGCTAAAATTATTAAATTTGGTTTACGGGTTCCAACCAACCGCACTATGATCCTTCAAACTTTTCATAACACTAGGTTATTGGGAAAGGTTCAAAACAAATTTTGAAAAATGCATATCTCGAAAAATTCAAATTAAACGGTGTAGTTTTTTGTACGCATTTAAATAGAGTTTAATTTCCAGCATTTTACAAGACCATCCGGAGCTTTGTAAGTACCGTTCGTTCACATTGAGGGCTCAAAGGTGGAGCAGATCGAAAGACGTCAAAATGAGGGTGAATCATGCGGCAGCTTGTCAAGTCATGTTCATACTAGCTCAGCCGATTCAAACAGCACATGGTTTAGATATAACGATCTAATTAATTACAATCAATAATGATTAACCATTAACAATAAATAATAATAATTTATGATAATTCATTATGATAAATAACACAAGGTGGTCTGCACGAAGAAGATAATAATCCTTTGTGCCAAGAATTTGCAGAGCTTTTAAAAACACGTTGTAATACAATGTATGTCATATAAATTGTAAACACGTAAGTTTTATTTTTATTAAGTTGATTTTAAGTTAATTCAAGTTAATTTAAAACACGTAAGTTAATTTTTATATTTATTGTATATTTATTTTGTTGTCGTCTCGAGTAGAATTATATATAGGTACTTCTATAACATTATTATAGAATTATTATTATGTTTGTTTTGTTTTGTTTTTTCTCCACATATATGAGCTACTCTAAAACCTCAATCGTCCCAGTTGAAAAGCCGTTCCAGATCGCCCAGATATAACACAATTTTGCTTTTACATGATTGCCCGTTCGATTATATAGGAAACATCCAAATTATTTGTTTTTACGCCTCCCACCAGACCCCATGAGCACTCTACCGCTACTCCAGGGCTTGAATACCCATCGAACCCAATCAACGAGATACCATCCAACTGAATGAAGAGCTACGTGACGAGCTCCCTCGTGGATTGTGTTCGCCATCAGCAGCAATAGGAATCCTTTGCGCCCAAACCCCCGGGAGTCCGAATCCGTGGAAAATGTAGTTGCGAACCTGGCACGGAAATTCAGGATGGGGGCGGCCCGTCAGTCACAAAGATGTGGGTAGACTCCGCTTCCGGTGGGCGAACTCGCGGAAACACTTTCCAAGATAAGCCCCCACCGGAATAGAAGGGGGTGTATTTACTATACAATATTCGTAGAAAGAGGGCTCTCCCAGAAAGAGATTTAACAGCGTGTCTCACTGCTGTTGAAACCCTCTTGCCCATCCCGCCCTCCTGCTTATCCTCTCGTTAAAGAGGTAAATCAACAATAATAACTCAAACCGCCCCATCACGAAACAAATACCACCAAGAATCTCAATAAGGATTTTGGACACTACAGGTAGCCTTCACAAACTACCGAAGAACATAAATTATAAATTGTATTCACTGATGAACGAGTATTTTTGGAATTTGCGTGGACAGATGTCACAAGTCATGGTTTGAGTGATTTTATTTGAAATGTTCAATGTAATCTACAACGGTCCCAAATATTTGGGACAGATGAAGACACGAGTGGAAGAAGGTGCTATGTAACATTTTTTCGATAATTCATGTAGTAGCGCGTAGCGCAGATAATCCTCAAAATATTAGGTTTATTGTCATCAGTACATGATTGACAACACCTTAGCAACACCTTGGATACGAAAAAAAGAGAAAAATTCCGAACCAAACAACATAGGCAAGTACGCAAACTCAATTTTCTTGACATTTTACTTTTGTTACTTAGCACCTTCATCTACTTGTGTCTTCAGATATTACGTACTTTCATTACCAACGCTAACGTTTGCACCATCGCTACCAAACCGACGTACGTTATACCTACAGTTCGAAAATGGATCGAGCATTTGGAAATAGTTCATAAAACGATTGTGGTGTCGATGTTGGCTCCATAACCAACTATTTTGTGTGTGGAATCACCACATAAATTCAATTCTAAGCCGCACTTTTTCCCCAAATTTCGTAGCTTTGATGTAATACATGCCCGTTGTTTTTAGTATAGTAAACAACGCCATATCAACACAATGGATGTCTCATTTGGTGTTTTATTACCAACCTCTGTTGTAACCACCAGTTTTTACCGGTCTGTTGTTTTCTCACCTTGTTCAATGTCGGTGACAATCGACAATTTTAAATAGCGATTTTGTACGTTAAATAGGGTGCGTCTTAGATTCGAACTTACATGGTACCTACCTATCAAGTAGGGGACATTTTCATCTTCGGGCCTCTAGAGAAATCAAGATATAGAATCAAAATATCTCAAAATGGAATTGTGAAGCCATTGCAAAAACTTTCTTCAAAAAACCGCGTTTTGTTTGAGAACTCACGTTCTCTTAGGTCATGCACTAATGTGGGAACCTACTACACGTAAGACCAAGCGTGGCAATGAAGTAAGTCATCTGGAACCTGTACTGTGCATTAGCTCCGTCCAATCTTGAAAGAATGTTCAATATCAAAATCTATTCAGATACCTATTTCTATGAGACAGACACCCTTCCCAAAGCTTACGAGCAATGGCGGCTTGAAAATGTTCTTTCCTCCTTTTCCCACCACTTTTCGATGTCCTGGGTTTATGAACAGTTTTGAGGATCATCCCACATGACGAAAGTTCTCGGTTAATTTCGAAGAAAACCCCTAGGTCTTGTGATAGTGCGTTGTTTGCTATGAATCACAATAATGAGCATCACCTCAAAATCGGCTCTTTGAAAATTCACTAGTACACGATTAAAATAGCGATTTTGCAAATAATATTTTTTCTAATATTGTTGTCAGTTTATCCCCCTATAACCTATTGAAATCTCCTGAAACCTACGAACCTATAAGACCCGATGTTTCCCCACAACCTCCTAAGTAAAATTTTACACTATGTGTAAACTTCCTTTTGTCTGTTTTCTTTTGTAGCCCTGAAGATTATGTAAAAATACATCGTAATATCGGCCTAAAGCGAATTTTCATTTCGACTGAACGAGATTCTCACCCAACAAAATTCCCTTCCTCCTACACAGCCCTTGTAACCTTACTTTCTCGACGTCCCAACAAGGGCTGTGTAGGACGAAGGGAATTTTGTTTTTCCGAGTTCTCACCACTGGTAGGTAGAAAGGGTCCTAACGGTCAAAACACATCATCAAACGCCTCGGTCCGTTACGAAATGTCGTCACAGCATCCAAACGCGTCAAACAGTACGTCTTCCAATCGCTCCACCTAGCTCGTGTTTTGGCTGCACAAGAATTTCTTGAAAGGTATTAAGCGAGGGTGAAACTTTTCTTGGCTCTATTGTGACTGGTGACGAAACATGGGTGTGCCACTATACTCCAGAGTCAAAAAAGCAGTCTCTAAAGTGGCACCATAGGTACCCATTCACCATCAACCAAAAAATTCAACGTCCAATTTTCAGAGAGGAAGATCATGGTATCTGTCTTTTGGGACCGGAAAGGCATATTATTTTATGCCTAAAAGAACCACCATATCGATAGTAAAAGTGCAAAATCATGTAAGTATGTCCCATTTTTGGTCAAAATAACGTTTTTTGCTATCCTTATGCAAAATGAGGGTCTTGATCAAGTCGAGTGCTAAAACCTGTATGTCAGAAGACTTCATCTGTGGTTGTAATAGCATGCATGTCCCTGTAGGCTGAACACTTTTTTGGCTAAACAGCTCATCCAGAGGAACGATGGGTGGTACCCAGCCTGGACGGGACTAGCACAAACTTACGCCGACGAAAGGAATGCCGAGTTTAGGAAGGTGCAGGACTTTAAGAGGATAAACACAGAGATATTAAAAGGGTGGAAGGCTGTTTTTGTTGGGAGAGTGAGAGAGCAATGTAGGGAGTCTGAGCACCACTGTTTGTACGCTAGTCTGGATCACGAAAGCACTGGATACATGAGTTCAGTGAATGGATGGATGATTGGGAATGTTCTGAGAGCAAGGGGTGAATTGTTCAACTTGAACACGATCCCCAATAGGCCGGTCCGACAATATGACTGCGCATTATGCAATCTGAAGGTGCCTGAGGATACGAGGCATTATCTGGCAAAATGTCCGGTGTTGGCGGAGTTTAGGGTCAGGTATCTGAAGAAGGCATATTTGTCGGATGAGGAACTCGTGGAGGTCCTGAATGGCAAGGATTGGCAGGGGCTGCACCTCTATATTGTAAGCTCACAAAGGTATAGGTTGGAACTGCTGAGGGAGTTTAATTATTTCTGAGACGCAAGTGATCGATTTGTGATGCTTTTTGTGGAGTGGCGCGTAAATTGGGGTATATCTAACGGAATATGTGAGGGATGCATCTAGGTATAGGGAATTTCGGATATATTATGTGGATAGATTATTGTGCCCCGTTGTGATCTCTTCTAAGCCTTGTTTGTGCACTGTAGATATATGTTTGTTGTTTGTTTTGTATATCCTGAATTTGAGACTGAAATATTCTCTGTTAATTTACTTAATGCGTCTGAAATGTAACACCTGTACTATGTATACACATTTATATGTCCTAGATATGCTATTTCTTTATGTAAAAAATTAGATTTATCGGGGTGAATTTTTAAATTGGCTTCTCTTAACCTTTGGAAAACTTTTCTCAATCTTACTACATGTTCTTGCAAACTGGAACTGTAAATTACAATGTCATCCATGAAAACTCCACAAATTTCTCCCTGTATACCCTATAGAACATTATCCATTAATTTTTGGAACGTTGGGGGTGCATTCTTTAATCCGAATGGCATTTTCTAATATTCAAACCTACCTTGATATATAGTTAATCTGCACTGTGGCCAACTAGACAGACGGCATTTAGCCATGTCGAAATTATGTTTGTATATCCTATTTTGTTATTATGCATGTTTTGCAATAAACATTTCTTCTTCTTCTTCTTCTTCTTCATGCATGTCCCGAGGATTGTGACCTCTCCGTTGGTTATTCACAGTAAAAGGTAACTGTTGTGTTTTTGCTTATTTTCTCCAACACGATATGGATCTTTGGTTATTCGACTAAGGTCTCAGGAATATCAGTTACTCGAGTGAGAAAAAATTCATTTTCTCGGATATGAAGTAATACAGTCGTTTTTTTTTTTGTGTCTCCTGTAAAATTTCGAAAAAACAACATAATGGTTATGCACTTTTACTGTCGGTATAATGCAGTCGCATACTGTGCGACACTCAAGAAGCTGAAAAGAAAAAAATCAAGGACAAAATGAAAGGCATGCTGACTCATGGTGTGTCACTCCTTCATGACAACGCTACACCTCATACCACCCGTCTCACTCAGGACCTGCTTGTTTCATTTCGGTGGGGTATGGTGTCACTCATTGGATAATTTCAATAAATTGAAAGAGTTTTTGGGTGGACAACTATTTTCAAATGACGAGGAGGTTCAGGATGCTGTCGAAAAATAGCTTTGGTAGGTGGATATAACAAGGGTATACAAAAACTGGTCCTTAGGCTTCAAAAATGTATTGACCTCATAGGCGATTATGTGGAGAAGTAATGACATGTTTTGACACTTATCTTATAAATTTCCATTTGAATGTACATATTCATTTTTAAAGTTTTAACACATGTTGTAACCTTACTTTCTGGACGTCCCTCGTAGATTAAGAAATTTAAGGGACAGGGTCGAAATATGTATGCCCTATAAATATGGTTGCCCGCGGTGACGTTTGAGTGATATATTTAGTAAGTTTTTGGTGTCGTTCTTCGTAATTTTCGGAAAGATGGATTTTCGAACTTCATTAATTACACCGAATTAGTTATGGTTCTTTCTCGATCAGTTCGTAGGATTCGTTGAATATCTCACTGCGTAACTGGAAGATTTTATGGTGTTTTGATAACATTCACTCTCAAAGGCGTTGTAGCATAATGTGCGAGTAGATGTGGAATTAGATTGAGTTTAGGCCCACATCCTGAGGTTGGGTAAGTGAAAGCGAAGTGAAAATATTACGAAATCTTCCGGAGGATCCTCTTCCTTCCTTTTTTCCGGCCTTTCTCATCCCTTTTGTTCTTTGACCCCCGCCGCCGTTACCGCTCGCCCTCGTACACGCCTCTCAGGTCACATATTTCTTATGAAATGGCTCGAGCCTAACATGATATTTAAACAGTTGGCTTTAGAAAGGAAACCTCCCATCCCACCATCACTTCCACCCATACGTTTTGCGTTTTGTTTCTTCTCCTTTAATAGCGAACCTGGGATCGGGGTAAGAGAATAAAATTAAAAAAGGAATAGAAAATGAAAAAAAAAAAACATTTGGGGGTGAGAGAACGAGCATTCTGATTTCCCTACCGCTGAACAGACACCAGGGAAAAAATCCATGTTGAATTATTCAATATAATGCTCGGGAAAAGAATGGGCCTCTGCGGCCCAAAATGAATAGTGAGAAATCCAGGGGCCTTCAGGTTTTCAAGTGAATGTTTTCCTTATCTATTCATTCTCTTACTGGTTCAAGCATTCGTTGGAATGCGTAGCAAGGGCTGCTCTACCATCCGCCGACTTGACCAAATGTTTATTGTTGAAGATTTCCTTTTCTCCCTCGCGTTCTCTTAAATATGAATTAAAGCTGTTCGTTCCTCGAGTTGGCCTCATCTCTCGTCGCGTTTTATAGTTTAAGTTGAGTTACGCTAATAATTATGTTTTGTTTGGGTACGTACATAACGACAACTATACGAGATCACTCCGAATGATTCGAATGGGTAATTAGCCAATATTGAACAGTTTTGACAAAATTCAACGCACTGGGAATGAAAATGATGAAGTTTCCCGAACAGAAATTTTCGTAAATTTGGAACATACTCGTAACTCAACCGTAATCCCAAAGTTCAGAAAATAACTATGTACTACTGAAAACTCACTTAGCGGAGGAATCATACGTGGAAAATAATAAATTTAATAAAGCACGGTTGTGAACATAAATAATTATTAAACTCATCATAACTGACCTTAGAATTCGGTTTGAACATAACTTAGTTAATTGTGTTTATTCTCGGTCAACATCACATCATCCAGTCACTGAGTACGACTTCAATTGCAATATCTCCTAAGAAAATACAGTCCACCCAATGTCCCTTGAATGTCCACCCGATCTAACTTGTTAGTTTAGGGTTGGGTTTTAGAAGCCCCCTGGTCTCAACATAACACAGGATAAGTGCGTCTCGGTAAAAATCACACCAGTTCACCGGCTAGTGAGACCATTGAACATTCAACTACACGGATGGACTTTGAAACTCAACTTACATCTTGAAGAGACGAGCACTGTGAATTTATTATTCCTATTTCTTCCAAATGACTCGTGATGAACCATTTTGAATTAAAAAAATCGTCAGGTTATAAACATTTTTAATTCCAAATTAAATCCTTTATTAAGTATAAGTAAAAGCCATTTCAAGCGTGGGCTTTACGTCCGAGTGCCCTGCCCTATATTTAACCCAAAGGACGAGATCAAAGACAATCAAAACTTTTTTTAATAACTCTAATACCATTTCAAATAATATTTCTATGGCCCGATTTCGTATACTGTTATCCATAGTCATCCAACTGCCATATGACAAAGTCGAGATCGCACTCTTGGTTTCTTTTCTCATTGAATCGAAATACATCTTGGTTGTATGACATCTTGTCTGAATTACTTTTGGTGTATACGGAGAGAATACGTGTATTATGCATAATGAAAATTATAAATCGTTTAAACAAATTAGGTCAATTAGGTCAAGTATTATTATCAAAGAGCTAATTCCCGGTTTCGGAGATGACCACCCTGTCACTATCTCAAATGCACACACAATATTTTGTTATGAAGCGACCATCCACGGGGCCCCGCTAAGTTTGTTTTAATATGAAACTTAAATTTCCGAAATATACTTCCTTGCTGGTCAGATCTCAAAGATGTGACACGTTTACTGGAAACTGTCACTGCTAAATGCACTATTATAAGTAGGTTCGAATCCCGCTCAGCATCAGGCTTATAGCTCGAAGCATGGCGGATGGCATCCCATGAGAACCGCCACGGAAAGACATTATTTTTTTTTTTTTTTTTTTCCTTCTTTATTGGCATGGTTTTAAACATACAGCCATAGGTACATAGGTAATTACAGCCTAATTAAACATACATCGCAATCTTATTGTAAAAATGAAAAAATATTTACAAAAACATCCTATTCTACCTTATATTCTAATACAGCTTTCTTCTAAAAATTCAAACAAAACTTGAAAAATATCAATATCTCCCTCTCGTAAAATACATTTATAATTAAAAGGAGTTTCCATTAATTTGTACAATTTGTTAAATAAAAGGTCTCTAGATACAGCATATCTTTCACACACCATCACAATATGCTCCACACTTCCTTCCTCACCACAATGAGGACATGAACCGTCAGTCATATCGTCCCTATTGCTCCTAGTCACCCAGGCCAAATACGAAGGACATAATGAATGATTACTTCTCATTCTGCAGATAACGCGAACAAATTTCTTGTTAGACGTTTGTCTAAACCATGGCTTGCTTTTAATAAGCGGGTGAATATCCTTATAAAACCTACCTTTGTCACCCTCTACATACCTATCTTGCCAATCTACTCTTCCTCTCTTCTTGAATTTAATGTAGAAATCTTCCTTAGGCAAAAGGCATTGTACCACATCTCCTGTCGCAGCAGCAGTTTTTGCAGCCCTATCCGCTCTTTCATTGTATGTCAGTCCATTATGTGCTCGCACCCATACAAAATGAACGCCAGTATTCCGATTTCTACAGGACTTTACTAATTCTACAATGTTAGCTATAATAGGGTTATTGAATTTATTAAGCTTATCATTAGAAATTGCTCTTATAACGCTGTCGGAATCTGTACAAATTACTGCATGGTTATAATTTGAATTGGCACCATTCACCATAACATACTCCAGAGCTAATTTTATAGCAGTGGCTTCTGCAGTGTAAATGCTAGCTTCATCTGGAAGTTTGAACTGTTTTTCTATATCGTTCCCAATGTCAACGAATGCGCAACCAACAGAATGTGGTGATTTTGAGCCATCCGTGAAGATGATCCTGTAATTTTGCCACTTTCCATTAACGTACTCACGAAATTGTTCTGTGACAGCCACATTGCCAACGATTGGTCGAAAATGATGAACTGCAATGGGAGTGAATAATGTCTCATAATCAATATTAAACATTATACTACCCCGGTTCGTATGCATTCCCAAGCAATATGCGTAATTGTTGATAAGGCCAATAACTACAGGGGGTATGACTTTACTAGTCCATTTGGGATTGAACGTCACATGATCTGCCAACTCTATTATTTTATTCAAAACACAACTTTGTTGAGCTCTTAAGCGTGCAACATACCTATTTGCTAAAATTTGTCTTCTTAAGTCCAGAGGCATTTCAGCAGTTTCGGCCAATATTATATCAATTGGTGTTGACTTCAAATATCCAATACATTGTCGTATACATTTATATTGTAAGTGGTCCAATGATCTTAATCTTGTTTCGCAACATTGCCCGTAAAACACCGCACCATAATCTAGTATGGATCTTACAGTTCCTCGATAAAACATCAACGCGATGTTAGGATCAGCACCCCAATCAAGGCCAGTCACACTTTTCAATATATTATAGTATTTCTCACATTTTCCAATCAAGTATTGGATATGGGCATCCCACGTCAAGGTCTTATCAAGCCATATCCCGAGAAACTTGAACTTTGTTTGTACTGGTATGACACATCCGGCAACATCAATTGTTTGTCCTAAGCCCAGGCTCCGTTTCCTTGTATAGGGAACAATTACCGATTTATTGAATGAAATTGACAGACCCTTTGACTCACACCAACTATTGAATACAGTCATGAAACTATTTAGGAGTTCAATGCCCGAGACAATGCTTCTACATTCAGAAAATACGCAAATATCATCTGCATATTGTACTATTCGTAAACCTTCTGGCACTATTTCCTCCAAATCCGCCACGTATAAGGCATATAGCAAAGGGCTTAAGATCCCTCCCTGAGCCAGACCACGATTAGTATATCTAGGCCCAATCAATTTATCCTCAATCCTGAGAAATACCTTCCTATTATTCATCATGGTAATTATATTACTTGCAAATTTCCTAGGAAACCCCAATCTTATGAGAGCGTTCATTAAGTTTTTGAGTATTACTGAATCATATGCGGCTGATATGTCAATGTACATGCACAGAGTTATACTCCTCGTTGACAATGATTTATTAATGCTGCTTAACACAGTGGCGATGCCTTCATACGTTGATTGATTCTTTCGAAAACCAAACTGCGACTTTGGTAGTTTATCATGGCTTTCTACCCACCACTCCATCCTATTCTTAACCATTCTTTCAAGTGTTTTTCTCATGCATGATGATAAGGATATAAGCCTGAAGGCCGAACTATCATTTGGAGTTTTACCCGGTTTCAATAAAGGTATCAGTATAAATTCATTCCAGTCATTTGGGAATTCACCAGATTGCCAAAATGTATTAAATATTTTTAATAAAGCTGTTTTGTACGATTTTGGCAAATGAGATATGATAGGATAGTCCACTCCATCTGTACCCGGAGAGGTATTCACGCCAGATTTCACTGCTGCTTCAAGTTCCTTAAAAGAAAAGGGCGTATTCAGTGTCGCAGGATTATCGTCAACAAAGTCCTCACCCAACCCTATATACTCTGACACAGATGGAGGTGCATAACTATCGAATCTAGGGACGCGGGAGCGTCCCGCCCGCCAACAAAACCGAAGCCCAAAAAACCGAAGCGACTGAGACACTGATTACGCGACGGAACAAGTTCGGGTTTTCACCCTATCGTAGCGCGGCTCCCTGAGTGTCTCGAGAGTTGATTTTTTGTACACCAACTCTCCAGGGGCACGTGAGGACGTAAACCAAATTTCAGCTCTCGGGAACATCAGGTGTCGGGGGTATAACAGTTTTAAAACCACTACTTTTCACGTTTTTCGTGTTCTTCTTCTTCTTCTCGTTGTTGTTGTCGTTGTTGTTCATTGACGGGGCTACAGCCCAGCAGACAAATCGGATCGAGCTGAAATTTTGCACACACGTTTGTTATGCTCCAAGGGAGTGCCTTTTGAACATTTTTTCTCCCTCCCCCCATTTCCCTCCCAATTAGGGGGGAAATAGTGTTTTTTAGGAATTTCAAATGGTCATAACTCCTTCAAAATTGAAGCTTTTTCAGATTTTCTTTTTTAGTTGTGTTCAGCTTTTCAAACTGTTTAATTTGAGATCAAAAAATGCTTCCTAAGATGATAAATAAAGGAGTTATGGTGATTTTTCTATTTTCAACAACAACTGCCGCAAATATTGATGAAAATTGGTGCGGTTGGTCTTAAAATGTCCGCTAGGTTGTCTAGAATATGCTCAATAATTTTGAACTAAATCTCAATCGATTTGACTAATCCACAGCCAAAAATACGTGAATAAATTCCACATCTACTGATTTGGCTAATTTCCGAAAACATCAAAGTTGAACGGTGGTCAGAAAAATTGTCGTAGAGTGGCGCCTGTTTAAGGATCGATAGGAAATTTTATGGGCTTTCGAATGAGGGTAGCGCACTTTGTCACTTTTCCCAACGGTTCTCGAGTTATTCGCGATTGTTGGTGTAAAAACGTGCGTTTTACCTTTTGCAAACTTTCTCTTTCCTCTTTCTCTTCGACACCAATAATTACAATTATTGTAATGATTCTCAACAACAAAAATTTGCACAATCCCCAAGAAAAAATGCAACCAATTTTCAAAAAATTTCTAATTCAAATTTATTCAAATGTCTAATTCTTTCTATTTTTTTAAATTTAATAATAAGAATAATTGTATTAAATTTTAATAATTGTTTTTAAATTGTTGATTGTTTTAATTAATCGAAAATTTTAAAACTACTATTTAACCAATTCGCAAAAATTTTAAAACTACTTATTTTTCAAACACATTTCAGATAAACAATAATTTCCAAAAAATAATTATTCTTGTCACAAAAAGAAGAAACAAAAAGGCGTACTAATTTTTTATTAAATTTTGACTAGAATAAAACTTCATTTAGGAAAAAATTTACTAGTTACCTCGTAGGTACTTTTGTTAAATTGTACCGTATTGTATAAGTACCACTCGAAAACTAGCCATGCAAAAAGATGTGATATCCCCCCAAAAACAACTCCGTTGTAAAAACTGGCCCGCCAAAAAACGTCAGCCGCAAAAAGGAATGATATCCATTTTGCCCGCCAGCCACATATATATAGGATGCTCGGTGCTTCGC